>CM061142.1:294915374-295504465 GCA_030789695.1 Scilla litardierei | reverse complement strand
ATTCAATCCCGAATCGCTTAATAAGCTCCCCTGTGTACTTTGTCTGATGTATGAACGTGTCATTCTCCATTTGTCGAATTTGCAATCCAAGGAAGTAGGTGAGCTCTCCCATGTGGCTCATCTCAAACTCATCCTTCATAGACTTGGAAAATTCTTGACAAAGATTAAAGTTAGTAGAACCGAAAATAATATCGTCTACATAAACTTGAATCAAAAGAATGTCATTTTCATAATCTTTAATGAAGAGTGTAGAATCAACTTCTCCCATTTTAAAACCTAAATTCAAAAGAAAGGTCTTAAGACGATCATACCAAGCTCTAGGAGCTTGTCTCAATCCATACAACGCTTTCTTAAGTTTGAAAACATGGTTTGGAAATTTTTCATGAATAAAACCGGGAGGTTGAGAAACATAGACTTCTTCATTGACAAACCCATTTTAAAATTCACTTTTAACATCCATTTGAAATAATTTAAAATTCTTATGAGATGTAAAAGATAAAAGCAACCTAATAGCTTCTAATCTAGCTACGGGGGCAAATGATTCTTCGAAATCAATACCTTCTTCTTGCCGGTAGCCTTGAGCTACTAACCTTGCTTTGTTCCGTGTGATTACCTCGTTTTCATCCGTCTTGTTCTTGAAAATCCATTTGGTCCCAATAACTTGGTGACCACTTGGAAGAGGTACATGTTCCCAAACATCGTTTCTCTCGAATTGCATTAGTTCTTCTTCCATTGCCACTATCCAAGAGCTATCCTCACAAGCTTCTTGGATGTTCTTTGGCTCAATGGTAGAGACGAATGCGCAATGAGAGAATTCTTCAATTCTTGATCTCGTTCGAACACCCACACCAATATCTCCAATAATTTGGTTATGGGGATGGTTGCGAATGGTCGGGTAAGCTTTGGGTATACCTGGATCACTAGGAACAACTTCAACAACTTCGTTAGAAGTGTTAGTCTCAACAATATTATCATTAATCTTAACATTATTAAGAGAGTCACAAAGAATCTCTACATTATCATCATCGACATGAGGAAAATCAAAATCTTCATAAAACGATACATGAAGTGATTCCACAATCGTTGAAGAAGTTTTGTTGTATATCCGGTAGGCTTTGCTACGTGTGGAATATCCAACAAAAATTCATTCATCGGATCTTGGCTCAAATTTGTCTAAATTACCAAATGTGTTCTTTATAAAACATTTCGAACCAAAAACACGAAAATATTTCACTTGAGGCTTTTTATCATAAAACAACTCAAAACAAGTTTTGTTTGTTCGGGGTCTCACTAGGATCCTATTGAGCACATAACATGCAGTGTGCACCGCTTCTGCCCAAAATTGTAGTCCTAAATGACTATCATGGAGCATAATGCGAGCACACTCAATAAGAGTCCTATTCTTTCTTTCTACAACACCATTTTGTGGTGGAGCATGAGGAAAGGAAAAGTTATGAGTTATCCCGGAGTCATCACAAAACTTAGTAAAAGACGCATTCTCAAATTCTCCTCCATGATCACTACAAATAGTGATAATGGTGGATCCTAAAAGATTCTGAATATTCTTTGCAAATTTGGTAAACTCTTCATGAGCTTCATTCTTATTAGTTAAGAATGAAACCCAAGTAAATCTAGAAAAGTCGTCAACGACAACTAGTCCATAATGAGCATTACCTAAAGAAGCGGTTCTAGTTGGCCCAAATAAATCTAGATGAAGAAGTTCTAGGGGCCTCTTAGAAGTAATCCCTTCTTTAAGCTTAAATGTAGATTTACTTAGTTTACCTCTTTGACATGAATCACAAAAGTTTTTCTTATTAAAAACAATCTTAGGAAAACCTTTGACAAGATCATGCTTAGCTAACTTATATAAGTGCTTGAAGTGAACATGACCAAAACGGCGATGCCATAATAGTTGTTCACTTGTGTTAGCAACTAAGCAATGTTCTACGGTTTTAGGCAAGCTCAAATAATAAATATTTTTCCGCCTAATACCGGAAAATAAAACATTTGAATCACAATCAACAATAGTACACAATCCTTCTCCAAAGTTAACCTTGTAACCTTTGTCACAAAGTTGACTAATGGAAATGAGATTGTGACATAAACCACTAACAAGATAAACATTAGTAATTAAAGGTTTGGAAGGATTACCAACGATACCTACTCCAATGATGGTTCCCTTTTGATTTCCTCCAAAAGTGACCGTTGCACCATCCTTGATGCTAATCACTTCGGAGAGCAATGAGGGATCTCCCGTCATGTGTTTGGAGCAACCGCTATCAAGAATCCATCCTTTCCCTTTAGAGCTAATAAGACATTTATTTCTCTTCTTCTTTCTCTTGGGTACCTATATAATATACCATAAGCTTATGGTACCCAATGTTTGTTGAGTCCAAGGGGATTAGCCCTTTGGAAGCCAAGTCCAAGTGGACTTCCACTTCCCAACATAGTTACTATTTCTAATCACATCATGAAAGTAGGAATCAACAAAAGCATTCCTAACATTTAGACTAGTGTTCTTAGGACCCCAAATAGTGTACATCTTGGGAGTCCTATTCCTAGTTGCATGCATATGTGTTGGATTTCTATGTGGTGCATGCTTCTTAGGAACATGATTTCTAGCATAGAGATGTGGTGAAGGATATGCATTGTACATTTTAGAATGATATGTATGCTTGGGAACATACATATTATGTGAAGCATATTGATCATTCATGACATGTGGAGGATGAGCATACAGGAAGGAATGATGTGTATGAGCATACGGGTGTGTAGGAGCACGTACATGAGTATTTCTCATGTATGGTTGTGTACGTGTCCGTGGGTGCGGAGCATAAAATGTGTCATGATTATCCACTTATGAAGTAGGATGTTTCCTTCATGGATGAGTGTTAGTGTACATATAAGCATGGCCTTGCTTTTGGTTTCCACCCTTAGTGGGTTTCTTGCCAAAAGGAAGAGAAGATGATGTGGTGACATTCTTGGTAGGATTTCTACCTATAGTGTCTTTGACATCACTTGTGGATGCACCGGAGGAAGGCCTCACAAAATCTATAGTGACACCACTATAGGAGGTGCGAGCATTAGATGCATTTGCTTTTACAAATCCAAGGCCAACATGATGTGTGACCGGAAATTGGTTTGCAAGCAAATCATCCAATTGTCCTTTTCCCTTATTGAATCTCACAATACGGGAGGACATGAGCTCATATTTCTCCTTTAAAGAAGAAATGTTGGTATCCAAGGTGGACACCCGTGCTCTGAGCTCGTGCACTTGGGTTTTAAGAAAGTCATTCTCTAAACCCAATTGTGTGTGACGTGTAACTAGATCACTATTATCCTTGGGATGTGTTTGATCTAGTTGAGATTTGAGGGAATTCACCTCATCTCTCAAAGTGACATTTTGAGAAGCTAAGTTTGCTTTCTCAAGAGTTAAAGTATCAACAATGGTGTCATTGTTGATAATGCATGCAATGGATGATTTGCTAACATTTGATTTCTTTAAGCTAGAGTATCTAAGCATTAAAGATTGGTATTTAGCAAATAGTTCTTCATTAGCTATACGAAGTTCATCCATTGTTACCTCGGTGTCATCCGTGTCGGAGTCACTCTCATCCGAGAGTGGATCTTCAAGTGCCATGAAACACATGTGGGCGCTCTCACCCTTCTCATCATCGAAATCGCTTGATGAGTCATCACTTGAGTCATCAAAGGTACATACGAGTCCTTTCTTCTTGTCTCTCTTGTTCTTGTCGGACTTGTGGTACTTTGGTGCCTTCCATTTTTCTTTGTTGTTTAGCATTGGGCAATCCCTCTTGATGTGCCCTGGCTTATTACACTTATAACAAAGAGAGGAAGTAGCATTAGTAGACTCAAAACGTTTGTTGGTGAAAAATTTACCTTAGCGGAAGAAGCGTTTGAACTTCTTTGCCAGTTGGGCCATTTCACCCAAATCCATTTCGTTCTCGGATTCCTCACTTTCGGAGGATGATGAATTGGCGTTGAATGCCAAAGCTTTCTTCTTGGTCTCCGAGGGATTCATCATGGCTCGAATCTTCAATCGGTTATCCCGTCTTACTTCGTAAGACATAAGAGTCCCGATGAGATTCACCACGGTGTAGTTCTTCAAGTCATTGACCTCCTCAATGGCTATTGCTCTTCTTTTCCATTTGGAGGTCATCCCCATGATGATCTTCCTTACCTTTTCAGGTTCAGTGTAGATTTGGCCAAGAGATTCCAATTCATTTGTGATGTCGGTAAAGCGTCCGTACATCGATGCAATGCTCTCATTTTCCTGCATATGAAACAAGTCGAAGTTTTGCACGGTAACATATAACTTTGAAAGCTTTACCTTATTCGTTTTCTCGTGGGTAACGATGAGATGGTTCTAAATTTGATATGCACTCTTACATGTGCATATCTTGTTTAACTCATTCGGGTCCAACGCACAATGAAGAGCGTTCATTGCTTTAGCGTTGTTGACTTCGGCGGACTTCTCGGAAGTCGTCCATTTCTCGAAGTCATCTTCGGTGGGCTCGACGTACTCCTTGTGGAGAGTTCTCCAAAGAGAAGCACTCCTAAGAAATGTCTCCATCCTACACTTCCAATAGCCAAAATTAGTACCATTGAAATGTGGAGGACGTACCGTAGATTGACCTTCGAAAAGAGTGGACGCTCCATCACGGTCGTGATTGTTGTACGAAGACGGCGGAGGAACGTCGTTGTTGTTGGATGCCATAGAAGAAACCTTGCGCTCTGATACCAATTGTAAGGACCCTGTCTATGGGGAAAACACTAGAAGGGGGGGTTGAATAGTGTTTATGCAAATTTAAAAGAAATTTAGGCCAAATAAATTGCAATCCAACAAATAGTGCGGAATAGAAAAATGACCCAAAGAGAAACACACGCAAACGCAGATATGTTTCAAGGGTTCGGATTACCCAAGTCAACTCCCGACTTGTTTCCGGTAATCCTACGTCCCTACCACCCGGATACCACAGGATACTCAAGTTAGAACCCTAACTTGAGGTTTCATTATAGCCCACTTGTAGCAACCCTACAAGTGCAATCGAATACAATCGATGTCCTTGACTCCCACAACCAGGGAGCAAGCAAAACCACTCTCACAACCGAGAGCACAATTCAAATAACGAAAGTTATGAAATATGAAAGCAACACTTACAATCACCTATGCCTTGAAGTAGAACTTGAAGGAGAAGTGTGATGTGTGTTGAAGAACTCTCTTGGAAGAGAGGAGAAAGCCCTTTCTCTTGACTGCACCAATTGCCTAGAAGATCAATCTTTGGTTCTAGGTTGGAGAGCAAGAGAACAAGATTTGGAAATACTTAGGGCTTTGGATTTGAGAGCTTTGATCTTTGGAAATGAAAGCTTGAAGGATTTTGCAATGAATGAGTAACCTTCCAATGGAACAGTAGAAGCTCTATTTATAGCTTTCTTAAATCCACAAAACAGTTTAGGCAAAAACCCAATCGGAATCCGTGAGAAAAATCTCAACGGATATAATCTGAACTCGAGACAGTCGATTGTTGAACAATCCACAGTCGACTGGTGCACAGTCAGCAAGGGTAGGTGAGAATTCATAACGGTAATTTACCACGTGGATAGTCGATTGATGAAGCAGAGACAGTCGTCTGTTAAACCAACAGGCGACTGTAATTTCTTCGATAGGCGACTGGCCGAGAGAAGAGTAAGTTAAGATAAAAACTGGAAATCTCACAAGATACAGGACAGACGACTGATTCAAGTAATACAGTCGACTGTTAATCAGAACAGGCGACTGTAAAACCTTAAACAGACGACTGTCAAAAGCAAGAGAAATTTCCAGAGAGCTGAGTCAAAGAAATGACTTACAGACAGGTGACTGTTACAGCATAGACAGTCGACTGATCCAATAGACAGTCGACTGTATATACAGCATAAGTCGACTGGCCGTAGAAAACAGATCAAACAGAGTTTGGGCAAGGAGAGACAGGCGACTGATTTACAATACACAGTCGACTATCACTAAGACAGGCGCCTGTGAATCATTCAACAGTAGCATGTGCGAAATAATCAAAGAAGGCCCATAACTACATTGTAATAGTCTTTGCATAACTGGAGACTGTAGAACAAAACACAGTCGACTGTTTTTGAGACAGGCGACTGTAAACTGTTAAGCAGTCGGCTGTTATAAACAATCCTAGCACAAACAAAAGAGAATTGAATTGGGATCAAAGGACAAAGGTCTAATGATGTCCTATGACAGAATGTAGATGTGTGTGAGTGCTCCATCAAAGTTCTACTTCTAAGCTACATACTAGAAGAGATAAAAGAAAAATTACATTGACGAAAAATCTCTTCTTTCCATCGTATGAGCTTGAAGTCTTTACGGAGCTTCAATCATCAATCTACGATCATCCAATTCATGTCATTTGCCTTCAATGACGTATGTGAGCCATCCATTGCTAGTTGATCTTCATAATAAGCGTAGGCAATGGATTAACTGCAAAATAGGGGATTAGTCACAAGTATTTATGTTTGCGCATCATTAACACCAAGTAGGGAGAAGTCCAATACTCAACAAGTGCATCAGAGTGGATGCTGCACCACTCTGCTCTGATGTCGATGGAACTACCATTTTCCTCAGGTTCACACCTGAAATCAAAAGATAGGTCAGTGTGTTCATCAATGTTAAAGAGAGGATCGTCAAGTGCACTTCCTTGAACCTCGGTATGCCAAATGGACTCTTCACAAGTACAGACCTCTCCAGTGCATGCTTCGCTACCTTCCCCTATTCCGGGCTGAGGTGTTTTGCTAACTTCGAAGTACAACTTATCATCCCTCACGTCGACTCTAATGTTGCCCTCGATAGTCC
Organism: Scilla litardierei; assembly: GCA_030789695.1. Taxonomy (NCBI): domain Eukaryota; kingdom Viridiplantae; phylum Streptophyta; class Magnoliopsida; order Asparagales; family Asparagaceae; genus Scilla; species Scilla litardierei. The sequence continues at coordinate 295,497,591 of CM061142.1, read as the reverse complement.
CTTCCGGAGAAATTTGATCAATTACAAAGCTGGCAAGCAGCTGTTCAATGGGGTCCTCTATGTCGATGACCAAAGCCCATGTAGATCGGACCTCATCCATAAGTTCTTCCAGAAGAGTTGCAAAGGTATCATCATCTCATGGGCTAGAGTCTGTTCTCATCATCGTGTCTCCCATGTTACATGTTTAAAATTCTATTGGAAAATCTAGAAGAGCACGTCATTTTGAGCGTCAAATAAAAATAAAAATAAAAGAAAGATAGAAGCTGAGATATAGCCAGGTGAGGAAAATAAAATACCGTCGCCTCCCCGGCAATGGCGCCAAAAACTTGATCGCGCCCGGATATACACCCAAAAAACGACTGTAGTCTTACTGCAAGCGCACAGTGAAGTGGCAAGCGGGTATCGAACACGAGGAGGACAAAATGATGGTACTCTATTTTAATCACCTAGATATTGGTGGTAGAATGGAATGGTTTCGAGAATATTTTCACAGTCGTTCAATTAACAATTTGAATTCTATATAATAAAAGCATCTAGGGCCAGGAAGTCCCCACTACGGATCGTTATTTATCTTTGTGAATCATGAATCTCAATGTTGCAAGGCTTGAATTGAGGTGAACTAATCGTAACTGAATATAGAACCAAGCTCACGCTCTTGCGCTATCGCTAGTCTATAGCAACCTAGATTAGGGCCCACTCTCGTGCAAACCCTAACCTAAGCCGCTAGCATGAAGACCGACATCATCGTCCAATCGCACCTTGAGCACACTCTCGTGCAAACTCGAGTTACGATCTAGGTTATGATAGTTTGTATTCATCCAATCTCTTACAAACAAATATGAGTATAGATTTATAATAAAAATCTTAGCTTTGGTCCAATCTCTTACAAACCAAGTCTAGAGAATCTCGATTATAAACCTAAATCGAATATCTAGGCCTTCCCATCGATTGGAATCCAATCTCTTGCAAATCCCAATCAATGGAAATTCCTAGCTACTCGTAGTAAATCAATCATAACCCAACCGTCTATCAATCCTAGCAACACATTAATTCGTTCATCACAATTCTAAAATCGAATCCATAGGGTTCATCCACATGCCCTAGAATAGCGGGACTACTCGCAATTAATCATGGCAATCACAGAATAAACAAATAAAAACATATAGCAATTCATGGTTGAGAGAAAACAATTCACAAAAACAAGACATTTTAATAGAAAGAACAAACCAAATCTCTAATCTTCAATCTCCAGCAGAGAATTACAATTAGAATCGTCTTCAAAACTAATGTCTCGTCCCCCTAAAACTAGGAAGAAAACTAGCCTTAAATACAAGCCAAAGTCGGCCAGAAAATCTTGCCAGATCTGCCCCTGGCGCAGCCCAGAACCCTAATTCGCGATACAGGCAGACTGCGCCACTCGGCCGAGTAGAACATGTCACTCGGCCGAGTGACGGACCCAAAGAAAACAGAGATATTGGTGGTTTTTGGGGTCTGTCACTTTGTGCTACTCGGCCGAATGGAGTTCTTTACTCGGTCGAGTGGGCTTTCTCACTCGACCGAGTGAGTCTTCTGCTGATCTTCTCCAAATTTCAGAGAGTCGGCTGAGATCCCCTTCGTAAAGTTCTGACGTACTCTGGTGAGTGGACTTCTTCACTCGGCCGAGTGAGATCCTTCACTCGCCCGAGTGGACTTTGATTCCAGGCGCTCTTGTATCCATTGTACTCGGCTGAGTAAGTTCCTTCACTCGGCCGAGTACGTTCCTTCACTCGGCCGAGTGAGCTGTCTGTTCGATCGAGTGAGCTGTTTCTGGAGTCCAATCTGCTCCTCCTTGCCTCCTCGTCGATTCTATCGATCTTCTTCTTCTTTCGCTCATCATCTAGCACTGCTAGCTCCTCGATAGGGTCACATGCGGTGCTCCAGCATGCGTGAAAGTCCCTTGATCTCATTTATGCTCCAGATCGCTCCATATTTCCTGAAATCTGACAAAAACAAGGAATAGTGAAAAGTAACCCGATATCGTCGAATAATCGTGAAAACGCAAATCTGACAAAAACAAGGAATAGTGAAAAGTAACCCGATATCGTCGAATAATCGTGAAAACGCAATATGGGCGATCGAAATGACATGCAAACATGCAGAAAAAAGGTGTAAAATAAGGAGCGACCAGTAGGTATCCAAGAAAAAGAAAGAGAGCAATAATAGACATATTGGCTCTAAAAGAAAAGGATGGATACTCGACAGTGGTTGCTCCAAGCACATGACGGGAGATCCCTCTTTGCTCTTCGAAGTGATTAGCATCAAGGATGGTGCAACGGTCACTTTTGGAGGTAATCAAAAGGGAACCATCATTGGAGTAGGTAAAGTCGGTAATCCTTCCAAACCGCTTATTACTAATGTTTATTTAGTTAGTGGTTTATGTCATAACCTTATCTCCATTAGTCAACTTTGTGACAAAGATTACAAGGTTAACTTTGGAGAGGGTATGTGTGAAATTGTTGATTTTGATTCACATGTTTTATTTACCGGTATTAGGCGTAAGAATATTTATTATTTGAGCTTGTCTAAAACCGTAGAACATTGCTTAGTTGCTAACACAAATGAACAACTACTATGGCATCGATGTTTTGGTCACGTTCATTTTAAGCACGTATATAAGTTAGCTAAGCATGATCTAGTAAAAGGTTTTCCGAAAATTGCTTTTAGTAAGAAAAACTTTTGTGATTCTTGTCAACGAGGTAAACTTAGTAAATCATCTTTTAAACTTAAAGAAGGCATAACTTCTAAGAGGCCCCTAGAATTACGTCATCTAGATTTATTTGGGCCAACTAGAACCGCATCTTTAGGTAATGCTCATTATGGATTAGTTGTCGGTATCGACTTCTCTAGATTTACTTGGGTTTCATTTTTAACCAATAAGAATGAAGCCTTTGAAGAGTTTACCATATTTGCAAAGAAGATTCAAAATTTCTTAGGATCCACCATTATCACTATTCATAGTGATCATGAAGAATAATTTGAGAATGAGTCTTTTACAAAGTTTTGTGATGACACCGGGATAACTCATAATTTTTCCTTTCCTCAAGCACCTCCACAAAATAGTGTTGTAGAGAGAAAGAATAGGACTCTTATTGAGTGTGCCCGTACCATGCTCCATGATAGTCATTTTGGACTATAATTTTGGGCAGAAGCGATGCACACTGCATGTTATACGCTCAATAGGATCCTAGTGAAACCCCGAACGAACAAAACTTGTTTTGGGTTATTTTATGACAAGAAACTACAAGTTAAATATTTTCGTGTTTTTGGTTCAAAATGTTTTATCAAGAACACTTTTGGTAATTTAGATAAATTTGAACCAAGATCCGATGAAGGAATTTTTATTGGATATTCCACACGTAGTAAAGCCTACCGGATATACAACAAAACCTCTTCAATGATCGAGGAATCACTACACGTATCATTTTATGAAGATTTTGATTTTCCTCATATGGTTGATGATAGTGTAGATGTTTTATGTGATTCCCTTAGTAATGTTAAAATCAATGATTCTATTATAGAGACTAACAATACTAATGAAGTCGTTGAAGATGTTCCAAGTGATGCAGGGATTCCTAAAGCTTACCCTACCGTTCGTAATCACCCCCATGACCAAATTATTGGAGATATTGGTGTGGGTGTTCGAACGAGGTCAAGAATTGATGAATTCTCTCATTGCGCATTTGTCTCTACCATTGAGCTGAAGAACATCCAAGAAGCGTGTGAAGATAGCTCTTGGATAGTGGCAATGGAAGAAGAACTCATGCAATTTGAGAGAAATGAAGTATGGGAGCTCGTTCCTCTTCCAAGTGGTCACTAAGTGATTGGGACCAAGTGGATCTTCAAGAACAAGACCGACAAGAAAGAGTTCATCACAAGGAATAAAGCAAGGTTAGTAGCTCAAGGCTATCGGTAAGAAGAAGGTATCGATATCGAAGAATCTTTTGCCCCCGTAGCTAGATTAGAAGCTATTAGATTGCTTTTATCTTTTGCATCTCATAAAATTTTTAAGTTATTTCATATGGTTGTTAAAAGTGCATTTTTGAATGGAATTGTTAATGAAGAAGTTTATGTTTCTCAACCACCCGGTTTCATACATGAAAATTTTCCAACCCATGTTTTCAAACTTAAGAAAGCATTATATGGGTTGAGACAAGCTCCTAGAGATTGGAATGATCGACTCAAAACCGTTCTTTTGGATTTAGGTTTTAAAATGGGTGAAGTTCATTCAACTCTTTTTATTAAAGATTATAAAATGACATCCTTTTAATTCAAGTTTATGTAGACGATATTATATTTGGTTCTACTAACTTTAATCTTTGCCAAGAATTTTCTAAGTCTATGAAGGATGAATTCGAAATGAGTCACATGGGTGAGCTCAACTACTTCCTTGGACTTCAAATTCGGTAAATGAAGGATGGGACTTTCATACATCAAACCAAGTACACCGGGGAGCTTATCAAGCGATTCGGGATGGAATCGTCTTCAAGCAAAAGGACTCCCATGAGTACGACAACCCATCTACACAAGGATGAGAACGAAAAAGATGTAAACGTTCGTTTATATCGAGGTATGATTGGTAGTTTACTTTACTTAACTGCTAGTAGGCCCGATATCATGTTTTCTGTATGCTTGTGTGTTAGATATCAAGCTAGACCTAAAGAGTCACACTTGATTGTGGTTAAACGAATTTTTCGTTACCTCAATCATTCACTAGATTATGGGTTACTTTACCCTATGTCTAGCACATATGGGTTAATCTCATATAGTGATGCCGACTTTACCGGATGCAAATCCGATAGGAAGAGTACTAGTGTCACTTGCCATTTTCTAGGAAATTCTCTAGTATCTTGGTTTTCCAAGAAACAGAACTCGGTACCTTTGTCCACGACTGAAGCAGAATATATTGTCGCGGGTCTTGCATGTGCACAAGTTCTTTGGATGAGACACACTCTTAAGGACTATGGTATCAATTGTGATACTTGCCCTATCATGGTTGATAACCAAAGTGCAATTTGTCTCTCCAAGAATCTGGTACATCACTCCCATACCAAACACATAGATGTGAGACACTATTTTATTAATGATCATGTAGCTAAGAAGGACATCATCTTAAGTACATTGAAACCCAAAAACAAATCGCCGATATCTTCACTAAACCTCTTAAAGAAGATTCATTTGTGAGATTGCGTGGAGAATTAGGGATTATTGGTGAATCTGAATTGTAGGAGTTCATACTTTCATGTTATATCATGCTTGAACTCATATCATCATTTTTTTACTTCTCTTGATGTGATGAATGATATGTTTCACATATATTTGTTTTAAGAGATGTATTTGAGATTTTGATGATTTTGATCGTTTGGATTGATTTACGAGTTTTATATGTTAATCGATAATATCTTGCTGATGATTTCTTGATTAGATTTGTGTTAGAGTATAGGTCCTAGGGTGAGATGTCTCTATCCTCTAGATTTTAACCTCACTGTGCATTTCTGGACCAGTACAAACAACTGTCATTCCTTTGACAGGCGACTGCCCAACTCAATTTTCTCTTACATCAGACTATATTTTTTGCACAGGCGACTGATGAATATTTTACAATCGACTGTCTTTGTGAAAGGCGACTGCAATTTGGTAATCAGGCGCATGTCCAAATCTTCAGAAGTCTCTATTTTTATCCTCATATTTTTGATTCTCTGTCAGTCGACTGATGTATTAGGAACAGTCGACTGTCTCCGACATGCGATTGAGAGTTACTCAACAGTCGACTGTCTGTCAACCCAAGCTTATTTCTGTCTTATCGACCAGTCGACTGACAACTGTTCATCAGTCGACTGTCAACTGCTATGGTGGTTTGCTCACTTGATCTGAGCCGTCGATTTTTCGATCCAACGGCCCATATTCTTTGGACCCTTTCATATAACATCTGGAACCATCGTTTTGTTCAGAAAATTTCTCTCTCATCCGACGATGGAATTGAGTCTTCCTCCTTTCGAATTCAATTGTTGCTGTCGATTTTCTCTCCGATTCGAAGCTTCACTCTCCGATCTCTCCTCTGATCCGTTGATTGCTTTGGTCGATTGTCTCCTCTCCGTCATTCTCCTCGGATTAGGTATCACATTCTTGTTTTGATTCTTTCGTGCGGTTCCTTCATTTTTTTTGCTTCATTTGATTGTACAATGGCCCCCAAGACCAAAGGGAAGGCTGTAGCTCCTAGACGCCCTAGGAAACCTAAGCCGACCATTGCCAAACCCAATCGACCCCACAAAGCCCGTACCAAGAACCCTGAGCCTCCTCCCTCCGACACTTCAGGTTATTATTCTCATTCTTCTTCCTCCGAAGTTGAACCTCTTGTGAAGCGTCCGCGTAAGCCCATTGGTGTTCGCATCAATGAGCCTCTCGCTGAGGCCAAACATACTCAAGGGCTACTGACACCCAGCCCGAGTCTACTACAGGTTATCTCCAAGGCCAAAATTCTACCGTGCCTCCTTCTGATCCTCTAGTTCCAATTTGCTGAGACGGCACTTGTCTGGCAAAGTTCCATTCCATGCTAGGGATCAGGCTCCTTGAGTGGTTTATTGTTTATCGGGCCATCACTACTGAGAGACTCTCAGAGATTCTCTCGTCGACCCACTTGGGTGATCTCTTTCGATTCTCTCATATCGACTCCCCACGTGCATATCCCTTCCTGGTCAAATTATTTTATGCCAACTGCATACGCGGTGAATAGGTTGACACATGAGAGATTGACACTATGGTTCAGGGGACCCATATCCGTTTTGACCATACTCTCTTAGGGACCATTCTTAGGATCCCCTCCACTGGCTCCCTTCCTACTGACATCTCTATTTCTAATGTTGGTGACCTTGATCAGAATGTCCTTCAGGACATGTTTCATGTGATCTCCTCCTTCCTTTCTTCTGGAGTCTGGGCCTCCATGTTCATAGCTAGAGGTTAGGCTGTTCACCTTGTGGTGAAGTCCAACATCTTGCCAAAATATGGATCTTCAGATCAGCCCTCTCAGGAGATCCTCCGATGCATGTATGCTATCTTCTCAGGTATGGCAGTGAACTGGGCTGGTGTCCTCCTTGATCGGATGGACAAGGTCGAGTTTACTACTACCTCCACTCACATCCCTTATGGATGTCTCCTTACCCTTGTTTTCTGTCATTTTGGTATTGACTTGACTCCTTACGAGCCTTTGCCTCTTGGTCCTCTCCTAGATGCTTCTGCGAAGTCGAAGTCCTCTCCGGCTCTGCAGTCAGCACCTAAGAAAAGGCAATCTACTTCTGCTCCTTTGTCATCCACCATTCCTACATCTGATCAGCCATCTACCTCAACTGCACCCTCTCGTGACCTTTTGGACGAGAAGGTTTCTGGCTTATATGAGTTGTTCTTTCTGATGTTTCAGTATCAGGGAATTCCTTTCCCTGATCATCTCAAATCCTTTGTTCCACGTCAGCCTTCTCAGCCTCCTCCACCTTTCGTCACTGAGATTGTGGAACATCCTGGTGTTACTTCTTATGAGCCCATTGCTTCTCCGTCTCATCAGGATGTCTCTTCTGTTGCTGCTGCTCCTCCTCCTCTCGAGGATTCTACGGTTGATCCAGAGACTCAGGTGTTTTAGATTGTGCTGACTTCCTCCTCTGCTGCTAATATGGACACTCACCTTTAGACCTAGATTTTTTTCATTAGGGTTAAGAGTTTTGAGTGTCTGTATGTATTTTGATACATTTTTGAGTTGTGATGTATTGTTGTTGTCTATGTGTTGATCACATTTTTTGCTATACATGGAACTGTAACTTCATTTTGTACTCATATATCTTTGGTTTATATATATATATATATATATGGATATGTTTTTACTTCATATTCTGCATCGCACATTGTCTTATTGTTTATGTTAATTGTGTGAAAATTAGTGAAATTGTCTCTTTGTATGATATCTCATATACATGATGTGATTTGAGACGTTTCTCTCGTCTGACTTTTAATGTTGATATCAGACTCTCATTCCTTTAGTTAACTAAGTTTTATGAGTTTTATGAGTTTTTGGTATGTATATCTTAGAGATGCCCCTTTGTGATTAGCTTTTCTCCAAAAATTTGTTGGCATCACTTTTGATATACCCCTATCTTTAGACTCTCATTATTGTTTTAGTACTTATTTAGCACTATTGTTGTTGTTATTCTGCTCCCACCTTTTGGATAATGCCATAGGGGAAGAGAAATAAACATATCATAATTATGTGCTAAGTAAATTCTAATTCTAAACTTGAATCTAAGATTGAAGTTGCCTTAGATTCAGGGGAAGTAAGATACAATGAACTTGGATTATATAATCCTAGATTTCAAGATTTCAAGATTTCAAGAAAATCATTTCATTCATGATTATCTTGCATACATGCTTCATTTGATCTATAGATGCCCTAATATTTATTGACTAACTGGATTGGCATCTATGTAGCGGGAGTAAGTTTTCTTTAAGCACAATTATTTATCTTTTTGTTTATGTTTGTTTTTCATCATCAAAAAGGGGGAGAATGTTGAGTATTGGACTTCTCCCTACTTGGTGTTAATGATAAGCAAACATAAATACTTGTGACTAATCCCCTATTTACAGTTAATCCATTGCCTAAGCATATATTGAAGATCAATTAGCAATGGATGTCACTCAAAGATCAATGAAAGCAATGAAAATGGATTGGATGGTCGAAGATGGTGATTGAAGCTCCTAGAAGAATTCAAGCTCATGCTTTGGATAGAAGAGAGAGGTCTACATGATATAATCTTCTTTTTCGCTTCTAGTATGTAGTTTAGAAGTAGAACTATGTTGGAGCACACACACATCTTCATTTCAGTCATAGGAATTCATTAGATCACCTTTCCTTTGACTCCAATTCAATTTTCCCAAGCATGTGCAAATTATGATTTCAACAGTCGACTGCTGAACGATTTACAGTCGCCTGTCTTAAAACAGTCGACTTTGTTCTGTTCTACAGTCCCTGTTATGCACATACTTAATCTGTTGATTGTTGGGCTTTCTAATCCTTAACTCTTTCAGGCGACTAATGTACATTTCACAGGCGCCTGTCCAAGTGACAGTCGACTGTGATTTGTTAATCAGTAGCCTATCTATCTTCAGTCCAAGATCATTCTCAGTTTGATCTGGCCAGTCGACTGACGTTGTATTTACAGCTACCTGTCCAAGGAACAGTCGAATATAAATGCTTCATCAGTCGCATGTCCATGATTCTTCTGCAATACTTGCTCTCTGGAATATTTCTTATTCTAGTGCCAGTCGATTGATGTTGTATTTATAGTCGACTGTCTAATGGTACAGTCGACTGTCAATGCTTCAACAGTCGTCTGTCTTTGAGCATCTCTGCAGACTCAACTCTTTGGAAAATGGCAGGGTTAGTGACAGTCGCCTGTTGAAGGAATTATAGTCGCCTGTTGGATTTACAGTCGACTTTCTTCTCTTCATCAGTCGCCTGTCCTGACTTCCCAGACTTTTCTAAGACTTTCTCAACTTACCCAGATTGCGGCCAGTCACATGTAGAAGGAATTACAGTCACCTGTTGGTTTTATAGTCGACAGTCTTCTCTTCATCAGTCGACTATCCACATGGTAAGTTACCGTTTGAATTCTCACCTACCCTCTGACACGGTGCAGCAGTCAACTGTGTTTTATTCAACAGTCGACTGTTGCGTGTGAAATTCTATCTGTTGGGGTTTTCTCCACGGATTTCAAAGGGGTTTTTGGGAATTCTGTTTAGGGATTTTGAGAAACTTATAAAGGCAGCCTCTACTGTTCCATTGAGAGGTAACCAACTTACTTGCTCAAACATTCAAGCTTGCATTCTTTTTTATCAAAGCTTCCAAATCCCAAAGCCCTAGAATTCCAATCTTTCAATCTCTTGCTCTCCAACCTAGAACCAAAGAGAAATCTTCTAGGTATTTGGTGCAGTCAAGAGAAAGTTCTTTCCTCTCTTCTAAGAGAGTCATTCAACACACAACACACTTCTCCTTCAAGTTCTACTTCAAGGCATAGCTGATTGAAAGTGTTGTTTATTTCATATTTCATAACTCTTCATTATTTGATTTACTCTCGGGTTGTGAGAGTGTTTTGCTTGCTTCCAAGTTGTGGGAGTCAAGGACATCGAGTGTACTTCGATTTTACTTGTAGGGTTGCTACAAGTGGGTTTTTAGGAAACCTCAAGTTAGGGTTCTAACTTGAGTATCCGGTGGTATCTGGGTGGAAGGGACATAGGATTATCGGGAACAAGTCGGGCATTGACTTGGGTAGTTCGAACCCTTGAAACATCGTTGTGTTTGCATTGTTTCATTATAGGGTTTATTTTCATTCCGCACTATTTGTTGGTTAGGAATTTAATTTGGTGTAATTATCATTTTAAATTGTAAAAACACTATTCAACCCCCTTCTAATGTTTTTCTCATAGCCAGAGACACTACAATTTCTTAGTTAAGTATTTTGCTCTGCCATTTTATCTCCCTCTGGAATGTGCCTCTTATCTGCTCTTAGTTTTCTTGCGTTGCACTCGATCTCGGGATCAAATAATATAGCTCCGTCGGTATCCCTTGATCGTGTGTTCATGCACATAGAAAGAGAATCTGTGAAGAAGTGTCAGCACAAATAGAGGAGTAAAATAGAAAAGAATGGCTAAGTAAAAATATAAAATATCGTCGCCTCCCCGGCAACGGCACCAAAACATGATCGTCTAAAATGTAACCCCGGAAACAACCATGTTATGGCACGAATTACACGGAGACGAATCCCCGGCAACGGCGCCAAAAACTTGATCGCATCGGGAGTACTACCAAAACAATGTAGTTTTACCGCAAGTGCATGGGTAAGTGGTGAGCGGGTATCAAATCACGGGGAGGAACTATTGGTACCTATATTGATTACTCGGAGGAGGTGAAACGATAATCAAGAGATGTTGGTGTCACAGTCGTGCAAAGTGTTGTTTATAAATTCAATTAATAAAAGTGCCTAGGGCTTGGGAATCCCCACTATAGATCTTAAGCATCAATGTGAAATATTAATCTCCATATCACTACTCTTGGTTGAGGGTGAACTTGTCGCAACTAAGTTGTGAACCAATGCACGCTCTCACGCAACGTGAGTTCGAATCTAGATCGTGATAGTTCGTATTCGTTTTACCATCGTACAAACGAATATAATTATAGAAATATAATAAAGATGCTAGCTTTGGTCGCTATCGTGCACCAATTCTAGGAAATCTCGATTATAGATCTAAATCGAATATCTAGGGATTCCCATAGATCAAGATCCTCTCTCGAGCTCTCAAGATCCAATAGAATTCCCTAGCTATCCATAGTAAATCGATCATAATCTAACCCGTTAACAAGTTTAGCAACATAGGTTTTCATTAGATTTCACATATCAAACCTTAGATCCATATGGTTCATCCCTTTGCCCTAGAGCAAGGAGATTAATCACGATTCATCATAGAAAAAACAATAGAATTGAGAAGTCCGGGAGAATTCATCATAGAAATCAGATCCAAATAGAAATTTAGCATAAAAATAAGAACTTGCAAAAGTTTAGACAAACCAATGACGTTCAAGCTCCAAAGAAAAAGAAAATTTAGATCTTGCACTTCAATCCTCTCGGGAAAATAAGATAGAACAAAAGTATTTTTTCCTAAGAACTATGGCTATGTCCTCTCTCTTTGACGGCTCTCAAAACTAGCTATTTATACTAACTCAAAATGTCCAAAAAAATCCTGACAAAATACCCCCAGACGGCTGGAAAACCCTGTAGAGAGATATATGCCCTCGTGGCTATTTATCTTTATAAACATCTTGTTTAATAAATGAAAGTATGCTTTCTGGTAAAATATTGTCTGAGTTATTTCAATACTTAGATTATTCCCTTGGATTCAAAGTCAGGTCACACATGTTTCGCAATGAAGATTGCGATTATGAGAAATGTCTGACCAATAGCACCTTGAGTCTGAAAAGCGTTCGTGGTCATAAATGTGTCGAGATAGGGATATCGGCGCATCAGACAGACCATTGTGTCTTAGTCTAGTTGGTCGCATAACCATGCGACTTGGCGAAGTCGGAGACAAGGCGCAGGTGCTCATTAGAGAATGAGTCCACTGAATGACCCAAACCAAGAGTTATTAAATGGATAAACATTAACTAACAGTCATTAATAACTCTTAGTGATGATAGGTAAGTTGGTCCTTAGGACTTGAGATCAATATACGAAGCTGTATGTGGACGGTATCACTTAGACCTAAAGATCTAGCTTCGAGGCAAGGCCTGCTGAAAGATCTTAGGTTGGGTGACACTCGAAGCGTATGAGCTGAGTAGTGATCAATAGAGCATTCGTCTCTTCTGTTAATGGGAAGTTAGTGTCACAGGTCAGTACGGCTCTCGGTAAAACCTTGGCCAAGGTATGTTGTAACATGTACAACATGAATGTACCAGAGACCGACGTATACTGACCACTGCTAGCTAGTGGGGTTGATAGAGTTCCATACCCTAGGCTAGGCAAGTGACATAGTTGTGATGAAGGGACTAAAACTGCGGAAATTATCACGGTCACAGTCAGAGTGATCCCGTCGGCACTCTTGCCAACAAGTCAATCACGTAATCGATGATTCTAAAACAGGGACGACACCTACTGCTAGTGGTCACTGTCGTCTAGAGACTTCGAGCCTCGGCCTGTAGTAAGGGTCAGGCCGTATGGTCTCACACTGAGTAATATTCACGTCTTAGTAATAGGAAGATCTTATAGAGGAATGCATTTGATGCAATGAAATTGTTGAATTCACAAGTTGGTTGTGAGGTTAGAGCATTTGGGATTGGAGGGGATTTCGTGAGGAATCCACAGGATCAAACCGTGTAGGAAACGGAGCTCGTATGAGCCCAGAAACGCGAGAAAGGCAAAGGGAGAAGTGGGTAAGACCCACTTGGATCAAACGGGTGCAACCCGCCGTTCGCAATGGGTGCGGCCCGCTGCTCTCAGCGGGCCGTGTACCTACCTGGGTGCGCCTTAGCGGGCGCACCCAGATGCCATAGGCGGGTGCACCCGCTAAACTTAGCGGACGCACCCGCAATTTAAGTCGTTTCTAATTAGGGTTTTGTGAAACCCTTGACGGCTACGAAATGTGGGTTTTTGCTCAACTTTGAGCAATTGTTTGAAGGGTCAAACGAACTCGGATTTCGTCGCCGTTTGTTCCTACACGTTCACCATTCCTAGCCCTTCGAAATGATAACTTGTATCGTATCTAGGGCTCAATGGTGAGTGAGAATTAATTGATTGAAGTTAGACTTTTGTGAAATGTATTCTAACTAAATTGAATTAATTCTAATCCTATTCCAAATTGATTGTCCCACATTGCTCGAGACAAAAGAAGCGGAGCCTGCCTCCTATATAAATAGGTGTGCACTCCCTTCTTTGTTTTTTACAGCAAGTGTCTGATTAAGGAGCTCCAGAAAATTTGAGCAAACCTAATCAAGACTAAAAATCATTCTTTTCCTCTATTAATTTTCATGTCCTCCAACCGAGTCCTAGCAAGGCAACGGGGAGGTTCGAATCTGATTCAGAAGTCTACGACGCGGGTTTACTCAAGTGAAACCTTCTACGTCTTGTGATGGGCTCGGAGGCAAGGTGCGGCTCGGGAGCTGATCCAGTTCGCGACGAGGAGCGATGCAACGCGGTTCAGGATGCGGCTCAGATTTTAGAGCGCAAGACGGTGCGGAACATCTTGCCCGATCCAAGGCAAGATTCCGGGCGAGTTATATTTATATATGCTTTTCTTTTAAGTAGTAGTTAGAACTTTCTCGAGTTGGTCAGACCCAACTCGAGTCAGTAGATTTTCTTGGCTTAGGGAATTTTTCCTTAGGGCAGTAATTATTAAATAGTTTAATAATTGTTTTTCCGGTGCTTATTTAATTTCGTTCATCCGACTTAGGATGAATATATAATTAAATTATCCCTAAGGGACCTTGAAAATCCCTACAGTGGTATCAGAGCCAGATCTACTCTGTTCTTATACTACTCTTATATGAACTGCATGTTTTAATTATGTGATAATTAGATTAATGGCATATTCTTGTTTATTTGATAACACAAGAGGAACTTGCTAGGTTAGCCATTAATGAATCCTTAAATTTTATAAGATAAATTTTGACACCATGCTATAATTTTAAATTGTTTAAAATTGCCTAATGGATGATTAGGATAGCCATTAAAAAATTCCTCAAATTGTTATAAGATAATTTTTGAGACTCTGCTATGTTTTAAATTGTTTAAAAATACCTATTGGACGATTAGGGTAGCAGCAGAATTTTTTTTAATCCTTATAGTTGATAAGGACTTAATAAAAATCATCGAACAAATCCATAAAATTTTGAATTTTAAGGATCAACTAGTTGATAAGGATTAACTAGAGTTAATAAAAGCTTTTAGTTGATAGTACCCATAAAAATGACAAACAACCTTCAATGGACCATGATACCGGTCAATGTGCTTGGCTAAGTTTGTTGGACCATCCCTAGCTAGTCTAGGGGCCGAGTGGTCCTGGCTTAGTCAATTCCCTGGCCGTGTTCGCTGGACCGCAAGGACGCGAATCATTATTATGCAACGCTGTCAACTAGATCTAGTCAAAAACGTTAATAAATCTTTTACAAGATAATTCGTAGCCCTCTTTGTTTTAGACGTTGGAATCTGTAGGATCCGTGTTACAGTTGTTGAGCTACACTCAAGCTATGACATGGCAACCTTACAGAAACCAATTTCTTAATACATGTGTCTTAGCCCAAACCGTTGCATCGTGAATACACCGAGCGCCGGCGTAAGTTAGGCCAATAATTTAGTCTAAGTCTTGACCCAAACTGATGCATCGTGAATACACCGAGCACCGGGGCAAGTCAAGCTAGACACGAAAACAAGGGTCTGACTTGACTAGTCGTTGTGATTTGGATGAGCACACTCATGATCACAAATGACTAGGGGTAAAAATCAAATAGGGAGTCATATTCGATATGATTGACAAAGAGTTCGTCTACCGACAGCCGAGTTGAACGACTTGTTGAGCTACACTCAAGGTCGGGCGACTCAAGGTTGTTGGATTCCTGCTCCCATTTAACATTAATTATGTTTTGGCTTAAACGATCTTTAAATTAATGGAAGAGTATAATTGGATAAAAACCACTCTAATTATAATAAAATATTTTGAACACATGCTAATTAGGAGTTCTAATCTTTGCAGCATGACGAGTAAGATTAATTATATCCGAGATAAGAACTTATTAACTGGTTTCAATAAAAATAATGACTGGTCAAAGAAATCTATAGTAGAAAGGGAACAAATGAAGGAAGGACGAGTTTATGCCTTAACTTCTAAAATGCAAAGTGTAGTTCTTTCGGTCAATTCTAATGCATGGGTGTTAGACACCGGTGCAGGTTCTCATATCTGTAATCAGTTGCATGGAATGATAATCATTAGAAAACTTGAAAAGAATGAAATCATTCTCCAAGTCGGCAACGCAGCAAATGTTGATGTTGTAGCTGTGGGAGACCTTAAACACACATTAGCTGGTGGAGCTAACTTGCTTTTGAAGCAATGTTACTACATCCCAAACTTCATGTGCAATATTATATCCGTCTCGGCTTTGGCTAAAGATGGTTATAATTTTACTATCAACGGAAATGTCATGAACATTTCTTTTGATGGAAAGTTGCTAGGTTTTGGGACACTTAATAATGTGTATACAGGACACTTAATAATGGTGTATACAGTTTAAGCAACAAGGTTGTATTAAACGTTAATACAAGAAAACGTAAGGAGTCTAGTTTTAATGAAACCTACCTTTGGCATTGTAGACTAGGCCATATCGGAGAGAAGAGGCTCAGCAAGTTACGTAAAGAGGGGCTCTTGGGCCTCTCGAATTATGAGTCATTCGACACTTGCAAGTCTTGCCTCAAAGGTAAGATGGCCAAAACTCCTTTTGCAAGAAAAGGGGAGAGAGTTATTGAACTCTTGGGTCTAGTACATTCCGATGTATGTGGACCCATGTCTACATTAGCCAAAGGTGGATTTTCATATTTCGTCACGTTTACTGATGATCACTCAAGGTTTGGCCATGTGTTCTAGATGAAACATAAGTCTGAAACCTTTGAGCGATTCAAAGAGTATCGTGCCGAAGTCGAAAACCAGACCGAGAAAAGTATTAAGATCCTTAGATCAGATTGAGGAGGAGAATACTTAAGCCATGAATTCCTAACTTACTTAAAAGAGAATGGGATTCTCTCTAAGTTCACACCTATTTTAAATAAAGTTCTCAAATGACACCATATCAAGAGCAACAAAAGATTACAGTGGGAAGTCCAATAATTAAGGATTGCATCATATTAGATGATGACCCTGTTAACTTCCAGGAAGCCTTAAAGAGTATAGAGAAACATACAAGGCAAGCACAAGTGGCCATGCACTAAGTACATCTATGGGCATCAGAACAAGGATGATAGGGCTCTCCCAGACCACAACCCTTTCCAAGAAGCTTTTGTTGTGGGATCTTAACACCGGAGAGGAGCTAGAAAGAGGTCAAGACGAAAGTTGAAGGCTTCTCAGATTCCAGCTTTCAGAGTGATGTGGATGATAGAAAATCGATCTCAGGATATGTTTTCACTCTCAACAGAGGAGCAGTCCGTTGGAGGAGTTCCAAACAAATCACTATTGCAGACTCCACGATGGAAGCCGAATACATAGCGGCCAACGATGCAGCAAAGGAAGCGGTCTGGATGTGGAAGTTCATGGTGCCTGCTATTGAAAGTCCAATACCGTTGTATTGTGACAATAATGTAGCCATCAGCCTGGTTTAAGAACCGAGATTCCACAAGAGATACAGACATATTCTTTGCAAGTATCACCTGATACAGGAGATCGAGCAGAGGAAGGACATAGAACTCCTAAGAGTCTCTTCAGAAGACAACTTACCAAATCCATTCACGAAGGTACTGGCACACGATCGTCTAGAGAAACTAGCGTGTAAATATGGTATGAGATACCAAAATAAATAGGCCTGAGTGCAAGTGGGAGATGTAGAGAGATGTATGCCCTCGTGGCTATTTATCTTTATAAACATCGTGTTCAATAAATGAAAGTATGCTCTCTGGTAAAATATTGTCTGAGTTATTTCAATATTTAGATTATTCCCTTGGATTCAAAGTCAGGTCACACATGTTTCGCAATGAAGATTGCGATTATGAGAAATGTCTGACCAATAGCACCTTGAGTCTGAAAAGCGTTCGTGGTCATAGCTGTGTTGAGATAGGGATATCGACGCATCAGACAGACCATTGTGTCTTAGTCTAGTTGGTCTCATAACCATACGACTTGGCGAAGTCGGAGACAAGGCGCAGGTGCTCATTAGAGAATGAGTCCACTGAATAACCCAAACCAAGAGTTATTAAATGGATAAACATTAACTAACTGTCACTAATAACTCTTATTGATGATAGGTAAGTTGGTCCTTAGGACTTGAGATCAATATACGAAGCTATATGTGGACGACATCACTTAGACCTAAAGATCTAGCTTCGAGGCAAGGCCTGCTGAAAGATCTTAGGTTGGGTGACACTCGAAGCGTACGAGCTGAGTAGTGATCAATAGAGGATTCATCTCTTCCGTTAATGGGAAGTTAGTGTCACAGGTCAGTACGACTCTCGGTAAAACCTTGGCCAAGGTATGTTGTAACATGTACAACATGAATGTACCAGAGACCGACGTATACTGACCACTGCTAGCTAGTGGGGTTGATAGAGTTCCATACCATAGGCTAGGCAAGTGACATATTTGTGACAAAGGGACTAAAACTACGGAAATTATCACGGTCACAGTCAGAGTGATCCCGTCGGCACTCTTGCCAACGAGTCAATCACGTAATTGATGATTCTGAAACAGGGACGACACCTACTGCTAGTGGTCATTGTCGTCTAGAGACTTCGAGTCTCGGCCTGTAGTAAGGGTCAGGCTGTAGGGTCTCACACCGAGTAATATTCACGTCTTAGTAATAGGAAGATCTTATAGAGGAATGCATTTGATGCAATGAAATTGTTGAATTTACAAGTTGGTTGTGAGGTTAGAGCATTTGGGATTGGAGGGGATTTCGTGAGGAATCCACGGGATCAAACCATGTAGGAAACGGAGCTCGTATAAGCCCATAAATGCGAGAAAGGCAAAGGGAGAAGTGGGTAAGACCCACTTGGATCAAACGGGCGCAGCCCCCCGTTCGCAACGGGCACAGCCCGCTTACCCAGCGAGCGTGGCCCGCTGCTCTCAGCAGGCCGTGCGCCCGCCTGGGTGCGCATTAGCAGGCGCGCCCAGATGCCTTAGGCGGGCGCGCCCGCTAAACTTAGCGGGCGCGCACGCAATTTAAGTCGTTTCTAATTAGGGTTTTGTGAAACCTTTGATGGCTACGAAATGTGGGTTTTTGCTCAACTTTGAGCAATTGTTTGAAGGGTCAAACAAACTTGGATTTCGTCGCCGTTTGTTCCTACATGTTCACCATTCCTAGCCCTTCAAAATGATAACTTGTATCGTATCTAAGGCTCAATGGTGAGTGAGAATTAATTGATTGAAGTTAGACTTTTGTGAAATGTATTCTAACTAAATTGAATTAATTCTAATCCTATTCCAAATTGATTGTCCCACATTGCTCGAGACAAAAGAAGCGGAGCCTGCCTCCTATATAAATAGGTGTGCACTCCCTTCTTTGTTTTTTACAGCAAGTCTCTGATTAAGGAGCTCCAGAAAATTTGAGCAAACTTAATCAAGACTTAAAATCATTCTTTTCCTCTATTATTTTTCCTGTCCTCCAACCGAGTCCTAGCAAGGTAACGGCCAGGTCCGAATCTGATTCGGAAGTCTCCGACGCGGGTTTACTCAAGTGAAACTTCTACGGCTTGTGATGGGCTTGGAGGCAAGGTGCGGCTCGGGAGCTGATCCCGTTTGCGACGAGGAGCAACGCAACGCGGTTCGGGATGCGGCTCAGATTTTGGAGCGCAAGACGGTGCGAAACATCTTGCCCGATCCAAGGCAAGATTCCAGGTGAGTTATATTTATATATGCTTTTCTTTTAAGTAGTATTTAGAACTTTCTCGAGTTGGTCAGACACAACTCGAGTCAGTAGATTTTCCTGGCTTAGGGAATTTTTCCTTAGGGCAGTAATTATTAAATAGTTTAATAATATTTTTTCCGCTGCTTATTTAATTTCGTTCGTCTGACTTAGGATGAATATATAATTAAATTAGCCCTAAGGGACCTTGAAAATCCCTACAAACCCCTAGGTCAAAACTGGGCCGGCTGCGTACTCGGCCGAGTAGAAATGTCACTCGGTTGAGTGGCTTCTCTGTAGAAAATCTGGGAAAATTAGCCTTCTGTACTATTCAGGCCACTCGGTCGAGTGGTCTGCTCACTCGGTCGAGTGAGCTTCTCACTCGGTCGAGTGGGGTCTTCTGCAGAACTCTCCAAAATCACTATTCTGTTCGATAAATTTCTGTCTCCACTCGATCGAGTGGGCTTCTCACTCGGTCACGTGGGAATTCCACTTTGCTAAGTACATTGTCTCTTCTTCTTTCAGCTGGAGTTGGCCGTGTCAGCGCCACTCGGTCGAGTGAGCTGCCTCACTCGGTCGAGTAGGCTGCTTCTTCTTCATAATCTCTTCTTTCTCGCTCCTTTCTCCATTCTCTCGCCTTTCTTCCTCTTCTTCTCATCCTCAAGTACCGTGAGCTCCTCGATATCATCGTGGCTAATGCTCTGACACGTGTGTATACACTCATAGATCCAAATTGCTCCCGATTGCTCCATATTTCCTGAAATCCAACGAAACATAGAAGTAGTGAAATTCATCGTAAAATCATCGTTTAAACGTTAAATTCGCGATACGAGCAATCGTTATGGCATGGAAAAATGCTGAAATAAAGTGTAAAATATGAGCATATCAGCCCCACATGAAGGATGGCCACACAATCTACATCGTTTGCAAACTTAAAGAAGAAACCCATGTTTTCACAATTGTGGATGCGAAGCTCCCACTTAATCTTCCAAGTCCGCTCAATCCAGGAGCGAAGATATTCGTATTATGGCCTATCTCCCACAACATAGCCCACCAAGGTACTAGCCCAACGAAGAGCCGCAGCCTCAAGCTCCAAGGATGGCAGAGACACCACAGCACCGGATTCATAAGGGGTATGAGCAAAGAACTGAAGGCCACACCTAAGAGCAACGGAGCGACGATTGGGGAAAATATCACTTTAAGAAGGAGCAGCAGAATAGGAAGAACGAGGAGTGCCTCGTCTCAAATGTTGTGAGAACTACTCCCAAGCACAGGAGATCGTGCAAATAATATCCTGGTGAGTCCAGGTATCGAATCCGCGGGACAACTGACCTGCAAAACTACGAATGTCAATCTGAAAAGAGTAATAATACGATGTTAGCCCACCACCTATCAAACACGAAGATATAGGATCAAGAGTATGGAATAAGAAATGAAAATCCTACGATATTTACGGTGACTTTGGAAGGGATACAAGTATGGGGAGTATGTGTTGGGTTTGATTTCGTTAGGGTGTGTGCAATCAATGAATATCAATACCTTTTCTATAACTCAACGTTTCGTCCGGTCAGGGCACGAGAACGTCGGAAAGTATGGCGATCAAGTATATAAAAACGTGCCAAAGAATTATACAATTAAAATAGGGCGAAAAGATATAGAAATCAATAATCACGACACCCTAACTACGTCAACACCAACACATATAAAGTAGAGGTGCTACGGTTGTGATTTCATTAGGAGATAATAATCGCTGAAATATCACGTCTTTTATATAACTCAACGCTTCGTCCGGTCAGGGCACGAAGACGTCGGAAGATGAAACGATGAAAACTAGTCAAAGTGGCCGTATACGCATCACTAGCAACATTGATTTCATTAAATGTTAAATGCAACAGTAAGTTCAGATTAGTGAACATGAATTGGCTAGCCTTGTCAGGGCCTAGCCATACGGGATGTAAATAATATCGACAATAAGCAAAAACCCAACAAATACGTTGTAGAAATCAATGTTACGAGTGATTTTGACATGAAAATAGGGCTAAAGACATGAAATTCATCAAATAAATACTCCTAATTACATCACAACCATAGCACAAGGAGATTAGCCACGCATGGTGCAAAGAAAATCAGATTTCATAGCCAAATACATCGTTATAATAGCCAAAATACGATAAAATACACCAAATACGGGGTATAAGTTCAAGAATTTATCACCAAATCTCCACTTTAAAGCCCAAAACTCCTTTAGAATAGGAAGAATAGCCTCTGGAATTTTTCAGAATTTTTCCCTGGAGAAATACACACAGTAGCCGCTCCAAAAGTCCCAAAATACGCCAGAATACCCCGAAAAACCCTAGAAATACGCTTATATATTAACATTGCGGGTTTGGGGGTGTTAACGGGTTCAAACCCGCATCCGCTTCGCTTTAAACCCGCACCCATTAACAGCTCGAGATCTTGGCCGTTGATATCATGCGGGATCGGCTCACGGAGCGCCACGTGCGCTCCAAAATTCGTGCACGCCCTAATTCGAATTCGAATCGGAGACGACCGCAGCCGTTCGATCGAGTCCGAGACCGTCAGATGAATGCCACGTGTGCCCGCTTCGGAGCGATCTCAGCGGCTGCGCTTCGAAATGTCGGGGCGAGCGTCGTCCGTTGGATCGGGGGTCGACGGCTCCGATGGAGCCACGTCGCCCGCATTTTAATTCTCGAGCGCCGCTGATGCGGGCCGTTGGATCGAGATCCAACGGCCATCGATTTGCCGCGTCGTCTGTTGATTGGATCCGCCGGATCTGAGCGGGAGTCGCTGAGATGGCGCCGCGTGGCGCGCCAAGATTCGTGCGCAATTAATTATTTTCCAATAAATGGTATTCTGCATTCAAAAATTCATAGAAATTAGCACAGATCTCAGAAAAATACAAATAAATAGTCGTTGGAATCGTGAGATCGAGACGATGCTAGGAAAAATATAAAAATGCAGAAATACACAATCAAATTCTCGTTTTGTGCACAAATAGAGTAATTTCTCTAATAAATGATGATGAGAAAATTACGAACACATTAGAGAACAATTAAGCATCATATAGGCACAAAATAGGGCTAATTAGGGGGTTAAATACGCAATATTCACTCTGAATCACACCCCCCAACTAGCGATTTGCTAGTCCCTAGCAAAAAGAGCGATAAATACGGATGAGTAATAAAACAATAAGTTCTTTCAAATTGCTCATGGCATGGCTCAATAGTACGCATTCCAACATGATCTTCACCATCAATATACACATCCATGAACAAAATCAATCGCATTTCTCTAATTTAGTATGAATAAATAACATACAAGCATCGTTTTGCTCAAGCGAAAGTATAACACGTCGTTTTTCTCTAGTTTTCTTGTTTCCAAGGAATTGGCCTATCAAAATAATCATTCAAGACATGGGTATTGAAGTTGCTTAGTATATTCACCATTTCTTTTCTTTTATTCGTTCCGCGTAACGCGCATCAAGCAACATTCGCAGAAAAATGTATAGCTTGGATCGCTCCATCAAATGAGTGAGTTTCCTGTCAATGGCTCCCAAATCAGACGATAATAGGGCATTAGGCCAAAAAGGACCCCTCGGACTGTACTACTCGAGCCAACCAAGTTATGTATTAGTGCCAAACTTATTCATTTTCTTCATTCATTTTTCCTTCATTTTTTTCTTTTCTCTTCTTCATCTTTTTCTCTTTTTTCTTTGTAAGCAACTCAACACCCATTCTTTGAGTATAAACATCAATAACCAAGGCCAAATTCCTCTTCAACTTGAAGACTTTTCAAAAAAATCGCGTATACTCAAGCTTTTTCATCACATTAGCATGCATGAAATAAATTCAAACTATTTCGAGATATTAATCATGGCAATTGAAAAATTTTCATGAATAGCATATTAACGGTAATTCATGGAGGAAAAAAAATTAATTCAAGCCATAAAAAAAATTTTAGAACTCCGTTAATGCATAATCATCCGCATTTGAGGTATATGAAGGAGTTTAAAAATGTGAGATTGGTGGTTCATTCTTTCCTTATGCCATGCTTTTGAAAAAAAAATCCTAAGGTCTCATACACACCCCCCAACTAAAGATGGACATTGTCCTCAATGTCAAAGAGGGTACGAGTTTATTCAAGCAAGCATCCTAGAAAGCAAATAAAATCTACACTACTGGAAAGAACACACCGTGATCAAATGGCGGATCACGAATCTTTAATGGTGGAGGAAGTTGTTCAATTTGATCCTTGCGCTTCTCGGCGAGTAATCTTCCTCCTTTAGCTAAATTGGACTCTAGCAACGTAACTCCCAGCATCTCTATAATCTGGTCACCTGTATCATGCAAGAGATGAGTCACGTCAGTCCAATTTATTTTAAAATTCTTCGCCATAAACACATTCCAAATATAGTCATCAAAATAGGTGAAGTAAAATAGAGCATGGTGATGACAACTCCCTGAGAAATGTGCACTACGCTCGGTATGATGCTCGGTCAAAGTGGAGAGAGGTAAATGATTTTGGGAAAAAACTGGGGAAGGGAATGGTTCGGGCTCAATAGTGATATTCTTTAAACCAATGTCCCTAGTCGTCTCATCCTCCTGTTCATCCAAAATTGCTCGCTCATCCTCTACTTTGCACACACTTCCTGCCATGTCAATGCTTTCATTCGTGACTTCATCATGACATGGCTCGCTCGATATACCTGCAATAGAAGATGGACTCACATTAGTTTCTGGAAATTGAATTTCAAAAGATTTATATTCTTCTAAGCAAGTGGAAATCAGCGTAAGATTTTCAATGGATTGCTGAATTTACCGACTACGAGCAAGGAAGTTTTCTTGGAATTGATGGGATGTGGCCTCCTGTGTCTGAATGAGCAATTGAACTTCCTCTTTCAAGTGGTGCAAAGGTACGTCTACACTTTGCTCCTCTGGATCAAGGCTTGAAGGCTCCGTTGAATCGCTCTCTGAAGTCTCTTTCATGATTTCTTCGTCCTCTTGCAAAGACTCCATATAATTCCATGCCTCTGTCAGCGTCATGACTCCCAAGAATTCCTGCAGCTGTGGTCGTAGTCCACCTAGGAAGGACTCCATAAGTTCTTTCTTCGTAAACCCATGCTGCGGATAGCTCGATATTATGTCTGTGAACCTCCTCCAGGACTGAAAGAAAGTTTCACAATCAGTCTGATTAAAACCAACAATCTTGAGCTTCTCCATCCTATGCTTGTGTGCCTTATAATATTCTGCATCATACAAATTGTTCGTGCAATAAAATTTCATGTACTCCATATGCTCCATTTTTAAAGAGAAAACAATAGAATAAAAAAAATCCTAGACTATAAGATGGAAGGATCTCACCGAATGTTCCTCCAAACGAACTGAAATCGTAGATCGCAAGTACTGTTGTCGCCGGCAACGGCGCCAAAAACTTGCCTCGTCTCAAATGTTGTGAGAACTACTCCCAAGCACAGGAGATCGTGCAAGTAATATCCTGGTGAGTCCAGGTATCGAATCCACGGGACAACTGACCTGCAAAACTACGAATGTCAATCTGAAAAGAGTAATAATACGATGTTAGCCAACCACCTATCAAACACGAAGATATAGGATCAAGAGTATGGAATAAGAAATGAAAATCCTACGATATTTACGGTGACTTTGGAAGGGATACAAGTATGGGGAGTATGTGTTGGGTTTGATTTCGTTAGGGTGTGTGCAATCAATGAATATCAATACCTTTTCTATAACTCAACGTTTCGTCCGGTCAGGGCACGAGAACGTCGGAAAGTATGGCGATCAAGTATATAAAAACGTGCCAAAGAATTATACAATTAAAATAGGGCGAAAAGATATAGAAATCAATAATCACGACACCCTAACTACGTCAACACCAACACATATAAAGTAGAGGTGCTACGGTTGTGATTTCATTAGGAGATAATAATCGCTGAAATATCACGTCTTTTATATAACTCAACGCTTCGTCCGGTCAGGGCACGAAGACGTCGGAAGATGAAACGATGAAAACTAGTCAAAGTGGCCGTATACGCATCACTAGCAACATTGATTTCATTAAACGTTAAATGCAACAGTAAGTTCAGATTAGTGAACATGAATTGGCTAGCCTTGTCAGGGCCTAGCCATACGGGATGTAAATAATATCGACAATAAGCAAAAACCCAACAAATACGTTGTAGAAATCAATGTTACGAGTGATTTTGACATGAAAATAGGGCTAAAGACATGAAATTCATCAAATAAATACTCCTAATTACATCACAACCATAGCACAAGGAGATTAACCACACATGGTGCAAAGAAAATCAGATTTCATAGCCAAATACATCGTTATAATAGCCAAAATACGATAAAATACACCAAATACGGGGTATAAGTTCAAGAATTTATCACCAAATCTCCACTTTAAAGCCCAAAACTCCTTTAGAATAGGAAGAATAGCCTCTGGAATTTTTCAGAATTTTTCCCTGGAGAAATACGCACAGTAGCCGCTCCAAAAGTCCCAAAATACGCCAGAATACCCCCAAAAACCCTAGAAATACGCTTATATATTAACATTGCGGGTTTGGGGGTGTTAACGGGTTCAAACCCACATCCGCTTCGCTTTAAACCCACACCCATTAACAGCTCGAGATCTTGGCCGTTGATATCATGCGGGATCGGCTCACGGAGCGCCACGTGCGCTCCAAAATTCGTGCACGCCCTAATTCGAATTCGAATCGGAGACGACCGCAGCCGTTCGATCGAGTCCGAGACCGTCAGATGAATGCCACGTGTGCCCGCTTCGGAGCGATCTCAGCGGCTGCGCTTCGAAATGTCGGGGCGAGCGTCGTCCGTTGGATCGGGGGTCGACGGCTCCGATGGAGCCACGTCGCCCGCATTTTAATTCTCGAGCGCCGCTGATGCGGGCCGTTGGATCGAGATCCAACGGCCATCGATTTGCCACGTCGTCTGTTGATTGGATCCGCCGGATCTGAGCGGGAGTCGCTGAGATGGCGCCGCGTGGCGCGCCAAGATTCGTGCGCAATTAATTATTTTCCAATAAATGGTATTCTGCATTCAAAAATTCATAGAAATTAGCACAGATCTCAGAAAAATACAAATAAATAGTCGTTGGAATCGTGAGATCGAGACGATGCTAGGAAAAATATAAAAATGCAGAAATACACAATCAAATTCTCGTTTTGTGCACAAATAGAGTAATTTCTCTAATAAATGATGATGAGAAAATTACGAACACATTAGAGAACAATTAAGCATCATATAGGCACAAAATAGGGCTAATTAGGGGGTTAAATACGCGTCAGGCAAAGGGTCGAGCACTTGGCGTGCGTCCGGATGCCTCCTCACTAGGGCCGCGCCAATGATGGAGCCAAACCTTGAAGAGTTCCCCAAAGGAGCCCCAGAAGAGGAGGAGGAGGTCCCGTGCCCCCAACCTCTCAGACCACCCCACCGAGGGGGAGCCCTAGCTCTTGCTCCATCTTGCTACATTGGATGTTTACCCTGATCACTCCGGTGAGTCATCATGGTCCAGCTGCCTATAGCATCATTACCCGAAGCCTCCATCACCTCAGCCTCGCCATCTTCTGACCATGAGACATGCCATGAGCACGAGGACTCAGTCTGCAACAAGGAAATATAGCACTAGTGGAAATAGAAGAAGATCAGGACCAGGCCATGAGGGCCAATTTTGCCGGAGACGGCTGGAGCCACCGACTAGCCAAAAATCACCCAAAGATCGTGCCCTAGCCCACGTAACCAGGAGAGATAATTGATATGCATATGTATGCAAAAGGGATATTTAATTTGGCATAAATTCCTTATTAACTTTTATAAAGCACTATTCATCCCACTTTAGTGTTTTTCCCTTTAGTTTCAGATCCTACAACATTAACATATATCACTCACGTATTCTGTCAAGTCACAACTTATGTGTGATCTTATTATTTATTATTTTTCATGACAGAATTATTGTTCAATGCTAGATTTAAGAATCATACCTCCTGAGGTGAGATCACTTAGCAGGATATGCGTCCTATTGGTATCCATATTCGTTTGTAATAAGACCATATATCTTTGTGGGATCTATTTATCGTAGGGATGCTTATCTTTTAAGACTTGTGTCTAGGAGATGACAATAATGACTTTCACATTTGTCCCTTTGCATTGATTTCTTTGTTTATAAGAGAAGAATGGTATTGGCATTTCAGTTGAACTTCGGATCCAATAGTCAATTGTCACGCCCCGCTTCCCTAAAATGGAGACGAGACGTGAGAAGGTCCGCTCAGACGTGGAGCTGTGAAGCTGCACGCCTGATAAGCGTCAATTTAGTATAAGCAGGTCCCTGTAAACGCAAACGGAACAACAATAATAATAATAGAAAAAGGAGACGGATATGAAATACCAATCCCAAAGTTCGTCCACAACAATTCAACATCACTGAAAAAGCCACCAGGCTAACAGGAAAGAGTCTAAAGGCCCAGAACAAGACCAAACAAAACACAAACGTAACAGAGTATCAAACTAGGTGCCACGCACCGACAACCTAAGCAATCTAACAACACCAAATATAGACACTAAGACTGATCTCCAGTGTCTACGAAGTCCTCGATCAACGCGGGTTCTGACTCAGCGTCAGCGAACACCGCGTCCTCAGCAAGTATCTCAGGCTCGGGCTCTAACATGTGTCACCCAAAAGAGAAAAGGGGCACATGTGAGCAAGTCGGAAGACTTGTGCAAGGAAACTGAAAGAAAGGTAAACTAACAACCTAGCAGTTAAAGTATGGTGCATGGCAAGTAAAGTAAGGTAGTAACAAGTAAGGCAAGGTACAAGTAGCAAGTGGTAGTTGTGACATGTAATGTCAAGTAACAAGTACAAGTACAAGGGATCACCCACACATGGATGCCCTATTGCCCGCAGGCTGTAGTCATGTACAAGGGATCACTCAGAGAGTGCCCTATTGCCCGTAGGCTGTAGTGAGCTCGCCTTCTGGACCACGAGCCAGAATTGTAATTGGCCTAGGGTTGTGCCCGCAAAACGAGTGCCTAGCCGGTACAAATAGTACAAGTATGTAGCGAAGCTACGCAATCACGATGAGTGTTCAAGCATGCAATGACATGAGCAGATATTCACGTACCGTTAATTGAAATTAAACGTGACAGGCAAAATGCAATGACATGAACATATTCGCGTACCGTTAATTTAAATTAAACATGGCAGTTAAAATGCAATAGCAGTTAAGGATGCATGGATGACATGAACAGTTAATATGCGTACCGTTAAGGGAAAGTAAACGTGACATACAAGCATGATGAAGGTGACGGACCAAGCTTTGTTGTCAAGCTAGGTCAATGGTTAGTCAGTTCAAGAAGGTTTTCCGACTGACTGGATCGTCATCTAGTCGGTCGGTGCCCCTTCTTATACCGGCTAATGTGCACTGAAAGTTCCGAAATGGAGCGCGAAGCTTTGGGATGGTTTTCTAAGTCTCCTAGGCTCGTTCTAACTCTAAGATATCGACGTTATGAAGCCCGTCACGAATGACTTACTTCAAACACACCGACCGACGGAAGAATCTAGGAAATCACGACGAAACGAACGAGAAGAGAACTACGGAGACGGAAATGGAAATCACAATCAAGGGGAAGTAATCTAATAATATAATATATATATAATAAAATCCATACATGAAAAACCAGTCGTTACATCCTCCCCAACTTAAGAAAAATTCCGTCCTCGGAATTCCCAACACTCACGTGTCCGGGAACAAAAGTGGGTAGCGCTCTCGCATCTCATCTTCTCTCTCCCAAGTAGACTCTCCCGGCGAACCGTGCTGCCACATCACTCTAACAAGATCGACGACTTTGTTCCGAAGTGACTTCTGATGCATGTCCAGAATCTGCACTGGATGTTGGTCATACGTCAAATCTGGGCGAACGACGATCTCCGAGAAATCCACAGCATGAGATGGATCGCTGATGTATCGACGAAGCTGCGACACATGGAAAACATCGTGAACTCCTTCCAAAGATGGCGGCAAGGCTAAGCGGTAAGCTACTTCGCCAACCCTCTCCAGAATGTCAAACGGTCCAATGTATCGCGGGCTCAACTTCCCTCGCTTCCCAAAACGAATCACTCCACGATTCGGGGAAATCCTCAAAAACACATGATCCCCAGGCTGAAACTCCAAAGGACGACGTTTGGCATCCGCCCAATGCTTAAAACGGTCATGAACAATCCTCAACCTCTTCCGAATATTCCTGACAACCTCCACAGCCTCCACAATCATCTGAGGTCCCAACAGCTCCCTATCACCAACGTCATCCCAACTCAATGGCGATCGACACTTCCTCCCATACAAAGCGACAAAAGGCGACATGCCAATAGACGCCTGGTAGCTGTTGTTGTAAGAGAACTCCACCAAGTGTAGATGGTCCTCCCACGAACCCTTGAAATCCAACATGCACGCCCTCAGCATGTCTTCTAAAATCTGAATCGTCCTCTCGGACTGGCCATCCGTCTGCGGATGGTACGCCGTGCTGAAACTCAGACGCGTACCCAAACTCTTCTGCAAACTCTGCCAAAACTGAGATGTGAATCTCGTGTCTCTGTCCGACACGATATTCACGGGGACTCCGTGAAGTCGTACGACCTCCTGCACGATTCACGTTACATCACTATCTAAACTATAAAAAGGAAATAGAAACGGAGAGTAAAGAAATTACCTCCATGTATCTCCTTGCTAGCGCCTCAGTGGACTGTCCCACTCGGAATTGAATAAAGTGCGCGGATTTGGTCAATCGATCTACGATCACCCAAATCGCGTCATTCTGCTTCGGACTCCGAGGTAGTCCAGTCACGAAATCCATAGTGATGTGCTGCCATTTTCACTCCGGAATCGGAAGCGGTTGTAGTAACCCCGTCGTACGCTGATGCTCCGCCTTCACTTGCTGGCAAACCAAACACTTGGCCACACTCCGAGCCACGCTCCTCCTCATACCATGCCACCAATAGTTCAGACGAAGATCCTTGTACATCTTGGTCCCACCAGGATGCACAGAATACGGCGAGCTATGTGCCTCCACCATCAACTCCTCTCTAATATCCCCAGCTGGCACACACAACCTGGCTCCAAACCTCAGTGAGCCATCCTCATGAATCAAAAAGTCAGTCTGCAGACTGGCTTCCACCTGCTCCCGAATCTTCACCAGCTTCGGATCCTCAGCCTGGCCAGCCTTGACCCGATCCACAAGCGTCGACTGTATCTGCATACACATCAACGAGGAATCCTCCCCAGGAAGAACAATCTCCACTCTAGACTCGCAAAAATCATGCTGCAATCTCCACTGCGAAGTCAACATCATCACCGCGGGAATCCTACTCAAAGCATCTGGAACCACATTCACCTTGCCAGGGTGATACTGCAGATCAATCTCATAATCCGACATGAGCTCCAACCATCGACGCTGTCGCATGTTGAGCTCCTTCTGGGTAAAAATATACTTCAAGCTTTTGTGATCGGTGAAGATTTTCACTTTCTCACTCAGTAGGAAGTGTCTCCAAATCTTAAGAGCAAACACAACAGCAGCCAGCTCCAAATCATGCGTCGGGTAATTCTTCTCATGAACCTTGAGCTGACAAGAAGCGTAAGCCACCACATGTCCATGCTGATGCAAAACACAACCGAGGCACTTGCCAGAAGCATCGCAAAAGATCTCGAATCCTCCACTGCGATCAGGCACAGCAAGAACAGGGGCAGTCGTCAGCCTCTCCCTCAGAACACCAAAGGCATCCTCACAATCACCCGACCAAACAAAAGCAACATCCTTCCGTGTCAACCTGGTCATCGGCTCCGCAATACGGGAAAAGTCCTTAATGAAACACCGATAATATCCCACCAAACCAAGGAAACTCCGAATCTCAGACGCAGACGACGGAACAGGCCACTCCCTGATGGCCCTAATCTTCTCGGGATCCACTGAAATACCATCTCCAGTCACCACATGCCCGAGAAAACCAACTCTGTCCAACCAAAACTCGCACTTCGAAAACTTAGCATACAACCGATGCTTCCTCAAAATCTCCAACACCGTCCTCAAGTGCGAGGCATGCTCTTCCTCCGACTTCGAATAGATCAGAATGTCGTCAATAAAGATAACGACAAACTTATCCAAAAAGTCATAGAAAATCAGGTTCATCAGATTCATGAAAACTGCGGGTGCGTTAGTTACGCCGAAAGGCATAACCACAAACTCATAGTGTCCATACTTCGTCCTGAAAGCTGTCTTCGGAACATCATCCTTCTTCACCTTTAACTGATGGTAACCACTCCTCAAATCCAACTTAGAAAACACCCTCGATCCTCCCAGCTGATCGAAAATATCATCGATGCGAGGCAACGGGTATTTATTCTTAATGGTCACCGCATTCAACTCCCGATAGTCCACGCACATGCGACGCGAACCATCCTTCTTCTTCACCAACAACACCGGTGCTCCCCACGGAGACACACTAGGGTTGATGTAACCCTTCTGCATAAGCTCATCCAACTGCCTACGTAATTCCTCCAACTCTGCTGGTGCCATACGATATGGTGCCTTCGAAATGGGCTGCGCACCTGGAATAAGATCAATAGAAAATTCCAAAGCCCGATCAGGTGGCAATCCAGACATCTCCTCGGGGAAGACGTCATCAAATTCTCGCACCACAGCTGGCCTCTCCAACTCCATCTACATAGCCACAACCTCCACCGGTCTGGTCCGAAATCTGACCGGACCCAGCGAACTGCTACCTCGACTGAACTCAAATACTGGATGTCCGGGAATCTCGAACACCACCTTCTTCCTCCGACAGTCAATCGTAGCATAGAAGCTCGCAAGCCAGTCCATCCCAAGGACTGCATCGTAGTTGATGATGTCGTGGACAATGAAATCAGCACAAAGCTCACGTCCACAAACCACCAACGGGCAAGAATTGCACCCACGATGCACCGAGACCACACCGTTCCCTGTGATGATATTCCAACTCTTAGGAAGAGAGGACGTCGACAAGGAATGCTTCTCCACGAAGCTCCGGTCCAAAATGCACATCGACGCACCTGAGTCAAAGAGGGCTCGTGCAGGAAATGTGCAAACCAAAACCACACCTAGCAAACAGTCTAACAATCAAATCCTATTCTAGCAACAAACATGAGCAAGCAACCAACATAATCAACAATCAAACATAACTAAGGAAGAAACAGCTAGGAGGGAGGTTACCTGTGATAACCTCATCCATGGCCATGCTCTCCTCCTCAGTCAACAGAAAAGAATGCCCTCTCGACGGAACGGCCCACTGAAAGGCCTGTCTCTATGGAACAAGAGGCGCTCCACGTCCAGCGGGCACAGGAGCTCGCTGCTGCAACGGATGTGCTGCAATAGGAGCCCGCCAAGGCTGCTTCGACTTGGGACACTCCCTGATGGTATGGGTAGGATCTCTGCAGATAATACACTGCCCCAGGAACCTCCTACACTGATCCCTGAGGTGCCCGGTCTTGCCGCAGAAATGGCAAGTCTTCAGAATAGGCCCTCCTGGCCTCTTGAACTGCACCGAATGATTAGGCTTGAAACCAGGCCTAACCACCGCCCTGGCCTGCTCCATAGGCCTCTTCCCAGCTCCTGAAACATGTCCCTTCCTCTGGTTCAAATTCAACTCCTGCCGTCTCGCGGCAACCAGGACCTTCTGATATGTCTCCAGGTCAGAAGAGGTCACAAAGCTCTGAAGCTCCAAGGCAAGTCCCTGAAGGAATCGCTGAGCTTTCTCATCGGCATCTTGCACCATCTTTGGTGCAAACCGACTGAGCCTCATGAACTCCTGGTGGTACTGATCCACTGACAAGCTCCCCTGCTTCAGATCTATGAAGCGCTGCAGCATCACCTGTGTAGCAGCCTTCGGGAAGAACTCTCCATCAAATCTGGCCTTGAAGGTAGCCCAAACTATAGGCACCTTCAACATCTTCTCCTCAGCATCCCACCAGTTCCTGGCATTGTCCTTCAACTGTCTCTTGGCCAAATTAACCCATCCAGCCGGGTTAATCTTCGCCATCACCAGGTTATCCTCAATGTTCCGAATCCACTCATCGGCAGCCAGAGGACCCTCAGACCCATCAAAATATGCGGGACCCAGCTCCCGAAATTACTTCGCTCCCGGCTCGGAGCGAGGGGCATCTGGAAGTGCCCGACCAGCTCGAGCAAGCGGAGCATTCTGGACTTGCAGGAGCATGCCCTGTTGCACTTGCATCATCTGGAGCATCATCTGCATCATCTCTCCATTGGTGGGTTCCCGCTCAGGCTCCTCGTCATGAGGGGGCGCACCACCACCTCCACCACGGGTGATTCGCCTTCCTGCCATATAATGACACAGAAAACGAAACAATTAGACTCATAGCTTAGGGCTCGGATGTCGAATTTATTTGTTGGACAATCTTATATTATTATCGTTATCCCGATAATTGCAGTTACAGAGAGACCTGCATGGGCCACCACTAAAACCTGTCACGCCCCGCTTCCCTAAAATGGAAACGAGACGTGAGAAGGTCCGCTCAGACGTGGAGCTGTGAAGCTGCACGCCTGATAAGCGTCAATTTAGTATAAGCAAGTCCCTGTAAACGCAAACGGAACAACAATAATAATAGTAGAAAAAGGAGATGGATATGAAATACCAATCCCAAAGTTCGTCCACAACAATTCAACATCACAGAAAAAGCCACCAGGCTAACAGGAAAGAGTCTAAAGGCCCAGAACAAGGCCAAACAAAACACAAACGTAACAGAGTATCAAACTAGGTGCCACGCACCGACAACCTAAGCAATCTAACAACACCAAATATAGACACTAAGACTGATCTCCAGTGTCTACGAAGTCCTCGATCAACGCGGGTTCTGACTCAACGTCAGTGAACACCGCGTCCTCAGCAAGTATCTAATGCTCGGGCTCTAACATGTGTCACCCTGTCACGCCCCGCTTCCCAAAAACGTGGAGGCGAAGCGTGAGAAGGTCCGCTCAGACTTGAAGCTACAAAGCCGCAAGTCCGATAAGCGTCAATTATTCTAAACTGCAGGTCCTTGCAACGCGAAACGAAACAATGATAATAATAACGAAAAGAGACAAAAGAAATATCTCAGAATATCCATAATAATAAATCTCAACAACGCAGAAAAGCCACCAGGCTACAAATAAAAGAGTCTAAAAGAGGCCTAGCATGGCCAACAAAAGTACAAAGTACGAAAACAAGGAAAAGGGTGCAAGCACCGACATCTAACAGCAACCCAAAGCAAAAGCAAATAAAAATCAGTCTCTAAGACTGGTCTCCGGTGTCCTCGAACTCCTCAACGAACGTAGGCTCGGGCTCAGCGTCAGCAAACACCTCGTCCTCAGCAACTGTCTCTGTCTCAGGGTCTAACATGTGGCACCCAAAGAGAAAGGGGCACATGTCAGCAAGTCTGGAAGACTTGTGCAAGTGAAACTGAAAGGTGGTAAAAGTAAAGCAACCTAGCAGTTCTAGCATGAATGTGATGACATGGCAGTTTAAAGTATGAGTACAACAGGTAAAGAAAAGTAAAGTAAAGTACGAGCATGGCATGGCATTCACAAGACAAGAACACGACAAGTAAAGTAAGCACCTCGTGCACAGAGATTCCGTCCTTTGGCTAGAGTGGCTGTACGGGCCAACTCCTAAGCTCAAGTAACCGTTTATCCCTACCCCTCCACGTGTATCGAGCCAGGGCATTACCCCCGAACACGGAATGCTCGCTTCTGGACCACGAGCCAGGAAGTGTGTAAACAAGTATGGCGTAGGGGTGCACCTAGCCGGACAAGTAGTACTAGGACAAGTATTGTAGCGTGTGCTACGATGCAACAATCAATGCATGGATGACATGGCATGGCAGTTAAAGTAAAGCGTACAGGTAAGGAAAGTAAACGTGACAGTTTTAGCATGCATGAATGACAAGTTTACTGTTAAGATCTAGCTTCGTTGTCAAGCTAGATCATTTAGGTGACGGATCTAGTTTCGTTGTCAAACTAGATCAAGTAGGCGTCTAGCCAGCTATCATTTCACTGACTAGTCTCTTTTACGCTAAAAGCAAGTAAGTGGCCTAAAAACATGGCCCTACACAAGAGTTGGCAAGTTTCACTTGCCTGCAACTATCACGTCAAGAAAACACCGTCCAACGAGTCCAAAGTCACGATTCCTACGTGCACAAGTCCACCGGCCTACATCCGTTTTATTAATCTTGATTAGTGATTTCTAAAACATTTAAAATACTTTAAAATACTGATTTTTAGTCTTTATTAGCATGCAATTGGGTTGGGGGGTCCTAGGGGTGCAAAACGTTACCTCAACACGACGCGAGAGCTACACCGGCGTCGGGTAGCGACGCCGGGGGTTGGAATAATAAGATCGCGCTCCAAGTCCAGATTCCAATTAGATTCCTCGCTGGAAATTCAGAGAAAATATCCCGGGCGACGATTCCAGATTCCAAAGCTCGCACGTGCGACGACGGGCTACGACGTGCGACGACGTCGTACGCGGCAAGTCGTCGAAGAGAACGTACCAAAGTGGGGCCCACAGTAGTCCTAGGGACCTTTGGGGAACCCACAATACCTCTGGAGAACTTGGGGGGCCCACGGAGGCAAGTGGTGCGACGGATGCGGGGTTGCGACGAATGGCCGTCGGTCGTACAGCCTCGGTGCGGGGGCTTGGCTCGGTCAGACACGGGGGCGGCGCTGTTGCAACACTTTGGGTCGGTCGCAGCAGCGGGGGCGACGTTTTCCTTCGGTCAGACCGATGGAAATCCTCGGTCAGGCGCTTGGAAGCGGGGTTGCAGCGCTGCAGCGATGCAACGCTCGGGCGCTCGGTCACAGCGGCGGCTTCCTTCGGTCGGGCACGGAGCTAGCGGGGCGACAGAGCGGGTCGGTGCGGAGCGAGGCGACCGGGCGGTTCTCTCGGTCAGACCGAGAGGCCCTATCGGTCAAGCGGGGAACGAAGCGGCGGTCGATGGCAGCGGTGCGGAGCGGCTTGGGTGCGGGCGGGGGTCTCGGTCGGAGCGGGCGAACGGAGCTGTTTTCCTCGGTCGTACGGGGGCTGAACGTCGCAACGTTGCGACGATTCGTCGCAACGTCCAAAATGACTTTGGGAGAGGCTAGGGCTAATTTCTTTGGAAAATAGGACTTGCTAGGGGTTGCTTATATAGTATAGGTGGGGTTGACTTGGTCTAGGGCCAAATCTAATAGGATTAGAATTCAAAAAGATTTGAAATTTGAATTCAAACTTATCCAACCCAATCTAGGATTTGACCTGGTCCAAATGAGCTGGAAATTGGCTCAAAAATTCTTTAAAACGTTTTAAACTCAAATAAATTTTATTTGGCCGAAAATACTTAATAAATAAATTATTAAAAATAATATAAAACTTGTAAAAATTATAAAAGTGGTCAAATAAACTCCAAAAATTATAAAATAAATATTGTGGTGATCGTGGCGACGAATGTGAGCTAACTAAGAAGACGGATCTCAAATTCGACGTCGGACGACGAAACTAAAAATAGAAACGTCTCCCGTCAAAAGTGAAAGTCGTCACGTCTCATCGAGTAAGTTCAAATTGTGGGAAAACGACTCGAGAAGTGTCGTTCCAAGATAGTGCCACTATTTAATACTCTCAGGGACGTTCGCAACGGCATAACACACGAAAGTGTTCACAAACACGTGCACGGCCAAAAGCACGTGCACGAACAACGTACAACGAAAAGTGGTCGTTACATCCTCCCCACCTTAGAATAAAGTCCGTCCTCGGACTTTCTAATATAGCTAGTCGCTCTAGTAACTAACCCAAATCAAGTCACATTATATTTCAAACCAAGTATAGTCATTACAAGTGCTCATATATGCACTAGGTAGTCAAACATTATTACTACCAATACGTATATATATTTATATATATTCACGTACGTTATACATTTATACCCATTATAGCCAGTCAATTTCATACACGTATTTCAATCATATATATAAGCATACATTCCTTATATCGCTACTACTTACCTAAACACAAAACAATATTTCAGGTACTCATATAGGATAGTCTCACACTTAGCAAATACAATCATTGCTCTACCTATAGGTAGCTACCTATGCACAAACATCAAGGGTATACTACCCTCTAATATTTCCTAGTATTCATCCAACACCAAACACATCAACACATGCAGTCACACCATACCATTATTAAATCAAATTCACTATATCTAATATACATTCACTATAGTTTCACAATATATATATAGCCATTCAATGCATTCAAATATTTCACCATATATTCACATTACGTACGGTCCTATTACTGTATTTACAACACGCCACCTATACCATAGTCATCAATACCTATAACTAAGCACATACTTACCCGTGCATGGTGCACACCCATACACGCTAACATTTCATTTACATACATCAATCATACCATTATATTACTAGCACATCTATGCACCTAGTTTAGCTAGCATACATATGTTCACACAACAAGTCCTTAGTAACTAGCTATACCACAAGACCAACACCTATAACTATATACTGGCGTAGCGACCCACAATCATGTGCGTAGCACAACCAGGCACAAACACTTCTATCACCATACATACATCAAGCATTTCTATATTCAAACTACAATCATACATTCAATATACTTAGAGTATACTCACTCAGGCTTGAGTGAGACTCAATACACATATCAGGATATTCTATATACGTAACACGGCATTCATACTTATACCAATACCATTCCAATATTTATACGTCTACCATACAACCATATACATTCCATAAATCAATCACACTTAATATTTAGTCAGGCAATACTCACGTAGTTCAATCATTCTATATACCATAATAATAATAATATAGACATCAACATACGTATAATTATAATACGCTCCCTAATACATGCATACGTATTCATCGTATAGTCTCACACATGTAACATATATATTCACACCATAGCCTACTACCTATAATTAGTATTCTAACACATCCACACGTACATAATTAAGATGTGCAATAGTCGTGTATACCTCACGGTATGCACGCATGCAACATCCCGTAAAAGCAACAATACCAATCAAAATTATAACCCTAATACTATATGTATATCACATATATACTCAGGCAACAAAACATAACTACTTACGTCTAAACACTATATATATCTACTTACGAGCACATACTCACACGTAATAATATATAGATCACTCAATAGGCCTACTTACTTATCTATAAGTTCACACATTATCATCACACCTAGCATATACCTAGCTTTACCAATCATTTTATTTCAACCATTATAAGTATCTCTATTTACATACATTCCATTAGATATTTCAACGCTAGCTCTTATATACACCGGCATCCCTAGTATAGTATAGCTATCCACACAAAAATCTATAATTACTAACACACAACAACTTCATACTATCACGAATAACTCCGAGTATATATATATATATACCACACAATAGGCAAGCACCAATATACTATGGGAATTCTCATTCAAGCTCACGTACCCAACTTAGGTATGTGCACTACGACACCTCACAGGGTCCAAGGGCCTACTAAAAACTTAGGGTGGACATAGACATTGACGGCACTAATACCTAAGTAATAGAGGGAGGTCGAAAGCGTGACGAGGGAAGGATCGATAAGCACGTGTTCAGATAGGGCGAATGCAAGGAGACAGCTTGGTTGGACGAACATTGGCTCAATGGTGATGTTTAGGTTGAAGGAAAAGGATATAGTGATGCTTATATAGGATATAGAAAAGAAGATAGGGTAAGTAGCATAAGCTAGAATACGTGAAATCTGAAAACTTTTTTTCTTCAAAATCAGAATCCTCGTCTGAAAAGAAATATTTCGGAATCGATAAAACAAGTTGTTCAAAGTAAATTTGAGTCGAACATTCTTAATAAGAGAAAATGGTCTATTGTTTCTAAAAATCATTTTGAAAGGAAGTAAAATCATTTACGCGAATATTAAGGACATGGTTTAGAAAATTCTATCAGTCAATAATTTAATAAAATGTTGCCAAAAGTTTTTGAAAGTCAAAGAATGGAATCAAACAACAGAAGAATTTAAAATCAGGTTAAATGCTTTCAAAACTTTTAGGCCATGGAAAGGTAATCAATTTTGAAACTTCTTTTAGGAAACCATGGTTCGCCAAAAGTGGAAAAACCGATTTACACAAGGTTCTTAGTATACGAGCACAATGAACCTGGTACGGATAAAGTAATTAAAATTCATTTTAGTCTAGAAATTTTTTCTAAAAGCACGTAGGGTGAGTGGAAAGATAATAATTATAACTTGATGGTGGAATTATCAAAATTGGTAGCAAACTTTAAAATCGAATCATGGAGGGTCTAAAGCAGGAAGAGGTTATGAAAATAGTAATTTTGCAAAAATCTGGAACAGTGAGAACGACGAGCAAAGACCATCTTGCTGAAATCTGAAATTCTATGTGACTTGAAAAGTATATTAAAAGTAAACACGATGTATTATTCAAATAAGAAAGGAAAATTTTAAATCAAATTGGACAAATGGTTCAGAATAAAATTAATATATGGAAAGACGACATGAGTACGAAAACATAGGCTGGGAAAAATATTATAGGCTAGAGTTCAAAATTCCGACAAACGTTTTTTTTTTAAAATTTAAATCAATGAAGAAGTATGAAGTATAAGTATATTAAAATTTTGAACAAAATTAAACTTAGGAAAAAGGAAATCGTAAAATACTTTCAAGAGTTTCAAAGTTCATAATGGAGAGTTTCGAAAAAGGACGACGATCGTCATGAGGCGATCTCGTGATTCGAGGCAAGGAAATTGGTCAGGTGATCAAAACATTCGTACGCCTAGGATATGACTCAGGAGAGGCTACGGGAAACTCCTACGGTCGACCAACTAAAGATTAAAGCTAAACGCTAAGACTTCTAAAGGTTAGACGGTAAAGAAGTGCGTTCAGCTTGGTCCGAAATCGATGAACCCAAAAGCGAACGACCGAAGGAAAATCTAGAAGTCTAATATGGTCAGGGGTAGACATGAACCACTAAGGTAACTCCTACGACGATTAAATCAATTGCCAGAAAGGGGGTCTAACTATCAATCAGAGGCCTCTAACTAGCAATCACAGACGTCTAACTAAGTCTTCTCATCACCTAGTGTCCTAAAAACGACTAAACTCAGGGCTTCTGATTCGGATGTTGTAATTTATTTAATGGACATTCTGTTATTATCGTTGTTCCGTTAATTCGCATTTGCAAGATTGGACCTGCATGGGCCACCAACAAAACCTGTCACGCCCCGCTTCCCAAAAACGTGGAGGCGAAGCGTGAGAAGGTCCGCTCAGACTTGAAGCTACAAAGCCGCAAGTCCGATAAGCGTCAATTATTCTAAACTGCAGGTCCTTGCAACGCGAAACGAAACAATGATAATAATAACGAAAAGAGACAAAAGAAATATCTCAGAATATCCATAATAATAAATCTCAACAACGCAGAAAAGCCACCAGGCTACAAATAAAAGAGTCTAAAAGAGGCCTAGCATGGCCAACAAAAGTACAAAGTACGAAAACAAGGAAAAGGGTGCAAGCACCGACATCTAACAGCAACCCAAAGCAAAAGCAAATAAAAATCAGTCTCTAAGACTGGTCTCCGGTGTCCTCGAACTCCTCAACGAACGTAGGCTCGGGCTCAGCGTCAGCAAACACCTCGTCCTCAGCAACTGTCTCTGTCTCAGGGTCTAACATGTGGCACCCAAAGAGAAAGGGGCACATGTCAGCAAGTCTGGAAGACTTGTGCAAGTGAAACTGAAAGGTGGTAAAAGTAAAGCAACCTAGCAGTTCTAGCATGAATGTGATGACATGGCAGTTTAAAGTATGAGTACAACAGGTAAAGAAAAGTAAAGTAAAGTACGAGCATGGCATGGCATTCACAAGACAAGAACACGACAAGTAAAGTAAGCACCTCGTGCACAGAGATTCCGTCCTTTGGCTAGAGTGGCTGTACGGGCCAACTCCTAAGCTCAAGTAACCGTTTATCCCTACCCCTCCACGTGTATCGAGCCAGGGCATTACCCCCGAACACGGAATGCTCGCTTCTGGACCACGAGCCAGGAAGTGTGTAAACAAGTATGGCGTAGGGGTGCACCTAGCCGGACAAGTAGTACTAGGACAAGTATTGTAGCGTGTGCTACGATGCAACAATCAATGCATGGATGACATGGCATGGCAGTTAAAGTAAAGCGTACAGGTAAGGAAAGTAAACGTGACAGTTTTAGCATGCATGAATGACAAGTTTACTGTTAAGATCTAGCTTCGTTGTCAAGCTAGATCATTTAGGTGACGGATCTAGTTTCGTTGTCAAACTAGATCAAGTAGGCGTCTAGCCAGCTATCATTTCACTGACTAGTCTCTTTTACGCTAAAAGCAAGTAAGTGGCCTAAAAACATGGCCCTACACAAGAGTTGGCAAGTTTCACTTGCCTGCAACTATCACGTCAAGAAAACACCGTCCAACGAGTCCAAAGTCACGATTCCTACGTGCACAAGTCCACCGGCCTACATCCGTTTTATTAATCTTGATTAGTGATTTCTAAAACATTTAAAATACTTTAAAATACTGATTTTTAGTCTTTATTAGCATGCAATTGGGTTGGGGGGTCCTAGGGGTGCAAAACGTTACCTCAACACGACGCGAGAGCTACACCGGCGTCGGGTAGCGACGCCGGGGGTTGGAATAATAAGATCGCGCTCCAAGTCCAGATTCCAATTAGATTCCTCGCTGGAAATTCAGAGAAAATATCCCGGGCGACGATTCCAGATTCCAAAGCTCGCACGTGCGACGACGGGCTACGACGTGCGACGACGTCGTACGCGGCAAGTCGTCGAAGAGAACGTACCAAAGTGGGGCCCACAGTAGTCCTAGGGACCTTTGGGGAACCCACAATACCTCTGGAGAACTTGGGGGGCCCACGGAGGCAAGTGGTGCGACGGATGCGGGGTTGCGACGAATGGCCGTCGGTCGTACAGCCTCGGTGCGGGGGCTTGGCTCGGTCAGACACGGGGGCGGCGCTGTTGCAACACTTTGGGTCGGTCGCAGCAGCGGGGGCGACGTTTTCCTTCGGTCAGACCGATGGAAATCCTCGGTCAGGCGCTTGGAAGCGGGGTTGCAGCGCTGCAGCGATGCAACGCTCGGGCGCTCGGTCACAGCGGCGGCTTCCTTCGGTCGGGCACGGAGCTAGCGGGGCGACAGAGCGGGTCGGTGCGGAGCGAGGCGACCGGGCGGTTCTCTCGGTCAGACCGAGAGGCCCTATCGGTCAAGCGGGGAACGAAGCGGCGGTCGATGGCAGCGGTGCGGAGCGGCTTGGGTGCGGGCGGGGGTCTCGGTCGGAGCGGGCGAACGGAGCTGTTTTCCTCGGTCGTACGGGGGCTGAACGTCGCAACGTTGCGACGATTCGTCGCAACGTCCAAAATGACTTTGGGAGAGGCTAGGGCTAATTTCTTTGGAAAATAGGACTTGCTAGGGGTTGCTTATATAGTATAGGTGGGGTTGACTTGGTCTAGGGCCAAATCTAATAGGATTAGAATTCAAAAAGATTTGAAATTTGAATTCAAACTTATCCAACCCAATCTAGGATTTGACCTGGTCCAAATGAGCTGGAAATTGGCTCAAAAATTCTTTAAAACGTTTTAAACTCAAATAAATTTTATTTGGCCGAAAATACTTAATAAATAAATTATTAAAAATAATATAAAACTTGTAAAAATTATAAAAGTGGTCAAATAAACTCCAAAAATTATAAAATAAAT
Organism: Scilla litardierei; assembly: GCA_030789695.1. NCBI lineage: Eukaryota > Viridiplantae > Streptophyta > Magnoliopsida > Asparagales > Asparagaceae > Scilla > Scilla litardierei. The sequence continues at coordinate 295,454,509 of CM061142.1, read as the reverse complement.
ATTGTGGTGATCGTGGCGACGAATGTGAGCTAACTAAGAAGACGGATCTCAAATTCGACGTCGGACGACGAAACTAAAAATAGAAACGTCTCCCGTCAAAAGTGAAAGTCGTCACGTCTCATCGAGTAAGTTCAAATTGTGGGAAAACGACTCGAGAAGTGTCGTTCCAAGATAGTGCCACTATTTAATACTCTCAGGGACGTTCGCAACGGCATAACACACGAAAGTGTTCACAAACACGTGCACGGCCAAAAGCACGTGCACGAACAACGTACAACGAAAAGTGGTCGTTACACACCCAAAAGAGAAAAGGGGCACATGTCAGCAAGTCGAAAGACTTGTGCAAGGAAACTGAAAGAAAGGTAAACTAACAACCTAGCAGTTAAAGTATGGTGCATGGCAAGTAAAGTAAGGTAGTAACAAGTAAGGCAAGGTACAAGTAGCAAGTGGTAGTTGTGACATGTAATGTCAAGTAACAAGTACAAGTACAAGGGATCACCCACACATGGATGCCCTATTGCCCGCAGGCTGTAGTCATGTACAAGGGATCACTCAGAGAGTGCCCTATTGCCCGCAGGCTGTAGTGAGCTCGCCTTCTGGACCACGAGCCAGAATTGTAATTGGCCTAGGGTTGTGCCCGCAAAACGGGTGCCTAGCCGGTACAAATAGTACAAGTATGTAGCGAAGCTACGCAATCACGATGAATGTTCAAGCATGCAATGACATGAGCAGATATTCGCGTACCGTTAATTGAAATTAAACGTGACAGGCAAAATGCAATGACATGAACATATTCGCGTACCGTTAATTTAAATTAAACATGGCAGTTAAAATGCAATAGTAGTTAAGGATGCATGGATGACATGAACAGTTAATACGCATACCGTTAAGGGAAAGTAAACGTGACATACAAGCATGATGAAGGTGACGGACCAAGCTTCATTGTCAAGCTAGGTCAATGGCATCTAGACGGCTATCCTTTCACCGTCTAGTCTCGTTTACGCTAAAGCAAGGTAATGGCCTAAGACATGGCCCAAATCAAGAGATGCAAGTTTCACTTGCCTGATACCGGGATTGACGAGCAATGAAGATCGTCACACAAGCTAACTACGGAATAGATCACTGTTATAGCAAAACAATCATTAGAACAACGTTTCTAAATCGATTTCTTAATAGAATCCTAATTGTCTAATAATCCATTTTATTAGGGTTTCACAAATGTCAATGTGGGTTATGCTAAAACTAAAGGAATCGAGTATTACCGTGAAGAATCGGAGGAACGATGCCGAGCAACCACGGCAACAGAAGAACGATCCGGCTCAGATCTGGAAATGAGGGAAAAATCTGGAGAAATAGGTTTTGATGTGGATTTTGGGGGTTTGATGAAAGTTTGAGGAAGATGAGAGGTAGAATGTGTTAAGTGAGGGTTTGGATGATGGATTTTGGGCTTGGGATGAAGGAATAAGGGTTTGAGGTAGTAGGGGGCTCAATGGGGGAGAAACTAGGGTTTTAGGTCATGAGGAAGAAGAAGAAAACGTTTGGAGGGGTATTTATAGAGTTTGGTGGCGGCTAGGGCAAAACTAGGGTTTCCTGTACTGTTTAGTCGGTCAAAGAGCAACCACTGACCGACTAGTTTGGGAACTAGTCGGTCGGTTGACCAACGCAGACCGACTAAGTGTAAACAGTAACCCTCGACGAAAACCTGAACTAAGAGTTAGTCGGTCAAAGAACAACTACTGACTGACTAGTCGACATCTAGTCGGTCGATGAATGTTCTTAGACCGACTAAAAGTGAACAGTAACTAGTACCAAAAATAATTAATGAGTTAGTCGGTTAAAGAAGCATTGCCGACCGACTAGTTTGCAACCTAGTCAGTCAACCAACGTTCTTAGACCGACTAACGATAAACAGTAACTCCTGAACATTTATCAAAGCCCACTAGTCGGTTCAAGAAGGTTTTTCGACCGACTGGATCGTCATCTAGTCGGTCGGTGCCCCTTCTTATACCGGCTAATGTGCACTGAAAGTTCCGAAATGGAGCGCGAAGCTACGGGATGGTTTCCTAAGTCTCCTAGGCTCGTTCTAACTCTAAGATATCGACGTTATGAAGCCCGTCACGAATGACTTACTTCAAACAAGCCGACCGACGGAAGAATCTAGGAAATCACGACGAAACGAACGAGAAGAGAACTACGGAGACGGAAATGGAAATCACAATCAAGGGGAAGTAATCTAATAATATAATATATATATAATAAAATCCATACATAAAAAACCAGTCGTTACATCAATAATAATTATTCAAAAATTTGAAAATAATAATTACGACATGGGCCATTATACATAATTATTTATAAGCACAATTGCATGAATTGATATAAAAACTGTAAACTATATCATGCAGAGGCAATTATAAAATGAATATGCTAATTGTGTGGATCGGGCAGTCACCACAAAAAAATAATGTCCAAAGTCCAAATGATATAGTCCCTTTTACATAAATGAAAAAGAAAGAATACAACTTTGGAAACCTCGTGGGTCCCATAAGAATTCTTCTTCGTCAAGGATAACCTCCCCCTCCATGAAAATGGACATCGGTCTTGGGCATTACATAATATTCCTCCTTACGATTTCTCTAAAAAAAGAAAAGAAAAATGCGAGAAAAATAAATGTGGGACTTAAAAAGGCCGATCCAAAACCACGATATAGCCATTCATGCAAATTTTTGCTTAGAAACATGTTCATCACATTTAATCACATATTACATACATCACAGATTCACAGGATTTAAATATTTTATGCTTAATAATTAATTGGACCATGGGGAGATGTCATACACCATTAGGTTAGGTAACTAACGACAAAGCGGTCGCAGGATCCTCATAATTATTAAGTGAATGCTTGTGAAAATAAGCAAAAAAATTATCCCAGAATATATGCCAGATGGTACATGATATGAAGCATATGTACATAATTCTAAAGCAAAATGCAGCAGAATTAATAATCATGCACTTATATTATAATTAGAGTTGTACTCAAGGGCGGAACCAGGATGAGATGATCGGGGGGCTGAAGTGAAAAATAAAATGTATCGATAAACATATTCAATCCTATATGCATGCATTATAAATGGCAATTTTGTAGGACTCTCGGTTTCATGTAACCATCATTAATTTATTCTACTATCATGTTAGCATCATCTCATCACCTTTTTATATCACATATTTTATTATTTAGGATAACAAGCTTAGGATATGTCTCACTGTGTTTTATGTCCATGCAAGTTATGATTTTTATTTTAATAGCTGAGATTTTAATTTGGTAAAAAGTTAGGAAATCTCAAAATCTAAAATTTCCTCATTTATTGATGGGGTTTTTTTAAATTGACTCTAAATCTAAAATTGAACTAACTGAGGGAATAAAAGTTTGAGAACTTGCTCAAAATATAAAGATAGAGAGATCAATCTTCCTTCCAAATTCCACCGCCTTGGCATTGGCCCTTTGGGATCCCACAACCGTGACTCCTGAAATCAAAGGATCGAAGGAACCGGAGATTTCCCGACCCTAATCAACAGGATCAGATTGATATTTCCCAGCAAAAATAGGATCGAATTGCACATTTCCTCAGCCTAATATTTTCTGAAATCGACCGGATTAGCTTGATTATTTAAGGTTGAAGAGAAAAAACTGGGTCGACTCCGGTGAGAGAACGAAGAGAAATAAGGGTCTCGTTTACTCCTCTGCTGTCAATTAGACTCTCCATCAGTTGAACAAAGAGAAGACATGATTTTTGTGAAGAGAAAAAACCTTGATTTTTGTGTTTCTCTCTGGGCCCAGGCGGAGAGGGAGAGGGAGAGGGAGAGGGGGAGAGAGAGGTGATGGTTGGGACTTGGGCTTCTCTTTCTTTTACTCAATTTTTGATTTTTAGTGGGGGGGGCCGAGCCCATCTATTAAATATTCATGTGGCTGTGCAACAAAGTGCCAATTTAACTGATTTGAGGGGGGGCAACATATACATGGGTTTGCCCCTGGTTGTACTCCCGTTAATAATATTTGTTGTATTATGTGACACACACCCGAAATTTATTGGGAATACAACCTAAAAATTTGGAGGTCTGTGGTGAAAGCAGAGGGTTCGGGTCGCGATATGGACCGGGTCAAAAGGGTCTAGTTCAGAAAAATTTAAAAACTGAGATATGCCGCAATATTATTTATTTTTGGAAATTTCTCTATTCCATCCCTCTAATTTTCTTTTTCTCATTTTCATTCCCCCCTTTTGTTCTCTTTTTTTCATTTCTTTTATCCCCTTTTTTCTGTCTTTGGGCCTCAATGGCAGCATACAATGTTTGGGTAGGATACAAATTCCTCATCTTACTAGATAATGTATTCATTGTTATGAATCAACTACTGGGGAAGGAACCCCCAGCCCTTTATTTATAGGCAGGATAGGAGAGTTACAAGATAAGATACATAGATATGGGCATATATCTAAGATACCCACAATCCTAACCAACTCTGATTCATATCCATTCACAACACTCCCCCTTATCCAGCCATAGGTGTGGACTCTGCTCATGAATACTTCAGGATTCTGAGCATAAAAGGAGTCTCACATGGGGTGGATACTTCAGGATCCTGAGTTGGTGAGGTTTGCCTCGTTAAAACCTTTAGCCATGGAAAACCTTGTGGGAAAAACCATAGTTAAGGAAAAAAGAGTACAAACGCTCTTTAACTCCCCCTGATTTGTACAAGTGACTATGTTCATGAATACTTCTGGATTCTGAGCGTCACAGAGGGGTCGATACTTCAGGATCCAGAGTTGATGTGATTTACCTCGTTAAAACCTTTGGCTATGGAAAACCCAGTGGAAAAAACCATAGCTAAGGGAAAAGAGTACAAATTCCCTCAACTCCCCCTGATCTGTAAAAGCTCTTAGGCTTTCAGATCTCTTAGGCTTATCTCATCACTCCTATTTACAACATTCCGAAAATATACACAGATTACAAATATTATCACCATTAAGCAGCTGCTGAATCCAGAAACTTTGGAGAGGTATGCTAAGTTTCGTCGCCTCTGATGTGGTCTTCAGACTGTGTGGTCGGCTCCACAATACCAGCATCTATCCCAATCATCACTGGGATGTGATGTACCACCAGTCGCCCTCAAATACACCATTGGTGTGGTGAGGATCTCCGAATGATAGGATGATGTTGCCTTCATAAGTTGCTTTGCAGATCTGCAGTAGATGGCCATCCCACTGTGTGTACCCGTTCTGTGATTTCTCAGTATAAGGGCCGGAACTGTAACCTGCATTTGCATAAACATTGGAGGATTATAGTTCATATTGTAAGTCCAAATCTTTCGACCCTTGGAGGAAGCGCATAAGGCTTAACTCCAGTCTAATGGCCCTTTTTAGGTGCCAACTATCTCTGGCTAATGAGTTTACTGCAACTGCTATATCAGGACACATGCAGTTAGCCAGGAGTGCCTGATTGCACTTAGATAAGGGACTTTAGGACCAGTTATATCTTCCCCCTCTTCCAGCGATCAAAAGGGTTCTTTTTGTACATCCATTAAGTATACTACCATAGGTGTACTTTGGATGACAATGGTCCTTTTAATTTCTCCAACGCACTTCTGGGCGTATGTAACAGGATTCTATGAGCCATGACTTTATATTTGCCTAGGTCTTTTTATTTCATGTTTAGAAGTCAGGCTTGAACAGATGTTTCGGTTTTCCCTTCAGGAGATCCGATGAGATTTTAGTTGTTTACAACTATGATCTCAAATCTTGCTCTTTGCACAGATGCAAAGATAACCCTCAGTAGGAATCATTGCTTGGTCAAGCGATTCTCTTGGTTGTACATCATTCTTATTGTTTTTATTCAATAGAATAGATGTCCCGAAGTCTATTCATGCATTTAAAGAAATGTGGAAATTATCTTTACCAAGATATCCACGAAGGTATGCAGTCACAACATCCAATAACTGCATATCCAAAATTTCATTTGCCAAATCGTAAGGTATTCGCTTTTGATAACTTAGGGAGACTGATGCATCATTTATGAGTCATGCTCATTTTAATTTGTTCGATCCTTAGTTTCAACGAAATTTTCCCTTGGGCTATAGGGTGTACCTTATAGCATACGATTTTATATTTATTTTTTCTTATATGTGCAATACTTATTTTACCCACAGGTTTGACACCTTTTGGTGTCTGGACTTCAGGTCCGAACATTTCACGTTTCATAAGTGAGTCCAGCTCATCTTTTATTGCCTCGTTCCACATTTGGCCAATCTCTACGTTTGCATTTTAGCAACGGAGTATGGAACTATATTTTATAAACATCATCGCTTTTTGCGATGTATATGGCAATATGATACGTGAATACATTGTCGACAATTTATGTTCTATCTGTTCAACACCTCACCAGTACGTACAACATTTACTTTCAATTTCAGTTTTTCCCGGCAGTTCCTCTACAGTGGATTCCGGGAAGGGTGAGGGTGTGGACATGAGCTCATTCTCATATGGTAGTATTGTCTTTAAGGTCTCCAGGATTTTCTGTCCTTGGAGCCTGGTGGTCTGCCTCTTTTCTGTTGAGGATCAGCCACTTCTGTTGCTGGTGGATTGCATCCATTCTCGGGGATGTCAATCCTAGCTGGAGTTTTTGCAGCAGTGATGTGTGATCTGACAATCTTCTGGTTATCAGTAAATGAGTTCGGTAAGTGATGAACATTGTTCTGTATGTGGAGGATCTTCAGGATCGCATCTTCACATTTGTTTTGTTATCGAATTATAGTGGGTCAAGCTTTTTGTATCCCACGTTATAATTTGCTTCACGCCAGATTTTCCAGTATCTGGACCTATTTTGGGGGAACTCGTCTCATCGAAATCACAGTCTTCAAGATGTGCCTTAAATGCGTCCCCCGTTTAGGGTTCTAGGTATCTTATAAGTGAGGGTGAGTCAAACCCTACATGGATACCTAGACGACGTTGAGGACCGTTTTGGTCCTCTGTGGTGGTGCAATGGGGATTTAAACTGCGCGACCGAAGATTCTCAGATGAGAAATGTTCGGTGGCATTCCATATGCAAGTTGCATTGGAGGGAGACTCTGACCTCCAGAGGGTCTTTTATTTACAATGCAGCATGTAGAATTTGCATGTCCCCATGCATCCATCGGCAATCGGGATTTAATGGACGTTCAATCCAGTGGAGTCTACTTATCAGTGACTCTGCCGACCCATTTTGGGTATGAACATGCGGCACTGTATGTTCATTTTCTATTCACGTTGCTTGGCAGTACTCTTGAAATTACTGGGAGGTATATTTCCCAACATTAACCAGACTTATTTTCTATATTTGATTGTCTGGAAAATGTGCCCGCAACATTTTTATTTTTGTGCCAATAGCTTTTGGAAAAGCTAAGTTGCGGGTCTGTAGTAGACACACATACGAATTTTCTGAGGATGCATTTATCAGTACAATCAAGTACCGAAATAGCCCACTAGGGGGTGGAATTTGTCCACATCTATCTCCTTATATTCTTTTTGATGAAGCATGGAGATTATTTTTCAACTTTTCGTAGAGATGGCCTTGTAATTAGTTTTCCCTTATAGCAAGGGATGCGAGGGAATTCTCCCTTCTGAAGAAATCTTCTGGTTCTTCAAGTCATACCCATAGGATAAGATGCGGTGCATCATCACTGATCCAGGTTGGCCAAGTCTATCATGCCAGAGTAAAAACTTGGCTGATGTCGGGCACTTCAGGTGCTCCGTTTAAATCCGCTTCCTCTCTCCGAATCTTTGTATGGTAGAGGCCTGTAAGGCTCTCAAAACATTCAAGTATGGATTTTACTCCTTTTTCTTGAGACGTTACATACAGTAATTTGTTTTTCATTTACCTTTGCTGTTTCCAAATGGAATCCGTTGAAACGGATGTCTTTGAAACTTAGAAAGTTTCTTTTGGAATTCAGAGAGATTAGTGCATCCTTTTTTTGTTTCTGTGTCATTTGGGGGCAACAGTGCTACGTTCCCTGGATCTTCAATATGGCCCTGATGTTGGGCTTTGTATTGAAAAATCGTATGTGTTTATTGTCTACTAATCAGTCATGAGAGTAGTTCATCTATTAAAAGATGAATCATATAGGCACATGCATTTTCAGATAAACATTTTCATTCAAAACAAATTACGTAATTCAAATGCTCTCATAACATGAAATGTTCTAAACAATTTGCTAAGATAAAAATAGAAGGATAATCAATCAGGTCATCATGTTCGAAGTGGTCAGCAGTAAACTTGACTGGAGCATCAGAGGTCATCAGGTTTGTTTCAGCTTTATTTTTCTTGTTCTTTTTATACAAATCCTGGAGATGCTGTAGAGTTCTACACACTCTGGACTAGTGGCCTTTCATGCCATAGCTACGGCACTGGTCTTCCCATTCCCTCTTGGGTGGGGGTGCATCATCTCTATTTTTGTCATTTCTGCGTCAGGTGAACTTTCGCTTACTTTCATTTCTTCGTTGCTAGACTTGGTCCCTAGCCCTTTTGTTCTGTCCCCCTTTCTTTGGTCTTTATTTTCTTTTGGTGTCCCTCTTCTTTCAAGAATAAGAGGCATTATGAGCTTCTGGGAGGGGGCAATGCCGGGGGGCGCATGTTGTGAGTGGCGAGGAGAAGCTCTCTGTTTTGTTCAGCCATGAGTAAACATGATAGCAGCTCAGAATACTTGGTGAACTTGCATTCACGGTATTGCTACATTAGTATCGCATCTTTTTCAAGGAAGGACGTATACGTCTTTTCCAGCATGCGATCTTCTGAGACTTTTTCACCACACAACTTCAGGCGTCAGTTAATGCTAAAGAGAGCTAAGTTGTACTCAGCTATGGACTTAAAGTCCTGCAGTCTCAAGTTCTCCCACTCATATCATGCCCTTTGTAGTATAACATCTTTCTGATGTTTATATATATCCTCAAGTGCAGTCCACAGCTCATATGGATCTTCGACTGTAAGATATTCAGCCTTTAGGGTCTTGTCCACATGGCACCGAATATAGATAATAGCTTGCACTTTTTCTATATCGCTTACTTTTTCATTTGTAGTCACAGCAAAAATTAGGGACTTAGCCCGTAGATGGAATTTCACATCGAGCTTCCAGCCTAGATAGTTTCTGCCTGATGCATCCAGCACTTCAAAATCGACACTGGTGATTTTAGCCATTTTATCTAACAGAGCACAAATATGCATGAATTAATAATTTAAACATAAACATTTTCATGCGGAGGCAATTTTAATATGAAGGGCTAATTGTGTGGATCGGACAGTCCCACATAAATAAGAGTCCAAAGTCCCATTACAGTCCATATTACACAAATGAAAGCTTTAAAAAGAAATTACAACTTTGGAAACCCTCGTGGGTCCCATATAAGATCTTCAGCTTCAATTGTGGCCTCCGTCTCCATGGAAAAAGGTATTCGGTCTTGGACATTTACATAATTTCATCACTACAATTTCTCTCAAAAGTAAAAGAAAAGTACATGAAAATAAAATGTGGGACTAAAACAGCCGATCCAAAAACCGCAATTAGCCATCCATGCAGAAATTTTGTGCTCATCAAATATTTTCACTAGACATTTTCATCACAGGCATCACACGCATTAATATTCACAAAGATGGATAAACAATTTAATTACTTAATAATTATTGGACCACTGGGCAACGTCATGCACCGTTAGGTTAGCTGACTAACGGCAGAGCGGTCGCAGGATCTTCCTAATTATTAAGTTTTTTAAAAATATGCACAACCATACACAGTATTGTTGAGTATTGATTCCCCTGATTTGGTTTTGATGATGAACAAACATAAATATCGTGAACTAACTCTTTGTGAGAGCAGTTATTGTAATGCCCTGATAGCTACTGCACAAGTACTATGGGGGGTGAATAGTACTTTAAAATAATTAAGAAGATAATTCCTAATTATCTTGCAAACTCAACCAACAATGCGGAAATGAAAATATTGACAACAAATAAATACAATCGCAAACAAATGATATAACGGGTTCGGATCCACCCAAGTCTCCCCGACTTGTTCCCGGTGATCCTACGTCCCAAACACCCGGATCCCCTCCGGATACTTGAGTTAGAAACTTCTAACTCAAATTTGCACTATGAAATACTTGTAGAAAACCTCTACAAGATCAAATCATACACAAATGAAAATGTGACTCCCACAAACCGGGATCACACACAACTCTCACAACCGAGAGTAAAACTTGCAATATCAAATTAAATGAAATAAGAAATGCTTACCAACAAAATCCTATGCCTTGAGTAAACGTACGATTTTAGGGCAAGGAGGATTTTGGAGGAGAAGAAGTCACCAAACCCTAGCTCCAAGACGATGAACAGCAATAAAAGCCTAGGGTGGAGTTGGTGACCTAGAATCAAGCTCTTGGCTTGAATGGCTCACAATCAATGAATATCTCTTGAGGAATAAGAGTGAGGGAGAGATTCTTGTGAGAAATGAAAGCTTGGAAATGAGAAATAAATGCTTCTCTTTGATTCTCTAAAATGCAATTAATATCAGCCTTGAATGCTTAGCAAGAAGCCCTTCAAGTATATATAGGATGGAGGAAAGAGAGAGCAAAAATCGTGGCATTTAATGCTCCAACGGCTTTATTCTGAAGAAGTCTAGTCGGTCAAAGAAGGATCACTGACCGACTAGTTTCTCAACTAGTCGGTCGGTGATTCAACATGAACCGACTAACTGGAGAACAGCCAAAAGAGAAAGTTCAGACAATAAAGAACTAGTCGGTCTAAGAAAACTTGCCAACCGACTAGTTTGACAACTAGTCGGTCGGTGAGTGTTCTTTGACCGACTAAGAGTTGAAACATGATAGGCTGAAATCAAGGAGCACTAGTCGGTCTAAGAACAAATTCCAACCGACTAGTTTCTCAACTAGTCGGTCGACGGTTGTTCTTTGACCGACTAACGATAAATAGTAGCTCAGGCTGTGAAATGAAAGTCAAAACTAGTCGGTCTAAGAAGGATTCCAAACCGACTAGTTTGACAACTAGTCGGTCGGTGAACCTTCTTGGACCGACTAACTGTAAACAGTGAATGAGCTGAAAATGAACAAGGCATTCTAGTCGGTTCAAGAAGGATTACCGACCGACTAGATTGCCATCTAATCGGTTGGTTCTTCTTCTTGAACCAACTAAGATGCACAAGAAGCCGCGTAATGAAGCGTGAAGCTTCGGCAAAGTTTCTATGTGCTTCTAATATGATCCTAGCTCTAAGATATGAGCGTTATGAAGATTAAAACGTAAGACCTACTCAAGGCTTAACATTCTACGAAAAGAAGCTAGAAGACTATAAATAAAACTTGACGAACCGTCTTCAAAAGCTTCAATCCGAATCTCTTGACTTCAATAATGGTCCTTGAGCTTCAACGAAGCTTCAAGCACACGCTCACGCGCTTTAAGAAGTCTTGAGACGTCGCTTTTGATGTTCATAGAAATTTGGCGACGATCTCCATAACTGCGCTCACAAAGAGTTAGTTCACGATATTTATGTTTGTTCATCATCAAAACCAAATCCGAGGAGTCAATACTCAACAGTTATGGAGATCGTCGCCAAAATTCTACGTACATCAAAAGCGACGTCTCAAGACTTCTCAAAGCGCGTGATCGTGTGCCTGAAGCTTCGTTGAAGCTCAAGGACCATTATTGAAGTCAAGAGATTCGGATTGAAGCTTTGAAGATGGTTCGTCTAGTTTGTTTTATAATCTTCTAGCTTCTTTTCGTAGAATGTTAAGCCTTGAGTAAGACTTACTTTATAATCTTCATAACGCTCATATCTTAGAGCTAGGATTATCTTAGAAGCCCATAGAAACTTTCCCGAAGCTTTACGCTTCATTTCGCGGCTTCTTGTGCATCTTAGTTGGTTCAAGAAGAAGAACCAACCGACTTGTCACGCCCCGCTTCCCTAATATGGAAGGCGAGACGTGGGGAGGTCGACTCAGACGTGGAGCTGTGAAGCTGCAGTCTGATAAGCATCTGTAAAAATTTTCGAAAAGTAGCAGGTCCTTGCATTGCGACGAAACAACAACAATAATAATAATGCAGATAAAGAATATCCACCAGCAACATCCAACGATTATTACAACATCACCGAATAGTCACATGAGTACAAGTCTGAACAATAGGTCTAAAGCATGGCCAAACAAAACAAAGAGAGATAAGTGCTAACAGCAACTAAGGTAACAACTAAGGGGAAACTCCAAACGAGTCTAGGACTGGTCACCAGTGTCCTCGAACTCGGTCTCAGCAGGGACCTCAAACTCAACGTCTCCAAGCTGCTCGTCTTCTGCTACCTTCTCTGTCTCAAAGTCTGACATGTGACACCCAAAGAGAAAAGGGCACATGTCAGCAAAAGTCTCCCAAAAAAAGGCGGAGGACTTTTGTGCAAGGATACAAATAAAATAATGCAACTAGCAGTTCTAACATGATGATATGGCATGACATTAAAAGAGTGCAACAATTAAATGAACAAATCACTATTTCACGATTTCACGATTAACTTGTATTCACGATGTGCACAGGGTTTACGCCTTTTGGCTGAAGTGGCTGTACGGGCACACTTCTACGCTCAAGGGATCGCTTAACCCTACCCCTCCACGTGTATCAAGCGTTGGTTTCCCAACAACACTGTGCTCGCTTCTGGATCACGAGCCAGGAAGTGTTATTGGCATAGGGTTGTGCCCGCAAAGCAGGTGCCTAGCCTCAATAGTTACAATTATTGTAGCGTGTGCTACGCAATCACGATAGAACAATTTGATGCATGAATGACATGGCAAGATGCAGATAAGAGTGCGTACAGTTAATTAAAAGTAAACATGACATATCAGCATGAATGAAAGCATGTAAAAAGTGTCGGATCTAGTTTCGTTGTCAAACTAGATCAATATGGTCGTCTAGGCGACTATCATTTCACCGCCTAGTCTCTTTTACGCTAACAAACAAATTGGCCTAAAAACGTGGCCTAAAACATTTACTGGCAAGTATCACTTGCCTGTTTCCGGTGTTGTTGGTCGCGTGGGTTCGAGCGTTGCGTTACGGTGAGTCCGGTTCGCTGTTTTGGTTAAACAAATCACTGGATTAGATTCGTCCGACATAAAATTAAATAATGGTTCGTCTTATCTTTATTGGGTTGACCGGCTAGGGTGGTGTTTATATGGTATTACACTAACATGATACACTTTATTTTATTCAAATATTATTAACCTAACATTATTTAATAGATATTTATCATGCTGAAATTGAATGATACTAATAATTTAACATTTGGATTTAATCTAACAAATAACCCACTAATTAACTTTCAGTTAACATTATTAAACTACTCGCAATGGCATCATAGGGGTGCGGTTATAAAGGAACTTTACCTACTACAACAAATAATAACACTATCTCTCTCCCTATAACTTTTCTTTATTCATTTAACATGCTAAAAAAATATTACCTATCAAACTTTATTACAAGGGCTGTCTCCTTTAGTACCTATCAAATATCATTTAGCTAATGGCTAGGCAGAGGCTTCTCGTTTCATTGTTCTATCACATGGGTTGTCTCCCCTCTTACTTCTTTATTCTACTAAACTAAAATCTCTCAGCTCTCCCTCTTCATTATTCTTTATATAATAACATATACTAGGCTGTCAACTCTCCTCTAACACAAATTAATAGTATATTAAAAACCCCCCCTTTATTTACTCATTGCTGTCTCTTCTTCATCTTTGTTTCTCTTCTTCTTTTTTCAGAAACTTGCAGCAATCAGAACGAAGGCTCTCAAGCGAAAACAAAAGGGGAAGGGAGTCTCGCCTTCGCGCGGAAAGAGAGGAGGGCCGGCGGATTTCTGGGTGGCGACGGGCGGGTCCGGCGACAGCCTGGCGGCGCACTCGGGCGGCGCACTGGCAGGCGAGGCGGCGGAATCCGGTGATGGCGGCGGCGCGCGGCTTTACGGCGAGCGGCGGTCGGCTCCCTCTGGCGGTGCGCGCTGATGGTGGATGCGTAGGAGGGGTGGTCGGCCAAGGGGAAGGAGGAGGAAGAAGAAGAGGAAGGAGATGAGGGTTTGTAGGGTTTTGTTGATTTGTGGTCTGAAATCGATTTGGTTTCTATAGATTTCAGATCTGAAGTTTTGGATTGTTTTTGGATCTGAATTTATCCCTCAATGTTCTTTTTGATTTCTGATTTCAAAAGAATTAATTTGGGTTGTGGTTTGGGAATTTGATTTTGAGAAGAAATTGTTTAGGGGACTGAAATTGTTTTTGGAGAATTGTTTGCAGAAGGATTGGGATTGAAATTGTGGGTTGATTTGATTGAGGGTTTGGGGAAGACGAAGAACAGATTGGGGAATGGATTTGGGTTTGCAGAACGATTTTGCAGGGTTCGTTCATCAGGGAGATTGGCTTAAGAAGACGAGCCTGAGAGACAACACTTCCCATTGTCAAACTCCATTTAATTTGATTGGGACGGTGTTTAATGAAATCTTTAGACTAATGAGGGAAGGAGAGACGTGCAGTTTTGTGTAAACGAAAAAAATGTGTGTGTTGATTTAAAATAAGGATGAATCACTTTGCCGACTAATCTCCCTTTGTTTTAAGGGAGGATGTATCTGCCTTCATGGGCTGGTTTGAAATAACAAATGGCATTAAATACTTAGTCAATGGTACACGTTCAGCAAATTTTAATTAGTCAGGTAATTAAAGTGATTAGTAAAATTAATCGTGAATAGTAAAATAATTGAATTAAGGTAATTAGTAAAATCAATTAGCCGGGTAATTTAGTTAAATTATTTTAGTTAAAACTTGATGGTAAATATTGACGACACTGTAAAACAAAAACAGTGACACGCTCGCGTCAACACGTACAGACGAAAAGTTAACTGGATAACAGAGGTAAAATACTGGCACGCACAATCGGAAACTCGCCTAAAAATACCGGCCGTTACATTCTACCCATCTTAAGAAAAATTCCGTCCTCGGAATTCTCATCAACTAAGGAGCAGAAAACAAATATGGATAACGCTCTCGTATTTCACCTTCCCGTTCCCAGGTAGACTCTCCTGGCGAGTCGTGACGCCACATCACTCTGACCAGATCAACGGTCCTGTTCCTGAAGACTTTCTGACGTCGATCTAGGATCTCCACAGGTTGCTGTTCGTACGTCAGATCTGGCCGAACTGTAATCTCAGAGTAGTCCACAGCATGAGAAGGGTCGCTGATATAACGACAGAGCTGGGACACATGAAAGACATCATGAACTCCCTCTAAGGATGGTGGCAAAGCTAAGCGATATGCTACTTCTCCAACTCACTCTAGCACATCGAATGGTCCAATATATCTCGGACTAAGCTTGCCTCTCTTCCCAAATCGAATCACTCCTCGATTTGGTGAGATCTTCAGGAACACATGATCTCCCGGCTGAAACTCTAGAGGACGCTGTTTAGCATCTGCCCAATGCTTGTAACGGTCCTGGGCGATCCGAATCTTGTCTCTGATATCTCGCACAACATCAACTGCTTCTATTATCATCTCTGGCCCCAAGAGCTCTCTATCACCTACGTCATCCCAACTTAGTGGCGATCGACATTTTCTCCTGTAGAGAGCAGCAAAAGGCGTCATGCCAATGCTCGCCTGATAGCTGTTGTTGTAGGAAAACTCCACCAGGTGCAGATGATCCTCCCATGAACCCTTGAGATCTAACATACAGGCTCTCAACATATCCTCCAAAATTTGAATGGTACGCTCTGACTGGCCATCTGTCGGCGGGTGATACGCAGTACTGAACTTCAGACTGGTACCCAGATTGGTCTGCAGAATTTTCCAGAACTGAGATGTGAATCGTGTATCACGATCTGATACAATGCTCACAGGGACTCCATGTAAACGCACGATCTCCTACACAACACAATTCACATCACGACTAGTACTTGGAGGAAATTATAAAGGCATGAGTTAAGTCATTACATCCATATACTTCCTTGCTAATATCTCCGTGGATTGCCCAACTCGGAAAGGTATAAAGTGCGCGGACTTGGTCAATCGACCAATGATGACCCAGATCACGTCGTTCTGCCTGGTGCTCCGAGGTAAACCAGTCACGAAGTCCATCGTGATGTGCTGCCACTTCTACTCTGGAATCGGCAGAGGTTGTAGTAGTCCAGCAGTGCGATGATGTTCAGCCTTCACTTGCTGACACACGAGGCACTTGGCAACGCTCCGTGCCACACTTCTCTTCATCCCATGCCACCAGAAATTTTGTCGAAGATCCTTGTACATCTTAGTACCTCCAGGATGAATAGAATAAGGCGAACTGTGAGCCTCATTCATTAACTCCTCTCTGATATCTCCTGCAGGCACGCAGATCCTACTACCATATCTCAAGGATCCATCCGCGTGAATCAGAAAATCTGTCCGTAGTCCTGCTTCGACTTGCTCTCTGATCTTCTTCAATTTAGCATCTCCATCTTGAGCAATCTTGATTCGATCCACGATCGTCGATTGAATTTGCATGTTCATCAACGACGATGTGACTCCCGGTAGTATAGCTTCAACATTCATCCTTCGCAGATCCTGCTGCAATCTCCACTGAGATGTGAGAAGCATCACTTCGGACAGTCGACTCAAGGCATCTGGTACGACATTCACCTTTCCTGGATGATACTGAAGATCGATGTCGTAGTCTGCCATCAATTCCAACCATCTGCGATGTCTCATATTCAGCTCCTTCTGGGTGAATATATATTTCAAACTTTTGTGATCAGTGAAGATTTTCACTTTCTCACTCAGTAAGAAATGTCGCCAGATCTTCAGTGCAAAGATGACAGCGGCTAACTCCAAGTCGTGGGTCGGATAATTCTTCTCATGGATCTTCAGTTATCGCGAAGCATATGCGACCACATGATTATGCTGGTGCAGAACGCATCCAAGTCCCTTGCCCGATGCGTCGCAGAAAATCTCGAAGCCTCCGCTTCTGTCCGGAATAGCTAAGACTGGTGCAGTAGTCAGTCTCTCCTTTAAGGAAGAAAAAGCTTGCTCATAAGAGTCTGACCAACTGAACTTAACATCCTTCCTTGTCAATCTCGTCATCGGCTCAGCTATCCTCGAGAAATCCTTGATAAATCTGCGGTAGTATCCAGCCAACCCAAGGAAACTCCTGATGTCCGATGTCGATCGAGGTGTAGGCCATTCACTGACTGCTTTGACCTTCTCCGGATCCACCGAGATTCCAGCTCCCGATACTACATGCCCAAGAAATGCAATTCTATCCAGCCAAAATTCACATTTGCTGTACTTGGCATATAGTTTATGGTAACGGAGCGTCTCCAACACTATCTTCAGATGTTCTGCATGCTCTTCCTCGCTCTCGAGTACACCAAGATGTCGTCTATGAATATCACCACGAACTTGTCAAGGAAGTCGTAAAAGATAAGGTTCATGAGATTCATGAACACAGCAGGAGCGTTGGTCACACCGAATGGCATGACAACGAACTCGTAATGCCCGTACTTAGTCCGAAAAGCAGTCTTGAGCACATCTTCCTTCTTAACTCTGACTTGATGGTATCCGCTCCGGAGATCCAACTTCGAAAATACCCTTGATCCACCAAGCTGATCAAAGATATCATCAATGCGGGGCAGCGGGTACTTGTTCTTCACTGTGATCTGATTCAACTCCCGATAATCAATACACATTCTTCTCGACCCATCCTTCTTCTTTACCAGCAAGACGAGTGCACCCCAGGGAGATACGCTGGGATGAATGAAACTCTTCTGTAGTAGCTCATCCAACTGCTTCCTCAACTCTTCTAATTCTGCAGGAGCCATACGGTATGGTGCCTTCGAAATTGGTTGAGCTCCTGGCATAAGATCGATGCCGAACTCCAACGCTCGATCGGGCGGTAGTCCAGAAATGTCTTCAGGGAAGACGTCTTCGAAATCTCTTACTACTGCAGGCTTCTCTGGTTCAGCAATCATAGATGCAACAGTCAATTGGTAAGGCTGGGCTCGAAACTTGACAGGTCCAAGCGAACGTCCTCCGCCGACAAACTCGAACACTGGGTGGTCGGGAATTTCGAACACTACTTTCTTCCGGTGACAGTCGATCGTGGCATAAAAAACTCCTAACCAGTCAATACCTGGTATAGCATCAAAGTTGGATAGGTCGTGGACAATGAAATTAGCATATAGTTCATGTCCACTAATCACCAACGAGCATGGTTTACATCCCAGTGCAACCTTCACTACACCATTCCCAGTTGTAATGTTCCAACACTTGGGAAGTGTATAGGTGGGTATCGAGTGTTCGACCACGAACTTCCGAGATAGGATGCACATGGAAGCTCCAGAATCGAACAGGGTCAAGGCCGGGTGAGATGAAACTAAGATGACACATAAGGGTAACATGCAACTAGATTAACATGTATCTAACTAATCAAATATAATGCATAAATAAGGAAGACTAGTATAGAGGTTACCTGCAATAACTCCGTCCTCAATCTCGGCCTCCACTGCAGTCATCGTGAAGGCTTGCCTCTTAGGCTGAACAGCTGCTGGAAAGCCTGCTTCTGGGGAATGAGAGGCGCTCCACGTCCAGCAGCCACTGGAGCTCTCTGCTGCAGAACTCCATCTGGTGCCTTCCACAGTTGCTTAGTTCTCGGACAGTCATTCAATGCATGCGTATCGTCACCACAAACTAAGCACTGGCCCAAGAATCTCCTACACTGCTCCTTCACATGACCAGTCTTGCCACAAAAATGGCACAACTTCGGAGTAGGCCCACCTGGCCTCTTAAACTGCGGCTTGAACCCAGGCCTAACCACAGTTCTGGCATGTTCCATAGGCCTCTTCCCAGCACCTGAATATTGCCCTCTCTTCTGACTGGCAATCAGCTCCTGCCTCTTGGCGGCAATCAACAATTTCTGGTAAGAATCCAAGTCCGAAGAGGAAATCAGACTCTGCAGCTCCAAAGATAAACCCTATAAGAATCTCTGAGCTCGATCCTCGGCAGTCTCCACCATCTTCGGCGCAAATCGACTCAGTCTCATGAACTCTTGGTGGTACTGATCCACCGTCAGATTTCCCTGCTTCAGATTGATGAACTGCTGCATCAGCTCCTTCCTGGCAGCTTGAGGGAAATACTCATCATTAAATCTTGCCTTGAAGGTGGCCCAGGGAATAGGTTTCACTAACATCTGCTCTTCTGACTCCCACCAACTGTGGGCATTGTCCTTCAGTTGCTTCTTCACTAAGTCAACCCATCCAGCTGGGTTAACCTTCGATAGAAGCAGATTATCCTCTGTGTTCTTCATCCATTCATCTGCAGCTAAAGATCCTTCTGACCCATTGAAATATGACGGGCCCAGCTCCCGAAACTGCTTCGCTCCCGGCTCGAAGCGAGGGGCATTCTGAAGCATGTCCTGCTGAACCTGCATCATCTGATGCATCATTCTCATCATCTCAGCCGTGGTGGGTTCTCTATCAGCATTCGCAACACGTCCTGCTCCACCACCAACTCCAGATCCACTACCAGCTCCTCGAGTAATGCATCTACCGGCCATCTAAAATAAGGAAATGTTCAGATTAGACTTAATCATGACTCGAATGTTATGAATAATTAATTGGATGTTATTATCATTATTGTTGTTCCGATATTTCGCAGATGCAAAGAGGGACCTGCATGGGCCACCACTAAAACCTGTCACGCCCCGCTTTCCTAATATGGAAGGCGAGACGTGGGGAGGTCCGCTCAGACGTGGAGCTGTGAAGCTGCAGTCTGATAAGCGTCTGTAAAAATTTTCGAAAAGTAGCAGGTCCTTGCATTGCGATGAAACAACAATAATAATAATAATGCAGATAAAGAATATCCACCAACAACATCCAACGATTATTACAACATCACCGAATAGTCACATGAGTAAAAGTCTGAACAATAGGCCTAAAGCATGGCCAAACAAAACAAAGAGAGATAAGTGCTAACAGCAACTAAGGAAAGGTAACAACTAAGGGGAAACTCCAAACGAGTCTAGGACTGGTCACCAGTGTCCTCGAACTCGGTCTCAGCAGGGACCTCAAACTCAGCGTCTCCAAGCTGCTCGTCTTCTACTACCTTCTCTGTCTCAAAGTCTGACATGTGACACCCAAAGAGAAAAGGGCACATGTCAGCAAAAGTCTCCCAAAAAAAGGCGGAGGACTTTTGTGCAAGGATACAAATAAAATAATGCAACTAGCAGTTCTAACATGATGATATGGCATGTCATTAAAAGAGTGCAACAATTAAATGAACAAATCACTATTTCACGATTTCACGATTAACTTGTATTCACGATGTGCACAGGGTTTACGCCTTTTGGCTGAAATGGCTGTACGGGCACACTTCTACGCTCAAGTGATCGCTTAACCCTACCCCTCCACGTGTATCGAGCGTTGGTTTCCCAACAACACTGTGCTCGCTTCTGGATCACGAGCCAGGAAGTGTTATTGGCATAGGGTTGTGCCCGTAAAGCAGGTGCCTAGCCTCAATAGTTACAATTATTGTAGCGTGTGCTACGCAATCACGATAGAACAATTTGATGCATGAATGACATGTTAATTCCATATAAAATAATAATCATAAGCATCAAGCAGACGAGGAAAGTATAAAATGTGAATCCAATTATTGAAATTTAGGATCTAAATCCATTTTTATATCTTAACTCCCCCTGAATCTAACATATCAAATTAGATTCACGGTAAATTGCTTTAAATTATCATTTAGCACATCGTCATTATTAATTCTCTCCCCCTTTGGCATAAGCAAAAAGAGCGGGAGGAGAACAACAACGACAACAACAATGGCTAAAAATAAAAGCACGGGAGTCGTAGAATACGACCATGGTCCAAATGACACCAAACTAAAATACGAAGTAAATCAAAGCGTGCCAACAAGACCATAGTCGAAAATCGAAAATGACATCATCAAAACTCAAATCAATTTCACGTATTGAGTTATGGAACATACTCTCCAATATCAACATTCTTGATGAATCTAGTGCATGGAAAACAATTCTATGTTTTCATAGAATTAATTTCTATTAAATCAAGATAGTCGTCGAGCGACGAAGTCAACATCAGAGACAAAATATAAGTAAAGTGCACACGGAAGTAAATGTCAACACAATGTATATATATATATAACATGGTACAACGAAATGTATACATCCGCCAACATACATAAAAACGATCGAAAGATCGGTGCACACATACAACATATGTCACAACGAACATCAAAATGAACATACATCAAAAATTGTATCATCAGAACATCCAAAAATACATCAAAAATCCATAACCACCAACTATCCTACCCCACTCTCTCACGACTAAATATATCATCCAAAGTGCACATGGGAGAGTCCTCCAACGCAAGCTCAGGAGGTGGAGGCAGGATCAGCAGCAGCAGCAGGCTCTGCAGAAGGGGTGGTGGTCACTGGGTCAACTGGTGTGTCCACGGAAGGGAGAGTCGCAACAGGAGTGGTCTCGGGAGCACCAGCAGGAGTATCCACCGAAGGAATGGTGGCAGCAGGTGTGCTCTCGGGAGCACCAGCAGAAGTAGCAGCAGCAGACGTACCCTCTGCGGCACGAAGAGGAGATCCAACAAGCTCCTGGAGATCAGCCTCGTCCATCTCCTCCTCATCAGAAACAGACGGAGGAATCTCAATGCCAAAGTGAGAGCAGATGCGAGCCAGCATCTCCTCAGAACGAGAAACACGAGACTCCACACGTCTCAGAGCAACTGAAAACTCAGCGAGAGTAGGAGCAGGAGGTAGAGGAGCAGCTGAAGAGGTACTCTCGGTGGCAGAAGGGGTAGTCCTCTGAACGTGACGAAGCGCCGCAAGAGACTTCTTGACGGCCGTCGCATTCAGAGGAGGACCCAACGGACGCTGGTCATCGGAAGGGAGAGGGACCTCGAGTGACAAAAAACGAGGGTCAAAAGGCAAGGATATGGGATGTGAGCTGATTTGGTGGAGTTTCAGATACATTCAAAAGAGTCCATCTTATCAAGGATGATCCGAGCCCAATTGATCTCGCTCCCCATGAAGAGAGCGTAGATCAGCTTGAGGAATGGTTGGGATGGCAAGTTAGATGAGCCGTACTTCGGAAGGAGGCACGACTTCAAGATATGATTCAGGACCCAAGCATTCGGCTTAAATGATTTTGAAGGGACGCCAATCATGGCGGGAGGGATAACATGGAACATCTCGGAAAGCATGGTCTGGTCAAGATCGTGGATATTATCTACGGAGATATCGGCAGGAAGAAGGCCAGAGGATGAGACACCTATCAACTCCCCTAAGATTTCTGCCGTGAGGACAATAGGTATCCCCAAGACAGTCGACTCAATGGAGTGGGTGTCGTCATACTGACCCCGAACACGATTCGCGTAGAATAATTTGATAAGACGGGGGAACGGGTGAGGGCTCGCCTTGGGGTCATGGCGAAGATAGTCAAGTAGGCCGCTGTAGGAAAGAAGATCGGCGAGATGTGGAAAATCGGAGAACTGGACAAAGTGCTCCAATATCAATGGACAGTGCTCAATACGGTTGTAAGCCGTGAGACACAACGGGTCATCGCGACACAACGATATATCGACACCGCCCAAAGGTATGGGAGCCTTCCCCTTAGACGGACGATGGCCGAAAAACGCGATAAACGGCGGAGGAGACTGAGGGAGACGAACGGTTTTGGGCTGAGAGAGTTTTTCGCACCGATTAGAAAGAGATCTAATCGGTGTGGAAGAGATTAAATCGACTGGGAGACCAAAAGACGCAACAGCCCCTGACGCATTTAGTCGGTCATAGTTCAAGTGCTGACCGACTAGAATGAGATCTAGTCGGTCGGCCAATGAGCTTGAACCGACTAAATGTAAACAGTAACTGAAGCCAAATTTAGAGCATGAGTTAGTCGGTCTGAGTTCATTCACTGACCGACTAGAACTGAATCTAGTCGGTCGGCCATTAAACTAGGACCGACTAAGAGAGTCCAAAAATTTGAAATTTAGAAATTTTGAGGTCTCTCCTAATCGCACTTGGACGAAACATCGAAATACTCTCAAACATCATTAATCTACCCCATAAAACATCGAAAGATACAAATACGACGTTCATGAATATTTCGAGCATAAATTCCAAAAATTCAACCAAAAATCCAGAAAATCTCAACACATCTAGCATGAGCAAATATAACGAAAAATATTATCATGCAAGATTATTGAAAAATATGAATCCTAAATCTCAGATTCACCCATAATCCCCAATTCTCGACGTAACCGCACAAAGGAGTCTTCCTTGAGTGGTTTCGTGAAAATATCGGCGATTTGCTTCTGGGTTTCAACGTACACTAAAATGATGTCCTTTTTAGCAACATGATCATCTAAGAAATGGTGACGGACATCTATGTGTTTAGAACGGGAATGGTGTACCGGATTCTTAGAGAGACATATTACACTTTGGTTGTCCACCATGATAGGGCAAATATCACAGTTTATACCAAGTCTTTAAGAGTGTGTCTCATCCAAAGAACCTGAGCACACGCAGCACCGGCGGCAATATATTCCGCCTCGGTGGTTGAAAGTGATACGGAATTCTGCTTCCTGGAAAACCAAGAGACGAGAGAATTTCCAATAAAATGGCAAGTGTCACTAGTACTGTTCCTGTCGGATTTGCATCCCGCATAATATGCGTCACTATATGAGATTAACTCATATGTGCTAGACTTTGGATAAAGTAATCCGAAGTCGAGTGTGTAACTTAAATAACGGAAAATACGTTTTACCGCTACTAAGTGAGATTCCTTAGGTTGAGACTGATAACGAGCACATACACATACAGTAAACATAATATCGGGCCTACTGGCAGTAAGATATAGTAAACTACCTATCATACCACGATTTAGACGAATGTCTACATCTTTGACGCCCGTATCTTTATCAAGATGTGTAGTAGTGCTCATTGGAGTCTTCTTGCCTGAGGCATTCTCCATTCCAAATCGCTTTAGCAACTCCACCGTGTACTTGGTTTGGTGGATGAAGATTGCATCGTTCATTTGGCGAATTTGGAGACCTAAGAAATATTTGAGCTCACCCATGTGGCTCATCTCAAATTGATCCTTCATAACATTAGAAAACTCTTCGCAAAGAGTGAAGTTAGTAGCACCGAAAATGATATCATCAACATAAATTTGAACTAAAATAATATCATTATTCGAATACTTAACAAATAATGTAGAATCAACTTCACCCATTTTAAAACCCAAATCCAAAAGAAAGTTCTTTAGACGGTCATACCAAGCTCGAGGAGCTTGTCTCAAACCGTAAAGTGCTTTCTTAAGTTTGAAAACGTGATTTGGAAATTTTTCATTTATAAAACCCGGAGGTTGAGAAACATAAACTTCCTCAACAACATCTCCGTTTAAAAACGTACTTTTTACATCCATTTGAAAGAGTTTAAAATCTTTATGGCATGCAAAAGATAACAATAACCTAATAGATTCTAATCTAGCTACCGGAGCAAAGGATTCTTCGAAATCTATACCTTCCTCTTGCCGGTAGCCTTGAGCTACTAACCGAGCTTTGTTCCGGACGACGATTTGGTTCTCGTCGGTCTTGTTCTTGAAAATCCACTTCGTTCCTATAACGATGTGGTTCTTCGAAGGCAATGGAACAAGCTCCCAAACCTCATTCCTCTCAAATTGAATGAGTTCCTCCTCCATGGCTAGGATCCAAGCACTATCTTCGCACGCTTCGTTAATATTCTTTGGCTCTATTGAGGAGGCAAAGGCACAATGAGCGAAGTAGTTGACTTGAGATCTCGTCTTGACACTATCAAGTATGTTGCCAATGACTTGCTCATGGGGATGGTCACGAACTGTATGAAGCCGTTTGGGAATTCCCTGATCACTAGGAACATTCTCAAAAGACTCATTAGTAGGGTTAGTATCATTAGAATCAATAGAATTAGAATTACCAATAGAATCACATAAAACATCCATGGAGTCATCATCATTAGTAATTCTAGTAGGGACAAAATTTTCATTAAATGAAACATGAAGAGATTCCTCGATCGTTGAGGTTCTTTTGTTGTATATCCGGTAGGCTTTGCTACGGGAGGAATATCCAACAAATATCCCCTCATCGGATCTTGGATCAAATTTGTCCAAACTACCATACGTGTTTTTAATAAAACATTTTGCGCCGAAAACTCGAAAATGTTTAACTTGAGGCAATCTACCAAACAACAATTCATAACAAGTTTGTTTGGTGCCGAGCCTCAAAAGTATTCTATTAAACACATAGCAAGCGGTATGTACCGCTTCCGCCCAAAATTGATGGCCAAGTTGGCTATCATCAAGCATAGTGCGAGCACATTCCACTAGCGTCATATTCTTCCTCTCAACTACACCATTTTGAGGGGGTGCGCGAGGGAAAGAAAAGGTGTGAGTAATACCAACTTCATCACAAAAATTTGAGAAAGACTCATTCTCAAATTCCCCTCCATGATCACTACGAATAGTGACAATGGTGGTTCCAATGAGATTTTGTACTTTCTTAACAAATATTGTGAAGTTTTCAAAAGCATCATTTTTATTACTTAATGAAAATACCCAAGTA
Source organism: Scilla litardierei (assembly GCA_030789695.1). NCBI lineage: Eukaryota > Viridiplantae > Streptophyta > Magnoliopsida > Asparagales > Asparagaceae > Scilla > Scilla litardierei. The sequence goes on along the minus strand of CM061142.1, from coordinate 295,428,801 downwards.
AATCTAGAAAAGTCATCAACGATGACAAGTCCATATCGTGCATTTCCTAATGAAGCAACTCTAGTTGGCCCAAAAAGATCTAGATGTAATAGCTCTAGAGGCCGCTTAGATGAAATGCTTTTCTTAGGTTTGAATGACGATTTAGGAAGCTTGCCTCGTTGACACGAGTCACAAAAGCTTTTCTTCTGAAAGACAAGCTTAGGAAAGCCTTTAATAGAATTTAACTTGGAAAGTTTGAAAAGTGTTCCAAAGTTCACATGACCAAAACGTCGATGCCATAAGTGTTGTTCACTCGTGTTGGCAATGAGACATTATTCATGTGATTTTGGAAGATCTAATATATAAATATCCTTATGGCGTGTGCCAGAGAATAACACATTATTAGTATCTTTTCTTAAAATATGACACATTCCTTTCGTTAAGCTAACTTTGTAACCTTTGTCACAAAGTTGGCTTATTGAAATAAGATTGTGGTTTAATCCTTTAACAAGGTAAACATCACTTATTAGTGGTTTAGAAGGATTACCAACTTTACCAACACCAATGATGGTTCCGCTCTCGTTGCCTCCAAAGACGACTCGGTTCCCATTTGCAATGGGCACCACTCCGGAGAGCAATTGAGCATCACCCGTCATGTGTTTTGAACACCCGCTATCGAGTATCCAATTATTCTTGGAGCTAAATTTGGATTTGTTGCTCCGTTTCTTTTTCTTGAGTACCTAAAGATAGAAATATCATTCCATGGTACCCAAGGTCATTGGGTCCTAAAAGATTAGACCTTTGGAAGCCAAGTCCAATTGGACTTAGACTTCCCAATGTAATCATTATTATGCACTACATCCATAAAATAAGAATTCATGTATGCTTGTTTTTCATGCATATTAGTGTTCTTCGGGCCCCAAATAGTGAATACTTTGGGAGCCCTATTCCTATTGGGAGCATGCATACGTTGTTGATTTCTACGTGATGCATGTCGTGGATATGCATATGGCACATGATGAAATGGTGGTGGCGACATATGATATGATGCATGATGGTAATCATTCATATGATAATGTGGATGAACATATGCATGTGGAGGAACACGTGCGTGAGGGTGTCTCACTTGGTGTGCACGTGCCCGTGGACGTGAAGCATAAAAATCATCATAATTGTGAACCGGTGGAGTAGGATGTGTGTTCCTACGTGGCATAGTATTGGTGTACATAAAAGCATGACCCTTCTTTGGAGGTCCACCCAAAGTGGGTTTCTTTCCAAATGGGGATGTGTACGAAGTGGAAGCACCATTGGTAGATGAACTACCAATGGGGTGTTTGCTCCCACTCGTTGAGGCATCGGAAGTTGGCTTAACAAAGGTAGTAGATGATTTGGATGAATTTCCCATCTTATATCCCAAGCCAATGCGATGATTGGCCGGAAGTAAGTCATTTAGGATATTATCCAAATGGTCCTTACCTTTATTAAATTTATTAATCCGGCCTAATGTGGACTCATACTTCTCGGTGAGAGAAAGTATAGAAGCATCCAAAGTGGACACTTGAGTTGTGAGTACACAAACATGAGACTTGAGATTCTCATTCTCAATACTCAAAGTTGAGTTTCGAGAAATCAAATCCGATATCTCATGTTCATCCGATTCCTCAATATGAACATGCTCAAGTTGAGATTTGAGATTTACAATCTCATTTCTCAAGTCTTCAACAACGGTGTCGTTGTTGATGACGATAGGCTTAGGTGAGATTTGGAGACTAGCTAGCTCATCTTTAGTCTTAGTATATCTATTTACTAGTTTAGAATACTTAGACCAAATTTGCTCGTTAGCTAATCTAAGGTCATCCATAGTTACCTCATCGCCTTCATCCTCGCTATCATCGGAGGAGGATTCTTGATCATGTTCCTCTCTAGCCATGAAGCACATGTGTGCTTGCTCCACTTGTTCATCATCCGACTCTCCACTTGAGGAGTCCTCGTCGGAGTCGGTGAATGTGCCGACAAGCCCTTTCTTGTACCCTTTCTTGTACTTCTTTGACTTGTCGAACTTTGGCGCCTTCCACTTCTCCTTTTGCTTGTTTTGAGGACAATCCGCTTTCATATGTCCTGGCTTATTGCATTTAAAGCACAAAGGAGCGGAGGCGTTAGTAGAACTAAACTTAGATTTGTTCTTGAAGTTACCTTTCCGGAAGAATCGGTTGAACTTCTTTGCCATGAGGGCAATGGATTCCAAGTCCAACTCGTCTTCTGAGTCTTCATCATCGGTAGATATAGATGTAGATGGAGCGGCCTTGAACGCAATCGCCTTTTTCTTTGGCTCGTCTTGCTTCAAGTAAGACTTCATCTTGTCCTGCAGCTTTAGTTTACTGTCCTTGCGTACCTCATAAGACATCAAGGTACCCATTAGTTGAATGACAGTATATTTACTCATATCGTTACCTTCCTCGATGGCGAAGGTACGCTTTTCCCAACAAGAAGGAAGTCCATCAATGATCTTTGAGACTTTCTCCTTTTGGGTGTAGGTCTTTCCAAGAGCCTCCAACTCATTGGTGATGTCAACGAAGCGAGCATAGTACTCCTTCATCTTCTCACCCTGTTGCATGTGAAATAATTCGTAATCTTTATTTACAACAACGAGTTTGGAGTCTCTTACCCTACTTGTTCCTTCATGCAAGATGAGGAGTGAGTTCCAGATTTGATATGCACTCTTACATGTGCATATCTTGTTGAAGTCTTCGGGCTCCAACGCACATTGCAAGGCATTCATTGCCTTGGCATTGCTTACCTCCGCGGCGACCTCCGCGGTAGTCCACTTAGCGAAATCTTCTTCTGCGGGCTCGACATACTCTGTCAACGTAGCTCTCCATAGTGAAGCGCTCCGGAGGAACGTTTCCATCCGGCATTTCCAGTACCCGTAATTGGTACCGTTGAAGAAAGGAGGCCTAGTCGAGGAGTGTCCTTCCATCACCGAAGAAGCTCCTTCACGGTTCCTGAAGGTGCTATAGTCTGAAGGTGGACGAACGTTCTTGTTGTCGTTGGTAGACATAGCTATGAACTTGGCTCTGATACCAAATGTAATGCCCTGATAGCTACTGCACAAGTACTAGAGGGGGGTGAATAGTACTTTAAAATAATTAAGAAGATAATTCCTAATTATCTTGCAAACTCAACCAACAATGCGGAAATGAAAATATTGACAACAAAGAAATACAATCGCAAACAAACGATATAACGGGTTCGGATCCACCCAAGTCTCCCCGACTTGTTCCCGGTGATCCTACGTCCCAAACACCCGGATCCCCTCCGGATACTTGAGTTAGAAACTTCTAACTCAAATTTGCACTATGAAATACTTGTAGAAAACCTCTACAAGATCAAATCATACACAAATGAAAATGTGACTCCCACAAACCGGGATCACACACAACTCTCACAACCGAGAGTAAAACTTGCAATATCAAATTAAATGAAATAAGAAATGCTTACCAACAAAATCCTATGCCTTGAGTAAACTTACGATTTTAGGGCAAGGAGGATTTTGGAGGAGAAGAAGTCACCAAACCCTAGCTCCAAGACGATGAACAGCAATAAAAGCCTAGGGTGGAGTTGGTGACCTAGAATCAAGCTCTTGGCTTGAATGGCTCACAATCAATGAATCTCTCTTGAGGAATAAGAGTGAGGGAGAGATTCTTGTGAGAAATGAAAGCTTGGAAATGAGAAATAAATGCTTCTCTTTGATTCTCTAAAATGCAATTAATATCAGCCTTGAATGCTTAGCAAGAAGCCCTTCAAGTATATATAGGATGGAGGAAAGAGAGAGCAAAAATCGTGGCATTTAATGCTCCAACGGCTCTATTCTGAAGCAGTCTAGTCGGTCAAAGAAGGATCACTGACCGACTAGTTTCTCAACTAGTCGGTCGGTGATTCAACATGAACCGACTAACTGGAGAACAGCCAAAAGAGAAAGTTCAGACAATAAAGAACTAGTCGGTCTAAGAAGACTTGCCAACCGACTAGTTTGACAACTAGTCGGTCGGTGAGTGTTCTTTGACCGACTAAGAGTTGAAACATGATAGGCTGAAATCAAGGAGCACTAGTCGGTCTAAGAACAAATTCCAACCGACTAGTTTCTCAACTAGTCGGTCGACGGTTGTTCTTTGACCGACTAACGATAAACAGTAGCTCAGGCTGTGAAATGAAAGTCAAAACTAGTCGGTCTAAGAAGGATTCCAAACCGACTAGTTTGACAACTAGTCGGTCGGTGAACCTTCTTGGACCGACTAACTGTAAACAGTGAATGAGCTGAAAATGAACAAGGCATTCTAGTCGGTTCAAGAAGGATTGCCGACCGACTAGATTGCCATCTAGTCGGTTGGTTCTTCTTCTTGAACCAACTAAGATGCACAAGAAGCCGCGTAATGAAGCGTGAAGCTTTGGCAAAGTTTCTATGGGCTTCTAATATGATCCTAGCTCTAAGATATGAGCGTTATGAAGATTAAAACGTAAGACCTACTCAAGGCTTAACATTCTACGAAAAGAAGCTAGAAGACTATAAATAAAACTTGACGAACCGTCTTCAAAAGCTTCAATCCGAATCTCTTGACTTCAATAATGGTCCTTGAGCTTCAACGAAGCTTCAAGCACACGATCACGCGCTTTGAGAAGTCTTGAGACGTCGCTTTTGATGTTCATAGAAATTTGGCGACGATCTCCATAACTGCGCTCACAAAGAGTTAGTTCACGATATTTATGTTTGTTCATCATCAAAACCAAATCCGAGGAGTCAATACTCAACAGTTATGGAGATCGTCGCCAAAATTCTACGTACATCAAAAGCGACGTCTCAAGACTTCTCAAAGCACGTGATCGTGTGCCTGAAGCTTCGTTAAAGCTCAAGGACCATTATTGAAGTCAAGAGATTCGGATTAAGCTTTGAAGATGGTTCGTCTAGTTTGTTTTATAATCTTCTAGCTTCTTTTCGTAGAATGTTAAGCCTTGAGTAAGACTTACTTTATAATCTTCATAACGCTCATATCTTAGAGCTAGGATTATCTTAGAAGCCCATAGAAACTTTCCCGAAGCTTTACGCTTCATTTCGCGGCTTCTTGTGCATCTTAGTTGGTTCAAGAAGAAGAACCAACCGACTTGTCACGCCCCGCTTCCCTAATATGGAAGGCGAGACGTGGGGAGGTCCGCTCAGACGTGGAGCTGTGAAGCTGCAGTCTGATAAGCATCTGTAAAAAATTTCGAAAAGTAGCAGGTCCTTGCATTGCGACGAAACAACAACAATAATAATAATGCAGATAAAGAATATCCACCAGCAACATCCAACGATTATTACAACATCACCGAATAGCCACATGAGTACAAGTCTGAACAATAGGTCTAAAGCATGGCCAAACAAAACAAAGAGAGATAAGTGCTAACAGCAACTAAGGTAACAACTAAGGGGAAACTCCAAACGAGTCTAGGACTGGTCACCAGTGTCCTCGAACTTGGTCTCAACAGGGACCTCAAACTCAACGTCTCCAAGCTGCACGTCTTCTGCTACCTTCTCTGTCTCAAAGTCTGACATGTGACACCCAAAGAGAAAAGGGCACATGTCAGCAAAAGTCTCCCAAAAAAAGGCGGAGGACTTTTGTGCAAGGATACAAATAAAATAATGCAACTAGCAGTTCTAACATGATGATATGGCATGACATTAAAAGAGTGCAACAATTAAATGAACAAATCACTATTTCACGATTTCACGATTAACTTGTATTCACGATGTGCACAGGGTTTACGCCTTTTGGCTGAAGTGGCTGTACGGGCACACTTCTACGCTCAAGTGATCGCTTAACCCTACCCCTCCACGTGTATCGAGCGTTGGTTTCCCAACAACACTGTGCTCGCTTCTGGATCACGAGCCAGGAAGTGTTATTGGCATAGGGTTGTGCCCGCAAAGCAGGTGCCTAGCCTCAATAGTTACAATTATTGTAGCGTGTGCTACGCAATCAAGATAGAACAATTTAATGCATGAATGATATGGCAAGATGCAGATAAGAGTGCGTACAGTTAATTAAAAGTAAACGTGACATATCAGCATGAATGAAAGCATGTAAAAAGTGTCGGATCTAGTTTCGTTGTCAAACTAGATCAATATGGTCGTCTAGGCGACTATCATTTCACCGCCTAGTCTCTTTTACGCTAACAAACAAATTGGCCTAAAAACGTGGCCTAAAACATTTATTGGCAAGTATCACTTGCCTGTTTCCGGTGTTGTTGGTCGCGTGGGTTCGAGCGTTGCGTTACGGTGAGTCCGGTTCGCTGTTTTGGTTAAACAAATCACTGGATTAGATTCGTCCGACATAAAATTAAATAATGGTTCGTCTTATCTTTATTGGGTTGACCGGCTAGGGTGGTGTTTATATGGTATTACACTAACATGATACACTTTATTTTATTCAAATATTATTAACCTAACATTATTTAATAGATATTTATCATGCTGAAATTGAATGATACTAATAATTTAACATTTGGATTTAATCTAACAAATAACCCACTAATTAACTTTCAGTTAACATTATTAAACTGCTCGCAATGGCATCATAGGGGTGCAGTTACAAAGGAACTTTACCTACTACAACAAATAATAACACTATCTCTCTCCCTATAACTTTTCTTTATTCATTTAACATGCTAAAAAAATATTACCTATCAAACTTTATTACAAGGGCTGTCTCCTTTAGTACCTATCAAATATCATTTAGCTAATGGCTAGGCAGAGGCTTCTCGTTTCATTGTTCTATCACATGGGTTGTCTCCCCTCTTACTTCTTTATTCTACTAAACTAAAATCTCTCAGCTCTCCCTCTTCATTATTCTTTATATAATAACATATACTAGGCTGTCAACTCTCCTCTAACACAAATTAATAGTATATTAAAAACCCCCCTTTATTTACTCATTGTTGTCTCTTCTTCATCTTTGTTTCTCTTCTTCTTTTTTCAGAAACTTGCAGCAATCAGAACGAAGGCTCTCAAGCGAAAACAAAAGGGGAAGGGAGTCTCGCCTTCGCGCGGAAAGAGAGGAGGGCCGGCGGATTTCTGGGTGGCGACGGGCGGGTCCGGCGACAGCCTGGCGGCGCACTCGGGCGGCGCACGGGCAGGCGAGGCGGCGGAATCCGGTGATGGCGGCGGCGCGCGGCTTTACGGCGAGCGGCGGTCGGCTCCCTCTGGCGGTGCGCGCTGATGGTGGATGCGTAGGAGGGGTGGTCGGCCAAGGGGAAGGAGGAGGAAGAAGAAGAGGAAGGAGATGAGGGTTTGTAGGGTTTTGTTGATTTGTGGTCTGAAATCAATTTGGTTTCTATAGATTTCAGATCTGAAGTTTTGGATTGTTTTTGGATCTGAATTTATCCCTCAATGTTCTTTTTGATTTCTGATTTCAAAAGAATTAATTTGGGTTGTGGTTTGGGAATTTGATTTTGAGAAGAAATTGTTTAGGGGACTGAAATTATTTTTGGAGAATTGTTTGCAGAAGGATTGGGATTGAAATTGTGGGTTGATTTGATTGAGGGTTTGGGGAAGACGAAGAACAGATTGGGGAATGGATTTGGGTTTGCAGAACGATTTTGCAGGGTTCGTTCATCAGGGAGATTGGCTTAAGAAGACGAGCCTGAGAGACAACACTTCCCATTGTCAAACTCCATTTAATTTGATTGGGACGGTGTTTAATGAAATCTTTAGACTAATGAGGGAAGGAGAGACGTGCAGTTTTGTGTAAACGAAAAAAAACGTGTGTGTTGATTTAAAATAAGGATGAATCACTTTGCCGACTAATCTCCCTTTGTTTTAAGGGAGGATGTATCTGCCTTCATGGGCTGGTTTGAAATAACAAATGGCATTAAATACTTAGTCAATGGTACACGTTCAGCAAATTTTAATTAGTCAGGTAATTAAAGTGATTAGTAAAATTAATCGTGAATAGTAAAATAATTGAATTAAGGTAATTAGTAAAAGCAATTAGCCGGGTAATTTAGTTAAATTATTTTAGTTAAAACTTGATGGTAAATATTGACGACACTGTAAAACAAAAACAGTGACACGCTCGCGTCAACACGTACAGACGAAAAGTTAACTGGATAACAGAGGTAAAATACTGGCACGCACAATCGGAAACTCGCCTAAAAATACCGGCCGTTACATTCTACCCATCTTAAGAAAAATTCCGTCCTCGGAATTCTCATCAACTAAGGAGCAGAAAACAAATATGGATAACGCTCTCGTATTTCACCTTCCCGTTCCCAGGTAGACTCTCCTGGCGAGTCGTGACGCCACATCACTCTGACCAGATCAACGGTCCTGTTCCTGAAGACTTTCTGACGTCGATCTAGGATCTCCACAGGTTGCTGTTCGTACGTCAGATCTGGCCGAACTGTAATCTCAGAGTAGTCCACAGCATGAGAAGGGTCACTGATATAACGACAGAGCTGGGACACATGAAAGACATCATGAACTCCCTCTAAGGATGGTGGCAAAGCTAAGCGATATGCTACTTCTCCAACTCACTCTAGCACATCGAATGGTCCAATATATCTCGGACTAAGCTTGCCTCTCTTCCCAAATCGAATCACTCCTCGATTTGGTGAGATCTTCAGGAACACATGATCTCCCGGCTGAAACTCTAGAGGACGCTGTTTAGCATCTGCCCAATGCTTGTAACGGTCCTGGGCGATCCGAATCTTGTCTCTGATATCTCGCACAACATCAACTGCTTCTATTATCATCTCTGGCCCCAAGAGCTCTCTATCACCTACGTCATCCCAACTTAGTGGCGATCGACATTTTCTCCTGTAGAGAGCAGCAAAAGGCGTCATGCCAATGCTCGCCTGATAGCTGTTGTTGTAGGAAAACTCCACCATGTGCAGATGATCCTCCCATGAACCCTTGAGATCTAACATACAGGCTCTCAACATATCCTCCAAAATTTGAATGGTACGCTCTGACTGGCCATCTGTCGGCGGGTGATACGCAGTACTGAACTTCAGACTGGTACCCAGATTGGTCTGCAGAATTTTCCAGAACTGAGATGTGAATCGTGTATCACGATCTGATACAATGCTCACAGGGACTCCATGTAAACGCACGATCTCCTACACAACACAATTCACATCACGACTAGTACTTGGAGGAAATTATAAAGGCATGAGTTAAGTCATTACCTCCGTATACTTCCTTGCTAATATCTCCGTGGATTGCCCAACTCGGAAAGGTATAAAGTGCGCGGACTTGGTCAATCGATCAATGATGACCCAGATCACGTCGTTCTGCCTGGTGCTCCGAGGTAAACCAGTCACGAAGTCCATCGTGATGTGCTGCCACTTCTACTCTGGAATCAGCAGAGGTTGTAGTAGTCCAGCAGTGCGATGATGTTCAGCCTTCACTTGCTGACACACGAGGCACTTGGCAATGCTCCGTGCCACACTTCTCTTCATCCCATGCCACCAGAAATTTTTTCGAAGATCCTTGTACATCTTAGTACCTCCAGGATGAATAGAATAAGGCGAACTGTGAGCCTCATTCATTAACTCCTCTCTGATATCTCCTGCAGGCACGCAGATCCTACTACCATATCTCAAGGATCCATCCGCGTGAATCAGAAAATCTGTCCGTAGTCCTGCTTCGACTTGCTCTCTGATCTTCTTCAATTTAGCATCTCCATCTTGAGCAATCTTGATTCGATCCACGATCGTCGATTGAATTTGCATGTTCATCAACGACGATGTGACTCCCGGTAGTATAGCTTCAACATTCATCCTTCGCAGATCCTGCTGCAATCTCCACTGAGATGTGAGAAGCATCACTTCGGGCAGTCGACTCAAGGCATCTGGTACGACATTCACCTTTCCTGGATGATACTGAAGATCGATGTCGTAGTCTGCCATCAATTCCAACCATCTGCGATGTCTCATATTCAGATCCTTCTGGGTGAATATATATTTCAAACTTTTGTGATCAGTGAAGATTTTCACTTTCTCACTCAGTAAGAAATGTCGCCAGATCTTCAGTGCAAAGATGACAGCGGCTAACTCCAAGTCGTGGGTCGGATAATTCTTCTCATGGATCTTCAGTTATCGCGAAGCATATGCGACCACATGATTATGCTGGTGCAGAACGCATCCAAGTCCCTTGCCCGATGCGTCGCAGAAAATCTCGAAGCCTCCGCTTCTGTCCGGAATAGCTAAGACTGGTGCAGTAGTCAGTCTCTCCTTTAAGGAAGAAAAAGCTTGCTCATAAGAGTCTGACCAACTGAACTTAACATCCTTCCTTATCAATCTCGTCATCGGCTCAGCTATCCTCGAGAAATCCTTGATAAATCTGCGGTAGTATCCAGCCAACCCAAGGAAACTCCTGATGTCCGATGTCGATCGAGGTGTAGGCCATTCACTGACTGCTTTGACCTTCTCCGGATCCACCGAGATTCCAGCTCCCGATACTACATGCCCAAGAAATGCAATTCTATCCAGCCAAAATTCACATTTGCTGTACTTGGCATATAGTTTATGGTAACGGAGCGTCTCCAACACTATCTTCAGATGTTCTGCATGCTCTTCCTCGCTCTCGAGTACACCAAGATGTCGTCTATGAATATCACCACGAACTTGTCAAGGAAGTCGTAAAAGATAAGGTTCATGAGATTCATGAACACAGCAGGAGCGTTGGTCACACCGAATGGCATGACAACGAACTCGTAATGCCCGTACTTAGTCCGAAAAGTAGTCTTGAGCACATCTTCCTTCTTGACTCTGACTTGATGGTATCCGCTCCGGAGATCCAACTTCGAAAATACCCTTGATCCACCAAGCTGATCAAAGATATCATCAATGCGGGGCAGCGGGTACTTGTTCTTCACTGTGATCTGATTCAACTCCCGATAATCAATACACATTCTTCTCGACCCATCCTTCTTCTTTACCAGCAAGACGAGTGCACCCCAGGGAGATACGCTGGGATGAATGAAACTCTTCTGTAGTAGCTCATCCAACTGCTTCCTCAACTCTTCTAATTCTGCAGGAGCCATACGGTATGGTGCCTTCGAAATTGGTTGACCTCCTGGCATAAGATCGATGCCGAACTCCAACGCTCGATCGGGCGGTAGTCCAAAAATGTCTTCAGGGAAGACGTCTTCGAAATCTCTTACTACTGCAGGCTTCTCTGGTTCAGTAATCATAGATGCAACAGTCAATTGGTAAGGCTGGGCTCGAAACTTGACAGGTCCAAGCGAACGTCCTCCGCCGACAAACTCGAACACTGGGTGGTCGGGAATTTCGAACACTACTTTCTTCCGGTGACAGTCGATCGTGGCATAAAAAACTCCTAACCAGTCAATACCTGGTATAGCATCAAAGTTGGATAGGTCGTGGACAATGAAATTAGCATATAGTTCATGTCCACTAATCACCAACGAGCATGGTTTACATCCCAGTGCAACCTTCACTACACCATTCCCAGTTGTAATGTTCCAACACTTGGGAAGTGTATAGGTGGGTATCGAGTGTTCGACCACGAACTTCCGAGATAGGATGCACATGGAAGCTCCAGAATCGAACAGGGTCAAGGCCGGGTGAGATGAAACTAAGATGACACATAAGGGTAACATGCAACTAGATTAACATGTATCTAACTAATCAAATATAATGCATAAATTAGGAAGACTAGTATAGAGGTTACCTGCAATAACTCCGTCCTCAATCTCGGCCTCCACTGCAGTCATCGTGAAGGCTTGCCTCTTAGGCTGAACAGCTGCTGGAAAGCCTGCTTCTGGGGAATGAGAGGCGCTCCACGTCCAGCAGCCACTGGAGCTCTCTGCTGCAGAACTCCATCTGGTGCCTTCCACAGTTGCTTAGTTCTCGGACAGTCATTCAATGCATGCGTATCGTCACCACAAACTAAGCACTGGCCCAAGAATCTCCTACACTGCTCCTTCACATGACCAGTCTTGCCACAAAAATGGCACAACTTCGGAGTAGGCCCACCTGGCCTCTTAAACTGCGGCTTGAACCCAGGCCTAACCACAGTTCTGGCCTGTTCCATAGGCCTCTTCCCAGCACCTGAATATTGCCCTCTCTTCTGACTGGCAATCAGCTCCTGCCTCTTGGCGGCAATCAACAATTTCTGGTAAGAATCCAAGTCCGAAGAGGAAATCAGACTCTGCAGCTCCAAAGATAAACCCTGTAAGAATCTCTGAGCTCGATCCTCGGCAGTCTCCACCATCTTCGGCGCAAATCGACTCAGTCTCATGAACTCTTGGTGGTACTGATCCACCGTCAGATTTCCCTGCTTCAGATTGATGAACTGCTGCATCAGCTCCTTCCTGGCAGCTTGAGGGAAATACTCATCATTAAATCTTGCCTTGAAGGTGGCCCAGGGAATAGGTTTCACTAACATCTGCTCTTCTGACTCCCACCAACTGTGGGCATTGTCCTTCAGTTGCTTCTTCACTAAGTCAACCCATCCAGCTGGGTTAACCTTCGAGAGAAGCAGATTATCCTCTGTGTTCTTCATCCATTCATCTGCAGCTAAAGATCCTTCTGACCCATTGAAATATGACGGGCCCAGCTCCCGAAACTGCTTCGCTCCCGGCTCGAAGCGAGGGGCATTCTGAAGCATGCCCTGCTGAACCTGCATCATCTGATGCATCATTCTCATCATCTCAGCCGTGGTGGGTTCTCTATCAGCATCCGCAACATGTCCTGCTCCACCACCAACTCCAGATCCACTACCAGCTCCTCGAGTAATGCATCTACCGGCCATCTAAAATAAGGAAATGTTCAGATTAGACTTAATCATGACTCGAATGTTATGAATAATTAATTGGATGTTATTATCATTATTGTTGTTCCGATATTTCGCAGATGCAAAGAGGGACCTGCATGGGCTACCACTAAAACCTGTCACGCCCCGCTTTCCTAATATGGAAGGCGAGACATGGGGAGGTCCGCTCAGACGTGGAGCTGTGAAGCTGCAGTCTGATAAGCGTCTGTAAAAATTTTCGAAAAGTAGCAGGTCCTTGCATTGCGATGAAACAACAACAATAATAATAATGCAGATAAAGAATATCCACCAACAACATCCAACGATTATTACAACATCACCGAATAGTCACATAAGTAAAAGTCTGAACAATAGGCCTAAAGCATGGCCAAACAAAACAAAGAGAGATAAGTGCTAACAGCAACTAAGGAAAGGTAACAACTAAGGGGAAACTCCAAACGAGTCTAGGACTGGTCACCAGTGTCCTCGAACTCGGTCTCAGCAGGGACCTCAAACTCAGCGTCTCCAAGCTGCTTGTCTTCTACTACCTTCTCTGTCTCAAAGTCTGACATGTGACACCCAAAGAGAAAAGGGCACATGTCAGCAAAAGTCTCCCAAAAAAAGGCGGAGGACTTTTGTGCAAGGATACAAATAAAATAATGCAACTAGCAGTTCTAACATGATGATATGGCATGACATTAAAAGAGTGCAACAATTAAATGAACAAATCACTATTTCTCTATTTCACGATTAACTTGTATTCACGATGTGCACAGGGTTTACGCCTTTTGGCTGAAGTGGTTGTACGGGCACACTTCTACGCTCAAGTGATCGCTTAACCCTACCCCTCCACGTGTATCTAGCGTTGGTTTCCCAACAACACTGTGCTCGCTTCTGGATCACGAGCCAGGAAGTGTTATTGGCATAGGGTTGTGCCCGCAAAGCAGGTGCCTAGCCTCAATAGTTACAATTATTGTAGCGTGTGCTACGCAATCACGATAGAACAATTTGATGCATGAATGACATGGCAAGATGCAGATAAGAGTGCGTACAGTTAAATAAAAGTAAACGTGACATATCAGCATGAATGAAAGCATGTAAAAAGTGTCGGATCTAGTTTCGTTGTCAAACTAGATCAATATGGTCGTCTAGGCGACTATCATTTCACCGCCTAGTCTCTTTTACGCTAACAAACAAATTGGCCTAAAAACGTGGCCTAAAACATTTACTGGCAAGTATCACTTGCCTGTTCCTGGTGGTGTTGGTCGCGTGGGTTCGAGCGTTGCGTTACGGTGAGTCCGGTTCGCTGTTTTGGTTAAACAAATCACTGGATTAGATTCGTCCGACATAAAATTAAATAATGGTTCGTCTTATCTTTATTGGGTTGACCGGCTAGGGTGGTGTTTATATGGTATTACACTAACATGATACACTTTATTTTATTCAAATATTATTAACCTAACATTATTTAATAGATATTTATCATGCTGAAATTGAATGATACTAATAATTTAACATTTGGATTTAATCTAACAAATAACCCACTAATTAACTTTCAGTTAACATTATTAAACTACTCACAATGGCATCATAGGGGTGCGGTTACAAAGGAACTTTACCTACTACAACAAATAATAACACTATCTCTCTCCCTATAACTTTTCTTTATTCATTTAACATGCTAAAAAAATATTACCTATCAAACTTTATTACAAGGGCTGTCTCCTTTAGTACCTATCAAATATCATTTAGCTAATGGCTAGGCAGAGGCTTCTCGTTTCATTGTTCTATCACATGGGTTGTCTCCCCTCTTACTTCTTTATTCTACTAAATTAAAATCTCTCAGCTCTCCCTCTTCATTATTCTTTATATAATAACATATACTAGGCTGTCAACTCTCCTCTAACACAAATTAATAGTATATTAAACCCCCCCCCCCCCTTTATTTACTCATTGCTGTCTCTTCTTCATCTTTGTTTCTCTTCTTTTTTTTCAGAAACTTGCAGCAATCAGAACGAAGGCTCTCAAGCGAAAACAAAAGGGGAAGGGAGTCTCGCCTTCGCGCGGAAAGAGAGGAGGGCCGGCGGATTTCTGGGTGGCGACGGGCGGGTCCGGCGACGGCCTGGCGGCGCACTCGGGCGGCGCACGGGCAGGCGAGGCGGCGGAATCCAGCGATGGCGGTGGCGCGCGGCTTCACGGCGAGCGGCGGTCGGCTCCCTCTGGCGGCGCGCGCTGATGGTGGATGCGTGGGAGGGGTGGTCGGCCAAGGGGAAGGAGGAGGAAGAATAAGAGGAAGGAGATGAGGGTTTGTAGGGTTTTGTTGATTTCTGGTCTGAAATCGATTTGGTTTCTATAGATTTCAGATCTGAAGTTTTGGATTGTTTTTGGATCTGAATTTATCCCTCAATGTTCTTTTTGATTTCTGATTTCAAAAGAATTAATTTGGGTTGTGGTTTGGGAATTTGATTTTGAGAAGAAATTGTTTAGGGGACTGAAATTGTTTTTGGAGAATTGTTTGCAGAAGGATTGGGATTGAAATTGTGGGTTGATTTGATTGAGGGTTTGGGGAAGATGAAGAACAGATTGGGGAATGGATTTGGGTTTGTAGAACGATTTTGCAGGGTTCGTTCATCAGGGAGATTGGCTTAAGAAGACGAGCCTGAGAGACAACAATTCCCATTGTCAAACTCCATTTAATTTGATTGGGACGGTGTTTAATGAAATCTTTAGACTAATGAGGGAAGGAGAGACGTGCAGTTTTGTGTAAACGAAAAAAAGCGTGTGTGTTGATTTAAAATAAGGATGAATCACTTTGCCGACTAATCTCCCTTTGTTTTAAGGGAGGATGTATCTGCCTTCATGGGCTGGTTTGAAATAACAAATGGCATTAAATACTTAGTCAATGGTACACGTTCAGCAAATTTTAATTAGTCAGGTAATTAAAGTGATTAGTAAAATTAATCGTGAATAGTAAAATAATTGAATTAAGGTAATTAGTAAAAGCAATTAGCCGGGTAATTTAGTTAAATTATTTTAGTTAAAACTTGATGGTAAATATTGACGACACTGTAAAACAAAAACAGTGACACGCTCGCGTCAACACGTACAGACGAAAAGTTAACTGGATAACAGAGGTAAAATACTGGCACGCACAATCGGAAACTCGCCTAAAAATACCGGTCGTTACACGACTAGATTGTAATCTAGTCGGTTAAGAATCCTTCTTGAACCGACTAGATTTCTTTGCTCAATTCAGCCTCTTCACTGTTGACCAATTAGTCGGTCCAAGAAGGTTCACCGACCGACTAGTTGTCAAACTAGTCGGTTGGGAATCCTTCTTAGACCGACTAGTTATACTTTCATTTCTTCAGCCTAGCTTCTGTTGACTAGTTAGTCGGTCTAAGAACATCCATCGACCGACTAGTTATGAAACTAGTCGGTTGGAATTTGTTCTTAGACCGACTAGTTCTCCTTGTAATCAGCCTATTGATTATCACTACTTAGTCGGTCAAAAAACACTCACCGACCGACTAGTTGTCAAACTAGTCAGTTGGCAAGTCTTCTTAGACCGACTAGTTCTATCTCCTGAATTCTCTATCTTGGCTGTCAACCTTCTAGTCGGTCCAAGAAGAATCACCGACCGACTAGTTGAAAAATTAATCGGTCAGTGATCCTTCTTAGACCGATTAGACTGCTTCAGAAATAGATCCGTTGGGCATTTATTGCCACGATTTTGCTTCTCTCTTCTCTCTATCCTATATATACTTGATGTGTTTCTAACCTAGCATTCAAGGCTGCCATTATTGAGTTTTAGAGAATCAAAGTGAAAGCATTCAACTCTCATTTCCAAGCTCTCTCTTTTCACAAAGAATCTCTCCAAACTCCTTGAGCCCTATTTCCTCAAGAGAGATTCTCTTCATTGTGAGCCACTCAAGCCAAGAGCTTGATTTAAAGTCCCCAACTCCATCCTAGCCTTTGATCGCTGTTCATCTTGGTGGAGCTAGGGTTTGGTGACATTCTCTCCTTCAAAATCTTCCTTGCCCTAAAATCTGTAAGTTTACTCACGGCATAGGATTTTTTTGGTAAGTGTTTATTGTTTCATTTACTTTTCTATTAAGTTTATCTCTCGGTTGTGAGAGAAGATCGTGATCCCGGGTTGTGGGAGTCACGTTTTTCATTTGTGTATGATTTGATCTTGTAGAGGTTTTCTACAAGAATTTCATAGTGCAAACTTGGGTTAGAGGATTCTAACTCAAGTAGCCGGAGGGGATCCGGGTGTTTGGGACGTAGGATCACCGGGAACAAGTCGGGGAGACTTGGGTGGATCCGAACCCGTTACATCGTTTGTTTGCAATTGTCTTTCTTTGTTGTCATATTTTCATTCTGCATTGTTGGTTGAGTTTGCACAATAATTAGGAATAATTATCTTGATTATTTTAAAGTACTATTCACCCCCCCCCTCTAGTACTTGTGCAGTAGCTATCAGGGCATTACATTTGGTATCAGAGCCAAGTTCATAGCTATGTCTACCAACGACAATAAGAACGTTCGTCCACCTCCCGACTACAGCACTTTCAAGAATCGTGAAGGAGCTTCTTCAGTGATGGAAAGACACTCATCAACTAGGCCTCCTTACTTCAGCGGTGCCAATTATGGGTACTGGAAATGCCGGATGGAAACGTTCCTCCGGAGCACTTCACTATGGAGAGCAACGTTGACGGAGTATGTCGAGCCCGCCGAACAAGACTTCGCTAAGTGGACAACCGCGGAGGTCGCCGCGGAGGTAAACAATGCCAAGGTAATGAATGCCTTGCAATGTGCATTAGAGCCCGAAGACTTCAACAAGATATGCACATGTAAGAGTGCATATCAAATCTGGAACTCACTCCTCATCTTGCATGAAGGAACGAGTAGGGTAAGAGACTCCAAACTCACTATTGTTAATAAAGAATTCTAATTATTTCACATGCAACAGGGTGAGAAGATGAAGGAGTACTATGCTCGCTTCATTAACATTACCAATGAGTTGGAGGCTCTTGGAAAGACTTACACCCAAAAGGAGAAAGTCTCAAAGATTATTGACGGACTTCCTTCTTGTTGGGAAAAGCGTACCTTCGCCATCGAGGAAGGTAACGATATGAATAAGTATACTGCCGTACAACTAATGGGTACCTTGATGTCCTATGAGGTACGCAAGGACAGTAAACTAAAGATGCAAGACAAGATGAAGTCGTACTTGAAGCAAGACGAGCCGAAGAAAAAGGCAATTGCGTTCAAAGCCGCTCCATCTACATCTACCGATGATGAAGAACCGGAAGACGAGTTGGACTTAGAATCCATTACCCTTATGGCAAAGAAGTTCAACTGATTCTTCCGGAAAGGTAACTTCAATAACAAATCTAAATTTAGTTCTACTAAAGCCTTTGCTCCTTTGTGTTTTAAATGCAACAAGCCAGGACACATCAAAGCGGATCGTCCTCAAAACAAACAAAAGGAGAAATGGAAGGCGCCAAAGTTCGACAAGTCTCGAAAGTACAAGAAAGGGTACAAGAAAGGACTTGTCGGCACATTCACCGACTCCGAAGAGGACTCCTCAAGTGGAGAGTCGGACGATGACCAAGTGGAGCAAGCACACATGTGCTTCATGGCTAGAGAGGAACATGATCAAGAGACCTCTTCCAATAAAAGCGAGGATGAAGGCAATGAGGTAACGATGGATGACCTTAGATTAACTAACGAGCAAATTTGGTCTAAGTATTCTAAACTGGTAAATAGATATACTAAGACTAAAGATGAGCTAACTAGTCTCCAAACCTCATCTAAGCCTATCACCATCAACAACGACACCGTTGTTGAAGGCTTGAGAAATGAGATTGTAAATCTCAAATCTCAACTTGAGCATGTTCATATTGAGAATTCGGATGAACGCGAGATAGGGATTTAATTTCTCGAAACTCAACTTTGAGTACTAAGAATGAGAATCTCAAGTCTCGTGTTTGTGTACTCACAACTCAAGTGTCCACTTTGGATACTTCTATACTTTCTCTCACCGAGAAGTATGAGTCCACATTAGGCCGAATTGATAAATTCAACAAAGGCAAGGACCATTTGGATAATATCCTAAATGACTTACTTCCGGCCAATCATCGTATTGGCTTGGGGTATAAAAAGGGGAATTCATCCAAATCTTCCACCACCTTTGTAAGGCCAACTTTCGATGCCTCAACTAGTGGGAGTAAACACCCCATGGGCAGTTCATCTACCAATGGTGCTTCCACTAGGTACACACCCCCGTTTGGAAAGAAACCCACTTTGGGTGGATCTCCAAAGAAGGGTCATGCATTCATGTACACCAATACTAAGCCACGTAGGAACACACCTCCTACTCCACATGTTCACACGTATGATGATTTTTATGCTCCACGTCCACGGGCACGAGCACACCAAGTGAGACACACTCACGTACATGTTCCCCCACATGCATATGTTCATCCACATCACTATCATATGAACAATTACCATCATACACCATATCATATGATGCCACCACCATTTCATCATGTACCATATGCTTATCCACGACATGCATTTCCTAGGCCACTTCCTCGTAGGCCACATGCTTCACGTAGACATCAACAACGTATGCATGCTCTTAATAGGAATAGGGCTCCCAATAGGCCCGAAGGACACAAGCATGCATGAAAAACAAGCATTCATTAATTCTTATTTCATGAATGTAGTGCACAATGATGATTATATTGGGAAGTCTAAGTCCAATTGGACTTGGCTTCCAAAGGTCTAATCTTTTAGGACCCAATGACCTTGGGTACCATGGAATGATATTTTTATCTTCAGGTACTCATGAAAAAGAAAAGGAGCAACAAATCCAAATTTAGCTCCAAGGATGGGTGGATACTCGATAGCGGGTGTTTAAAACACATGACGGGTGAAGCTCAATTGCTCTCCGGAGTGGTGCCCATTGAGAATGGGAACTGAGTAGTCTTTGGAGGCAACGAGAGTGGAACCATCATTGGTGTAGGTAAAGTTGGTAACCCATCTAAACCTCTAATAAGTGATGTTTACCTTGTTAAAGGCTTAAATCACAATCTCATTTCAATAAGCCAACTTTGTGACAAGGGTTACAAAGTTAGCTTTGCAAAAGGAATGTGTCATATTTTTAGTAAAGATAATAATAATTTGTTATTTTCTGGCACACGCCATAAGGATATATATATCCTAGACATCCCCAAGTCACATGAACATTGTCTCATTGCCAACACGAGTGAACAACACTTATGGCATCGACGTTTTGGTCATGTGAACTTTGGAACACTTTTTAAGCTATCCAAGTTAAATTCTATTAAGGGATTTCCTAAGCTTACTTTCCAAAAGAAAAGCTTTTGTGACTCGTGTCAACGAGGCAAACTTCCGAAGTCGTCATTCAAACCTAAGAAAAGCATTTCATCTAAACGGCCTCTAGAGCTTTTACATCTAGATCTTTTTGGGCCAACTAGAGTTGCTTCATTAGGGAATGCTCGATATGGACTTGTCATCGTTGATGACTTTTCTAGCTTTACTTGGGTATTTTATTTAAGTAATAAAAATGATGCTTTTGAAAACTTCACAATATTTGTGAAGAAAGTACAAAATCTCATTGGAACCACCATTGTCACTATTCGTAGTGATCATGGAGGGGAATTTGAGAATGAGTCTTTCTCAAATTTTTGTGAGAAGTTGGTATTACACACACCTTTTCTTTCCCTCGCGCACCCCCTCAAAATGGTGTTGTTGAGAGAAAGAATAGGACGCTAGTGGAATGTGCTCGCACAATGCTTGATGATAGCCAACTTGGCCATCAATTTTGGGTGGAAGCGGTACATATCGCTTGCTATGTGTTTAATAGAATACTCTTGAGGCCCGGCACCAAACAAACTTGTTATGAATTGTTGTTTGGTAGATTGCCTCAAGTTAAACATTTTCGAGTTTTTTGTGCAAAATGTTTTATTAAAAACACGTATAGGAGCTTGGACAAATTTGATCCAAGATCCGATGAGGGGATATTTGTTGGATATTCCTCACGTAGCAAATCCTACCGGATATACAACAAAAGAACCTCAACGATCGAGGAATCACTTCATGTTTCATTCAATGAAAATTTTGTCCCGTCTAGAATTATCAATGATGATGACTCAATGGAAGTTATATGTGATTCTATTGGTAATTCTAATTCTATTGATTTTATTGATACTAACCCTACTAATGATTCTTTTGAGAATGTTCCTAGTGATCAGGGAGTTCCCAAACGGCTTCATACAGTTCGTGACCATCCCCATGAGCAAGTCATTGGCAACATACTTGATAGTGTCAAGACGAGATCTCAAGTCAACTACTTCGCTCATTGTGCCTTTGCCTCTTCAGTAGAGCCAAAGAATATTAACGAAGCGTGCGAAGACAGTGCTTGGATCCTAGCCATGGAGGAGGAACTCATTCAGTTTGAGAGGAATGAGGTTTGGGAGCTAGTTCCATTGCCTTCGAAGAACCACACCGTTATAGGAACGAAGTGGATCTTCAAGAATAAGACCGACGAGAACCAAAACGTCGTCCGGAACAAAGCTCGGTTAGTAGCTCTGTAATTTTAGCCTGTATGAATCAATACACTAGAGGGGGGTGAATAGTGTATATAATAAAAACGTTGCAAATAAAACGTTACTGATATTTACAAAGATGTCACAGAAATAAAATGATAAGTACTGAAAATAAATCAATCGCAAACACAGAGATTTATCCTGGTTCAGATCCTCTTGATCCTACTCCAGTCCTCTACTCCCAGTAGAGATTTTCAATCCACTATAATCACTTGTCCCGCAAGCACAAACTTACAAAAATGGCGACACTCCCTGTGTCCCAAACTTTGTACAATCTCTAAACAGAGGTTCAAACCTGTTAAATAATGAAATAGAAAAACACATATAGCCTTGGTATAATTTTCAGAGAAATAATTCAAGGATGGTGTTAAAAGACGAACTTCAAGATGTATAAGATATGTAATGAAGAACAATAATTGAAGTTCTCTGGTTCATAAAAGAAGAGAGAGATCTATCGATTTCTTCTTACAATTATGAACACAAACAACTTTCCAAAATGATGTTGAAAAAGGCAAAATTGCTTTAAGGAAGAAAACTTCAATTCTCAAAAGATCTATGAATAAGAATCTTGAAGTTCTTCCGTTCTCATAAGAAGAGAGAAATCTATGGATTTCTTCTTGCAAATGAGAATGAGAACAACTAAGGCAAGATTGCTTAGAATCACCAATTCTAGAAAAGAGAGAAAGAGGAAAGTTGTGTGTCTTGAAAGAGAGGGTCTACCCCTTTATTTATAGTGTTTAGTGGTTGGAGAGTGGGAGGAACGTTGGAAAACGGTCATGAACCGTCCCTGAAAATTTGGGGTCAAAACGGCTAGTTTTGAAATTGGTCGACCAAAAGGACAAATTAGTCGACCAAAATTTAGAGAGAGAATTTTGACCGTTGGAAGACAGTTCTAGAATCTACACGGTTATGGGAGTTTGCATATGTAATCCCATAGTAAAATTCGAATGTTTAAAATTGGTCGACCAAAATGGGGTTATTGGTTGCCAATTTTCAAAGTTGCGAATTTTCGAAATTGAGAAGTGTAGATCTCTGAGTAATGGAACCTAGATGACTAAGACATATTATCACAAGGCTTTGTGACTCTAATAAAGTAAATTTGACGTTGATTACATAAAGCCGTAGATAGGACTGCATCTGCAACTGAATCTGAGAAGCTTCTTTGTATGGGATCCTTATCAAGTGATTATATATCCAAGTAGTGGATGTTGGTGCCTTTACCTTTCCAGCTTCATGAACTATGATATATCCGTTTGAATACGCATGAAGATATCTGATTGTGTGGAACTCAGCATGTACTTGTATCTGCATAGAGTAGAGTTAGTAGCACTGTATGTGTTTGTCATATCAAACCCATATGGGAATAGAAATTTGGAATTATGAAATTCCAACATTCTCCCCCTTTTTGATGATGACAAACATGAAATATATATATAGTTAAAATTGAACATATCAGATATACTCCCCCTGAATATGTGGATACTCCCCCTGAGTAGATAAAATATATTCTCCCACTTTGGAATCCTCAAAAAGAGGCAAAGAATAAATGAGTTAAAAAATAGGAGAGAAATATAATTAGCGGCAAAATAAGGAGTATATAGCCGTAAAAAATATTGAAGGAAAAAAAATTGTAGGCCGAATATAGCATATTGGCCGAAAGGAGTTGTAGGAAAATACAGTGTGAAGGCCGAATTAGTGAGTAGACCATTAGAAAACAATGAATTGGCAAACAAGTGAAAAATAATCAGTGGGAAGGCCACTGAAAAAAAAATTAAGAATAGGTAGGCCATGAAAAATACAGAAAAGTCCAGGCTGAAATAATGTAAGAAGCCCAAACGTTTATTAGAGTAAGATAGTGGAGTTTGTAACATAAGGAATAAGTATTGGTATTACAAATTAATAATCACAGAATCTAATTGTAATCATTAGAGTGGTGACAGATAGTAACTAAGATAAAGGAAGTTGCATGAGAATTAGCAACTTTGTAGCCTAGAAAGTAGCAAAGGTGCTATTAATTTAATATAAAAGTCAAATTCATCGTCAGGACATTAATACCATCATAGCAAGTGATATAATGCCATCAATATACAAGTAATACTATCTGCTATGAAGTGGACAAGAAAACACTAGTTGATTAGAAATCCAAGGCAAAGTCCACAGAACTGTATCCATACATAGAACAAATAGATAACAAAAAACCAATTAACAGAGAACAGAACATTAAAAGCAAATGACCAGTATCAACCAAACACCACCAACGTAAAAAAATAATTGTGTGAGAAAGGACGGCGGGTCTGTCAATGTGGGAAAGAAAGGACAGGGCCTTGGGAAATAAAATGAGGGGATGGTGCGTTGGAAAACGAAGAAAGGAGATGCCTTAGTGAATTTTAAGGGAATTAAATAAGGCAGAGAATAATTCAGTTATTGGAAGTTGGGGAAGTTTTTGAGAACGGGAATATTTCCAATCGGCAGTATCAGTTTGAAAGTAGCCGTTTAAAAAACTGAAATAATATAAATTTAAAAATGAAGTGATGGGTTTCGTTGGAAAGAAAAAATAGTTGGAAATAATTGGTAACTGAAAATAAGCGGGAAGACGAAACAGTTACCGAAAAATGAAAAAAAATCGACAATTGGCGACCAATAATGGTGAATTGGTCGACCAATTGTAAAAACAGCCAAAAAAATTTTGAAAAATTTGAGAAAAATTCTAAAAATAAAAATAAGAATGTGTCATAAGACCGATTCACTAATAATCCCCAAATTTCGTCGAAGCTTAATAAAAGTTTCTTCTTTTAACGGTTTAGTCAAAATATCAGCAGTCTGATGTTCAGTAGCTATAAATTTAAGAACAATATATCCTTTCTGAACATGATCATCTAAAAATGATGACGTACATCAATATGTTTTGTTCGAGAATGATGCACAGGATTTTAGAAAGGTTAATAGCACTAGTATTATCACACATAATAGGGCAAGTAGAGCAATCAATACCATAGTCTGAAATAGTTTGTTTCATCCATAAGATTTGAGCACATGCTAAACCGGTGGCAATATATTCTGCCTCGGTTGTAGATAATGAAACGGAGTTTTGCTTTTTGCTAAACCATTAAACTAAAGCATGACCTAAAAAGTGGCATGTACCACTGGTACTTTTACGATCTGATTTGCAACCAGCAAAATCTGCATCACTATACGATAATAAATCAAATGTGCTTGACTTGGGGTAAAATAAACCAAAATCAGAAGTGTGCTTAACATATCTAATAATCCTTTTTACGGCAGTTAGATGTGAAACTTTAGGATCTGCCTGAAAACGTGCACATAAACATACTGAAAACATAATGTCTGGTCTACTAGCAGTTAGATAAAGTAGAGAGCCAATCATACCTCTGTAAAGACGTTGATCAATACTCTTACCATTTAAATCTTTGTCGAGAGAAGTAGATGTACTAATTGGAGTACGTTTTTCTGCAGAACTTTCTAAACCAAAACGCTTGATGAGTTCTTTAGAATACTTGCTTTGGTGAATGAAGATTCCTTCCTTCATTTGTTTGATTTGAAGACCGAGGAAGTAATTGAGTTCACCCATGTGACTCATCTCAAATTCTTTCTGCATAATCTTGGAAAATCTTGACAGAGAGGTTCATTAGTAGAACCAAAAATAATATCATCAACGTATATTTGAATAATGATTATGTCAGATTTAATGTTCTTAATAAATAACGTGGAATCTATTTTACCAATTGAATAACCAGAACTTAAAAGATAGCTTTTTTAAGTCTTTCATACTAAGCACGAGGTGCTTGTTTGAGACCATATAAAGTTTTCTTCAATTTGAAAAGATGATTTTCTAAATTTTCATGAATAAAACCAGGAGGTTGTTCAACATAAACTTCCTCCTTAAGAAATCCATTTAAAAAAGCACTTTTGACATCCATTTGAAATAATTTAAAATCTTTAAAACATGCAAATGATAACAACATTCTAATAGACTCAAGACATGCAACTGGTGCATAGGTTTCATCATAATCAATACCTTCTTCTTGATTATAACCTTGTGCAACCAATCGTGCCTTGTTTCTAATTACCTGACCAGATGCATCCAATTTATTTTTGAATACCCATTTGGTACCAATAATTGAATGATCTGTTGGTCTGGGAACTAATTCCCAAACATCATTGCGTAGAAATTGATTGAGTTCTTCCTGCATAGCGATAATCCATGAACTGTCTTCACATGCATCTTTGATGTTCTTTGGTTCAATGGTTGAAAGGAAAGCACAATGCGCCATTTGTTCTATTTGATGACGAGTTCTAACTCCATCTGTAATATCTCCAATAATTAACTCTGATGGATGATTTGGAACTTGTGCAAATGCCTTAGGAAGATCTGTATTATCTGAAATAGACTCAACAGAAGGTTTAGTAGCATCAATTTCATCAAGTTTAATATTATCTAAAGAATCAGATAAAGGTAATATATTCTCTTCATCATCTATGATGGGAGAATTAGATGAGGGGTTCTCATCAAATGTAACATGTAGTGATTCTTCAACTGTTGAAGTTCTTTTGTTATATACTCTGTAGGCTTTGCTACGTGTTGAGTATCCAACAAAAATACCTTCATCAGATTTTGAGTCAAACTTATCAAGTGCATCCTTAGTATTAAGAATGAAACATTTACATCCAAACACTTTAAAATATGATACACGAGAAATGCGATTAAAGAATAATTCAAAACAAGTTTTATTAAGCAATGGCCTTATAAGAACTTTATTCATAATGTAACAAGCAGTTGCGACAGCTTCAGCCCAAAAATATTTTGGTAACTTACTATCACAAAGCATTGTTCTTGCACATTCTTGTAAAGTTCTATTTTTCCTTTCTACTGCTCCATTTTTAGGAGGAGCACGAGGAAAAGAAAAATTGTGAGTAATGCCATTTTCATTACAAAACTTGGTAAAAGATTCATTTTCAAATTCTCCCCCATGATCACTACGAATAGTGAAAATGTTAGAGGATTTGATCTTTTGTATCTTTTTACAAAATATTGAAAATTCTTCAAACGCATCATTCTTGTTTTGCAAGAATATAACCCAAGTGTATCTTGAATAATCATCAACAATGACAAATGCAAATCTACTTCTATTCAAAGAAGCTACTCTTGAAGGACCAAACAAATCTAAGTGTAGAAGTTCTAATGGTCTCTTTGTTGAGATAACGTCCTTTAATTTAAAAGAAGATTTGTGCATTTTTCCTTGTTGACAAGCATCACAGAAATGTTTGTGTTTGAAAGAAATATTTGGCATTCCATTTACTAATTTGTGTTTTGAAATATGTGCTAGGTTTTTGAAATTAGTGTGTCCAAAACGTTTATGCCATAAAAGGGTATCATCAGATGTAATCATTAAACAGTGATTATGAATGATAATAGACATGCATAAGATATAAATGTTATTCTTATGCTTACCACGGAACAAAACAGATGACATATCAGAATCATAAATGATGCAATCATTTTGTTCAAATACTATTTTGTAATTTTTATCGCATAACTGACTAATGGAAAGCAAATTGTGTTTCAAACCGTCAACCAGGAGAACATTCTCAATGATAGGCTGATTTGTATTGGCAACTGTTCCAGTGCCTATGATTTTGCCCTTGTTGTTGTCACCAAAGGTAACTGTGCCTCCATATTTATATTTAACGGTTGAAAGCAAGTTGACATTTCCCGTTATATGTTTTGAACATCCACTATCCAAAATCCATCTTTCCTTTTTAGGTACCTGAAAGATAAAACATTAAGCATTGGTACCCTTTGTTTGAGGGTCCTTGGGATTAGATTTTTGGAAGCCAAACCCAAGTGGAATTTGGCCTTTTAATGTAATCACTCGAATGAATAATAGAATGTAAATAATGAGAAATATAACAATTTCTATCTTCTAAGCATGAATTCTTAGGAATCCAAATACTAATTGTAGTAGGTTTCCTAGGAGATGATTTTGAAATGTTAGTAACATTTCTTTGTGAAGAAGAAGTAGGAATATTTACTTTCTTCGTGTAAATGAATGTGTGATTCTTCTTTTGTGGTTTAACAAAAATTGTTTTGCCACTAGAGGAAGACGTGTTATAAGACTTGTGTGCATCCTTATGAGAATATCCCAGTCCTTGTCTATGATTTGCTGGATATTGAATTTTTAGCATATCATCGAGATTTGTCTTTCCTTTGTTAAATTTATTAACATTGGATGACATCTCATCGTATTTCATCTTTAGTGATGAGATACTTTTATCCATTTCGGATATTTGTGTGTGTAATTCTAGATTCTTAGTTTTGAGAATACCATTCTCTTTACTAAGATCTAAATTTTGAGAAGATGAATTCTCAATATGTATAGAATTTGGTGTAGTGCTTTTAGAAGATGATAATTCTTGATATTTAAGAAGGAGATCATCATTATTCTGTTTCAAAGATTTATGTTGACCATATAATCTTTTGAAACGAGAATAGAGATCTTTTAATGCATCTAGTAGCTCTTCGTTATTAAAAGAACTTACATCATCTTCATCGTCTTGTGCCATAAAGCACATGTTAGAACTTTCGCTATGATCATCATCTTCATCATCTGAAGAATCATCCCAAGTTGCTGCAAATGCTTTCTTCATCTTGTCAAACTTCCTTTCCCTTCTGGATTGATCATTGTTGTTGGAAGTTTTGAATTTGGCCTTGAGAAGCGGACAATCTTTCTTCATATGTCCTGGCCTATTACAATTGAAGCAAAGAGAAGAATGGTATTTTTAGATTTAATATTATACTTACCTTTTTGAAAGAACTTTCTGAAGTTCTTGGCAAAGAATGCCATGTCATCATCTGAATCTTCATTATCTGATGTTGTGTTGAAGGCGAGTACTTTCTTCTTTTGATCCGATTCCTCTTTTGCATCTTGTAATGTGACTTCATGTGCCATTAAGTTACCAATTAGATCTTCCATGGATAATTTGGAAAGATCATTGGCTTCCTCAATAGCAGTGATATTTGGACGCCATTCTGGGGAGAGTACCTTAAGAATCTTGCGTACCTGATCAAGAGAAGAATAAACTTTTCCAAGAGCATTAAGAGAATTAATAATATTAGTGAACCTGGTGTTCATTTCTCTAATCGTCTCTTTGTCTTGCATCTTGAACAACTCATACTTATGAACCAAAGTGGCAATCTTAGTTTCCTTTACTTTATTGGTTCCTTCATGAGTTACCTCGAGTATGTGCCAAATCTCCTTTGCACTTTTGGCCTGAGATACTCGATTAAACTCATATTTATCCATGGCACAGAATAAAGCATTCATGGCCTTTGAGTTGTTTGTCTTTGCAGCTTTGTCGTTGGCGGACCAATCAGCAACATGAGTTGTTGGCTTAGTGTATCCTGTCTCTACGATGTCCCATATCTCATAATGCATACTTTGGAGATGAATCTCCATTCGCATTTTCCAATATGAGTAGTTAGAACCATCAAATAGAGGAGGACGAACTTGAGAGTGCCCATCAGGATGCTGATTTGTGTTGTAGTTGTGTGGAACAACGTTCAGGCTTGATTCTGCCATCTTAACCTTGCTCTGATACCAAATGTAATTTTAGCCTGTATGGATCAATACACTAGAGGGGGGTGAATAGTGTATATAATAAAAACGTTGCAAATAAAACGTTACTGATATTTGCAAAGATGTCACAGAAATAAAATGATAAGTACTGAAAATAAATCAATCGCAAACACAGAGATTTATCCTGGTTCAGATCCTCTTGATCCTACTCCAGTCATCTACTCCCAGTAGAGATTTTCAATCCACTATAATCACTTGTCCCGCAAGCACAAACTTACAAAAATGGCGACACTCCCTGTGTCCCAAACTTTGTACAATCTCTAAACAGAGGTTCAAACCTGTTAAATAATGAAATAGAAAAACACCTATAGCCTTGGTATAATTTTCAGAGAAATAATTCAAGGATGGTGTGTCACGCCCCGCTTCCCAAAAATATGGAGGCGAAGCGTGAGAAGGTCCGCTCAGACTTGAAGCTACAAAGATGCAAGTCCGATAAGCGTCAATCAAATTTAAAACTGCAGGTCCTTGCAACGCGAGCGAAACAAGATAATAATAATGAAATGAGACAAAAGAATAATCTCAGAATATCCATAAATATAAATTCCAACATCGCAGAAAAGCCACCAGGCTGAAATAAAAGAGAGTCTAAAGGCCCAACATGGCCAACAAAAGTACAACGTACAAAACAACGGTGCTACGCACCGACAACTAACAACAAACCTAAAACAAAAGAAAGCTCAGCAAAAGTCACCAAGAAAGATCACTGACATCCACAAAACTCCTCCTAGGCAGACATGGACTCAGGCTCAGCGTCAGCAACTCATCACGTACACAGCAACGGTCTCTGGCTCAGGTCTAACATGTGACACCCAAAAGAGCAAGGGGCACATGTCAGCAAGTCTACAAGAGACTTGTGCAAGGAAACTGGAAGTATGCAAAAGTAAAGCAACCTAGCAGTTCTAGCATGAATGCAATGACATGGCAGTTAAAGTATGAGTGCAACAGGTAAAGTAAAGTAAGGTAAAGTAAAGTAAAGTACGAGCATGGCATGGCATGAATCATTCACAAGACAAGTACAAGACAAGTAAAGTAAGCACCTCGTGCACAGAGATTCCGTCTTCTGGCTAGAGGGCTGATCGGGCCACTCCTAAGCTCAGTTGACCGTTTATCCCTACCCATCCACGTGTGTCGAGCCAGGGCCTTACCCCCGAACGGGAATGCTCGCTTCTGGAACACGAGCCAGGAAGTGTTTTATTTTGTTGGTCTAGGGGTGCACTTAGCCAGACAAGGAAACCGGGCATTGGCTTTTGACCAACACATGAGGCCCGTTCCCCGGAAGTAGTATTCAAGGAGTACAAGTACAAATATTGTAGTGTGTGCTACGAATGCAACAATCAACTTGGATGACATGTAGAATGCAATGCATGGCAGTTAAAAGTGCGTACAGTTAAGGAAAGTAAACGTGACAGTTTAGTATGCATGATTAACAAGTTTAAAGAGTTGGATCTAGCTTCGTTGTCAAGCTAGATCCATTTAGGTGACGGATCTAGTTTCGTTGTCAAACTAGATCAAGTAGGCGTCTAGCTAGCTATCATTTCACTGACTAGTCTCTTTTACGCTGAAAACAAGGAAGTGGCCTAAAAACATGGCCCTACACAAGAGTTGGCAAGTTTCACTTGCCTGCAAGTACGACGTCCGAGCACACCGTCCGATGAGTCCAATAATCACAATTATCCTACGTGCACAAGTCCCCGGCCTAAAGTCCATATTATTAATCTTCATTAGTGAATTCAAAACATTTAAAATACTTTAAAAATACTGATTTTAGTCTTGATTAGCATGCAATTGGGTTGGGGGTCCTAGGGGTGCAAAGGGTTACCTCAACACGACGCGAAAGCTACACCGGCGTCGGGTAGCGACGCCGGGGGTTGGAATAAGAGAACGCGCTCCAAGTCCAGATTCCAAATTTGTTTCCTCGCTGGAAAGTTCAGAGCATCAACCGGAGCAACGGTTCCAGATTCCAAAGCTAGCACGTGCGACGACGGTCTACGACGTGTCGCAACGTCGTACGCGGCAAATTCGAAGAGCACGCACCTAGGTGGGGCCCACAGTAGTCCTAGGGACCTTTGGGGGACCCATAATACCTCTGGAGAACTTGGGGGGCCCACGGAGGCAAGTGGTGCGACGGGTGCGGGGTTGCGACGAGTGGCTCTCGGTCGTACACAGCCAATGCGGGGGATTCCATCGGTCGGGCGCTAGGAGCGGGGCTGTGCAGCAGCGGGGGTCGGTCGCAGCTGCGGGTGCGGAGAATTCCATCGGTCGGGTGCTTGGGGCGGGTCGGTCACAGCGCTGTGCGGGCGTTGCAACGTTGCAACGTTGCAATGAAGCGGCGATGCAGCGTGAGCGGGGGAGCGCTTCGGTCAGACACTGGGCGGAGCGGGGTCGGTGCGGGCTCTGCGAAGCGGGCTATGCGGTGCGGGAGTTGGGGCGAAATCTCTCGGTCAGACCGAGACATCCTCTCGGTCGGGCACGGAGATGCGAGCGGGCGGCTGCAGCGGGTGCGGGCGGAGCTTGGTGCGGGCGGTGGCCTCGGTCAGACCGAGGGAACGGGGCGGAATTCTTCGGTCGTGCGGCAGCTGATCGTCGCAACGTTGCGACGAATTGTCGCAACGTCAATTTTGGGTTTTGGAAGAGGCTAGGGTTAATTTCTTGCGAAAATAGGTCTTCCTAGAGGTTGTTTATATAGTGTAGATGGGTTGACTTGGTCTAGGGCTAAATCTAATAGGATTAGAAGTTTAAAATAATTTAAAACTTGAAATTCAACTTCTCCAACTCACCCAAGGATTTGACTTGGTCCAAATGAGTTGGAAATTGGCTCAAAAATTCTTTAATACGTTTAAAACTCAAATAAATTTTATTTGGCCGAAAATAATTTAAAAATTAATTATTAAAAATAATATAAAACTTGTTAAAAATATAAAAGTGGTCAAATAAACTCTAAAAATTATAAAATAAATATCGGGGTGATTGTGGTGACGGAAGTGAGCTAACTAAGAAGACGGTTCTCAATTTCGATGTCAGACAACGAAACTAAAATTAGAAACGTCTCCCGTCAAAAGTGAAAATCGCCACGTCTCATCGAATAAGTTTAAATTGTGGGAAAACGACTCGAGAAACGTCGTTCCAAAATAGTGTCACTATTTAATATTCTCAGAGACGTTCTCAACGGCATATCACACGAAAGTGTTCACCAACAAACAAAGTCTAAAACAAACACGTGCACGGCCAAAAGCACGTGCACGAACAACGTACGACGAAAAGTGGTCGTTACATCCTCCCCACCTTAGAATAAAGTCCGTCCTCGGACTTTCTAATATATCTAGTCGCTCTAATAACTACCCCAATCAAGTCACATTATATTTCAAACCAGGTATAGCTATTACAAGTGCTTATATATGCACTAGGTAGTCAAACATTATCACTACCAACACGCATATATATACATTCACATACGTCATATACTTATACCTATTATAGTCAGTCAATTCCATACATGTATTTCAATCATATATATAAGCATACATCCCTTATACAACTACTACTTACCTAAACACAAAACAATATTTCAGATACTCATATAAGGATAGTCTCACACTTAGCAAATACAATCATTGCTCTACGTTTAGATAGCTACCTATGCACAAACAACATGGGTATACTACCCTCTAATTCTTCCTAGTATACATTCAATACTAAACACATCAACATAGGTAGTCACACCATACCATAATTAAATCCAGTTTCACTGTATCTAATATATATATATATATATATATATTCACCACTACTATAGTTTCACAATATATAGTCATTCAAAGACATGCAAATAGTTCATCATATATTCACATCACGTACGGTCCTATAACTGTATTTACGACACGCCACATATATCATAGTCATCAATACCTATAACTAAGCACATACTTACCCGTGCATGGTGCACACCCATACACGCTAATATTTCATTTACATACACCAATCATACCATCATATACCCAGTACATCTACACACCAAGTTTAGCTAGTACACATAAGTTCACACAACAAGTCCTTAGTAATTAACTATACCTCAAGACCAACACCTATATCTATATACTGGTATAGCGACCCACAATCATGTGTGTAACACAACCAGGCACAAACACTCCTATCACTATACATACATCAAACATTGCTATATTCAAACTACAAACATACATTCAATATACTTAGAGTATACCCACTCAAGCTTGAGTGAGACTCAGTACACATATCAGAATATTCGTAACACGGCATTTATACATATACCAGCACCACTCCAATATATATACATCTACCAATACAACCATATACATTCCATAAATCAATCACACTTAATATTTAGTCAGGTAATACTCACATAGTTAAATCAATTTATATACCATAGTAATAACATTACAGACATCAGCACCCACATATTTATAATACCCTCCCTAGTACAAACATTCACCGTATAGTCACACATAAATAATGTATATATTCACACCATAGCCTATAATTAGTATACCAACACCTATACATACATAGTTAAGATGTGCAATGGTCGTGTATACCTCACGGTATACATGCATACAACATCCAACAAAGCAAGCAATACCAATCAAAATTATAATTCTACTATCATATGCATATCACCTATATACTCAGGCAACAAAACATAACTACTTACGTCTAAGCACAATACATATCTACTTACGAGCACATACTCATACATACTAATATATAGGTCACTCAATAGGCCTACTTACTTATCTATATGTACACGTATTATCATCATATCTAGCATATACATAGCTTTACCAATCATTTTATTTCAACCACTACACGTATCTCTAACTACATACACTCCATTAGATATTCCAACACTAACTCTTATATACACAGGCATCCCTAGTATGGTATAGCTAACCACATACAAATCTATAAATAATAACACACAAATAACTTTATAATATCACGAATAACTCCAGGTACGTATATATCACACAATAGGCAAACATTAATATACTATGGGGGTATACTCATTCAAGCTCACGTACGTAACTCAGGTACATGCACAACGACTACCTCACAAGGTCCAAGGGCCTACTAACAACTTAGAGTTGACACAGACATTGACGAGCACTAAGCCTAAGCAATAGAGGAAGGTCGAGGTCGAAAGCGTGACGAGGGAAGGATCGATAAGCACGAGTTCAGATAGGACGAATACAAGGGGACAGCTTGGTTAGGTGGAACATTGATTCACTGGTGGATGTTTAGGGAGAGGAAAGGGAGAGGTAGTGGTACTTATATAGGATTGAGAAATGAAGTAACATAAGCTAAAACACGCGAAATTGAAAACTGTTGTACTTCAAAAGTTAAAATCCTCGCCTGTAAAGAAATATTTGCAGATCGATAAAACGAGTTGTTCAAAATAAGTCTGAGTCGAATATTCAAAATAATAGGAAATGGTCTATTGGTTAAAAATTTTAAAAGGAAGTAAAATCATTTACACGAATACTAAGGACATGGTTTAGAAAATTCTATCCGTCAGTAATTTAATATAATGTTGTCAAAAGTTTTTGAAAGTCAAAGAATGGAATCAAGCAACGGAAGAATTTAAACTCAGGTTAAATGCTTTCAAAACTTTTAGACTATGAAAAATTTAAAATAATCAATTTTGAAACTACTTTTAGAGAACCAGGGTTTGCCAAAAATGAAAAACCGATTTACACAAGGTTCTTAATATACGAGCACAACAAGTCTGGTACGGATATAAAAATAATTGAAAGTATGTATGGTGCACGGAAAAATAATATTAACTTAGTAGTAGAATCATCGAAATCGATAGCAAAGCTTTAAAATCAAATCATGGAGGGTCCAAATCAGGAAGTGGTTATGAAATAATAATTTCAAAAATCTGAAACAGGGAAAACGATGAGCAAAACCAACTTGCTGAAAGCTGAAATTCCATGTGTCTTGAAAGTATATTAAAGTAAACACGACGTATCATTCGTATAACACAAATAAGAAGGAAAATTATAAATCGAATTGGGCAAAGCAAAAGTACGGTTCAGAGTAAAATTAATATATGAAAGGACGACACATTTACATAAGTACGAAAAACATAGGCTGGGAAAATACTATAAACTAGTATTCAAAAGTTCCGACAAACGTTTTTTAAAAAAAATTTAAATCAATGAAGGAGTATGAAGTATATTAAAATTTTGAACAAAGTTAAACTTTTAGGAAAAGAGGAAATCGAAAAAAAATACTTTCAGAAGATTCAAGGTTTGTAATGGAGAGGTTCGAAAATTGACGACGATCGTCATGAGGCGATCTCGTGAGTCGAGGCAAGGAAATTGGTCGGATGATCAAAACATATCTACGCCTAGGATATGAATCAGAATAGTCTACGGGGAAACTCCTACGGTCGACCAATTAAAGATTAAGATCTAAGCGCTAAGACTTCTAAAGGTTAGACGGTAAAGAAATGCGTTCAGCTTGGTCCGAAATCGATGAACTCAAGCGAACGGCTAAAGGAAATTCTAGGAGTCTAATATGGTCAGAGGTAGACAAGGACCACTAAGGTAACTCCTACGACGACTAACTCAATTGCTGACAGGGAGCCTAACTGACAATCAGGGGCCTCTAGCTAGCAAGCTCAGACGTCTAGCTAAGTCTTCTTATCACCTAGTGTCCTAAGAAAACGACTAGACTCAAGGCTTAAGACTTGGATGTTGCAATTTATTTAATGGACATTCTGTTATTATCGGTGTTCCGTTAATTCGCAATTCCAAGGCTGGACCTGCATGGGCCACCAACAAAACCTGTCACGCCCCGCTTCCCAAAAATATGGAGGCGAAGCGTGAGAAGGTCCGCTCAGACTTGAAACTACAAAGCTGCAAGTCCGATAAGCGTCAATCAAATTTAAAACTGCAGGTCCTTGCAACGCGAGCGAAACAAGATAATAATAATGAAATGAGACAAAAGAATAATCTCAGAATATCCATAAATATAAATTCCAACATCGCAGAAAAGCCACCAGGCTGAAATAAAAGAGAGTCTAAAGGCCCAACATGGCCAACAAAAGTACAACGTACAAAACAATGGTGCTACGCACCGACAACTAACAACAAACCTAAAACAAAAGAAAGCTCAGCAAAAGTCACCAAGAAAGATCACTGACATCCACAAAACTAGGGGTGCAAAGGGTTACCTCAACACGACGCGAAAGCTACACCGGCGTCGGGTAGCGACGCCGGGGGTTGGAATAAGAGAACGCGCTCCAAGTCCAGATTCCAAATTAGTTTCCTCGCTGGAAAGTTCAGAGCATCAACCGGAGCAACGGTTCCAGATTCCAAAGCTAGCACGTGCGATGACGGGCTACGACGTGTCGCAACGTCGTACGCGGCAAATCGCCGAAGAGCACGCACCTAGGTGGGGCCCACAGTAGTCCTAGGGACCTTTGGGGGACCCACAATACCTCTGGAGAACTTGGGGGGCCCACGGAGGCAAGTGGTGCGACGGGTGCGGGGTTGCGACGAGTGGCTCTCGGTCGTACACAGCAAATGCGGGGGATTCCATCGGTCGGGCGCTAGGAGCGGGGCTGTGCAGCAGCGGGGGTCGGTCGCAGCAGCAGGTGCGGAGAAGTCCATCGGTCGGGCGCTTGGGGCGGGTCGGTCACAGCGTTGTGCGGTCGTTGCAACGTTGCAACGTTGCAATGAAACGGCGATGCAGCGTGAGCGGGGGAGCGCTTCGGTCAGACACGGGGCGGAGCGGGGTCGGTGCGGGCTCTGCGAAGCGGGCTGTGCGGTGCGGGATTTGGGGCGAAATCTCTCGGTCAGACCGAGACATCCTCTCGGTCGGGCACGGAGATGCGAGCGGGCGGCTGCAGCGGGTGCAGGCGGAGCTTGGTGCGGGCGGTGGCCTCGGTCAGACCGAGGGAACGGGGCGGAATTCTTCGGTCGTGCGGCAGCTGATCGTCGCAACGTTGCGACGAATTGTCGCAACGTCAATTTTGGGTTTTGGAAGAGGCTAGGGTTAATTTCTTACGAAAATAGGTCTTCCTAGAGGTTGTTTATATAGTGTAGATGGGTTGACTTGGTCTAGGGCTAAATCTAATAGGATTAGAAGTTTAAAATAATTTAAAATTTGAAATTCAACTTCTCCAACTCACCCAAGGATTTGACTTGGTCCAAATGAGCTGGAAATTGGCTCAAAAATTCTTTAATACGTTTAAAACTCAAACAAATTTTATTTGGCCGAAAATAATTTAAAAATTAATTATTAAAAATAATATAAAACTTGTTAAAAATATAAAAGTGGTCAAATAAACTCCAAAAATTATAAAATAAATATCGGAGTGATCGTGGTGACGGAAGTGAGCTAACTAAGAAGACGGTTCTCAATTTCGACGTCGGACAATGAAACTAAAATTAGAAATGTCTCCCGTCAAAAGTGAAAATCGCCACGTCACATCGAATAAGTTTAAATTGTGGGAAAACGACTCGAGAAACATCGTTCCAAAATAGTGCCACTATTTAATATTCTTAGAGACGTTCTCAACGGCATATCACACGAAAGTGTTCACCAACAAACAAAGTCTAAAACAAACACGTGCACGGCCAAAAGCACGTGCACGAACAACGTAGACGAAAAGTGGTCGTTACATGGTGTTAAAAGACGAACTTCAAGATGTATAAGATATGTAATGAAGAACAATAATTGAAGTTCTATGGTTCATAAAAGAAGAGAGAGATCTATCGATTTCTTCTTACAATTATGAACACAAACAACTTTCCAAAATGATGTTGTAAAAGGCAAAATTGCTTTAAGGAAGAAAACTTCAATTCTCAAAAGATCTATGAATAAGAATTTTGAAGTTCTTCCGTTCTCATAAGAAGAGAGAAATCTATGGATTTCTTCTTGCAAATGAGAATGAGAACAACTAAGGCAAGATTGCTTAGAATCAACAATTCTAGAAAAGAGAGAAAGAGGAAAGTTGTGTGTCTTGAAAGAGAGTGTCTACCCATTTATTTATAGTGTTTAGAGACGGTTGGAGAGTGGGAGGAACGTTGGAAAAATGGTCATGAACCGTCCCTGAAAATTTGGGGTCAAAACGGCTAGTTTTGAAATTGGTCGACCAAAAGGACAAATTGGTCGACCAAAATTTAGAGAGAGAATTTTGACCGTTGTAAGACAGTTCTAGAATCTACACGGTTA
Source organism: Scilla litardierei (assembly GCA_030789695.1). Classification (NCBI taxonomy): domain Eukaryota; kingdom Viridiplantae; phylum Streptophyta; class Magnoliopsida; order Asparagales; family Asparagaceae; genus Scilla; species Scilla litardierei. The sequence goes on along the minus strand of CM061142.1, from coordinate 295,390,492 downwards.
TGGGAGTTTGCATATGTAATCCCATAGTAAAATTCGAAGGTTTAAAATTGGTCGACCAAAATGGGGTTATTGGTTGCCAATTTTCAAAGTTGCGAATTTTCGAAATTGGGAAGTGTAGATCTTTGAGTAATGGAACCTAGATGAATAAGACATATTATCACAAGGATTTGTGACTCTAATAAAGTAAATTTGACGTTGATTACATAAAGCCGTAGATAGGACTGCATCTGCAACTGAATCTGAGAAGCTTCTTTGTATGGGATCCTTATCAAGTGATTATATATCCAAGTAGTGGATGTTGGTGCCTTTGCATTTCCGGCTTCATGAACTATGATATATCCGTTTGAATACGCATGAAGATATCTGATTGTGTGGAACTCAGCATGTACTTGTATCTGCATAGAGTAGAGTTAGTAGCACTGTATGTGTTTGTCATATCAAAACCATATGGGAATAGAAATATGGAATTATGAAATTCCAACAAGCTCAAGGCTACAGGCAAGAGGAAGGTATAGATTTCAAAGAATCCTTTGCTCCTGTTGTAGCTAGATTAGAATCTATTAGGTTGTTGTTATCTTTTGCATGCCATAAAGATTTTAAACTCTTTCAAATGGATGTAAAAAGTGCGTTTTAAACGAAGATGTCGTTGAGGAAGTATATGTTTCTCAACCTCCGGGTTTTATAAATGAAAAATTTCCAAATCACGTTTTCAAACTTAAGAAAGCACGTTATGGTTTGAGACAAGCTCCTAGAGCTTGGTATGACCGCCTAAAGAACTTTCTTTTGGATTTGGGTTTTTAAATGGGTGAAGTTGATTCTACACTATTTGTTAAGTATGTGAATCACGATATTATTTTAGTTCAAATTTATGTTGATGATATCATTTTCGGTGCTACTAACTTCACTCTTTGCGAAGAGTTTTCTAATGTCATGAAGGACCAATTTGAGATGAGCCACATGGGTGAGCTCAAATATTTCTTAGGACTCCAAATTCGCCAAATGCACGATGGAATCTTCTTCCACCAAACAAAGTACACGGTGGAGTTGCTAAAGCGATTTGGAATGGAGAATGCTTATGGCAAGAAGACTCCAATGAGCACTACTACATATCTTGATAAAGATACGGGCGGCAAAGATGTAGACATTCGTCTATATCGAGGTATGATAGGTAGTTTACTATACCTTACTGCTAGTCGGCCTGATATTATGTTTGTTGTATGTGTATGTGCTCGTTATCAATCACAACCTAAGGATTCACACTTAGTAGCGGTAAAACGTATTTTCCGTTATTTAAGTTACACACTCGACTACGGATTATTTTATCCAAAGTCTAGCACATATGAGTTAATCTCATATAGTGACGCAGATTATGCTGGATGTAAATCCGACAGGAAGAGTACTAGTGGCACTTGCCATTTTATAGGAAATTCTCTTGTCTCTTGGTTTTCTAAGAAGCAGAGTTCCGTATCACTTTCAACCACCGAGGCGGAATATATTGCCGCCGGTGCTGCATGTGCACAGGTTCTTTGGATGAGACACACTCTTAAAGACTTCGGTATAAACTGTGATACTTGCACTATCATGGTGGACAACCTAAGTGCAATATGTCTCTCTAAGAATCCGGTACACCACTCCCGTACCAAACACATAGAAGTCCGTCACAATTTTCTAGATGATCATGTTGCTAAAAAGGACATCATTTTAGTGTACGTTGAAACCCAGAAGCAAATCGCCGATATTTTCACGAAACCACTCAAGGAAGACTCCTTTGTGCGGTTACGTCGAGAATTGGGGATTATGGGTGAATCCGAGATTTAGGATTCATATTTTTCGATAATCCTGCATGTTAATGATATTTATATGCTCATGCTAGATTTGTTGTGATATTCTGGATTTGTAATTGGATTTTCGATTTGCGCGTCGGATTTAAGATTTTCTGGTATTATGGGGTAGAATAAGTGTGTATGAGAGTTTTTAGATGTTTCGTCCAAGTGTTCGTTGGAGAGAACTCAAAATTTCGAATTCACAAATTTTTGGACTCTCTTAGTCGGTCCCAGTTCATTAGCCGACCGACTAGTTTCAGTTCTAGTCGGTTAGTGATTGAACTCAGACCGACTAATTTATGCCCTATTTTTGACTTTTCTTGCTGTTTGCTTTTTAGTCGGTCCAAGCTCTTCGACCGACCGACTAGATTGCATCCTAGTCGGTCAGCTCTTGAACTTAGACCGACTAGATCTACAGGGGCAATTCTGTCTTTGACTCACTGAATCGTTTTAAAACTCCTCCGCACCGATTAGAACTCATTCTAATCGGTGCGAAATCTTTCCTAAACCCTAAACCCTTCGACTCCTGCTGCCACCCTCCCTTTGGTGGACACTCCAGTCGTTCCAAAGACCACCACCTCTTCTGCACAGCCTGCTGCTGGTGGTGATCCTGCCTCCGCCTCCTGAGCTTGCGTTGGAGGACTCTCCCATGTGCACTTGGATGATCTATTTTGTCGTGAGAGAGTGGGGTAGGATAGTTGGGTGGTTATGTATTTTTGATGTATGTTTGGATGTTTTGGTGATACATTTTGATGTATGTTCGTTTTGATGTCTGTTGAGACATGTGTTGTATGTTGTGCACCGATCTGATGATCGTTTACATTTGTGTTGGCGGATGTATACCTTTTGATGTATCCTGTTTTATATATATATATATATATATATATATATATATATATACACACACACACACATCATGTTGCCATTTACTTTAGTGTGCACATTATATTTTTTTTGTCTCAGATGTTGATTTCGTCGCTCTACGATTATATTGATTAAATAGAATTGTTTCTATGAAAACATAGAATTGTTTTCCATGCACTAAATTCACTAAGACTGTTGATATTGGAGAGTATGTTCCATAACTCAATACGTGAAATTGATTTGAGTTTTGATGATTTCATTTTTTGATTTTCGACTATGGTCTCGTTGGCACGCTTTGATTTTCTTCGTTATTTTACATTGGTGTCATTTGGACCGTGGTCGTATTCTTCGACTCTCGTGCTTTTATTTTAGCCATTGTTGTTGTCGTTGATCTCCTCTCGCTCTTTTTGCTAATGCCAAAGAGGGAGAGAATTAATAATGACGATGTGCTAAATGATAATTTAAAGCAATTTACCGTGAATCTAATTTGATATGTTAGATTCAGGGGGAGTTAAGATATAAAAATGGGTTTAGATCCTAAATTTCAATAATTGGGTTCATATTTTATACTTTCCTCGTCTGCTTGATGCATATGATTATTATTTAATACGGAATTAACGTGTCATCAATGCAGGGGAGTAAGTAAATTTCATTTGACTCATTATTATTGATTATTATTTATAGTGGTTTGTCATCACCAAAAAGGGGGAGAATGTTGAGTATTGATTCCCCGGATTTGGTTTTGATGATGAACAAACATAAATATCGTGAACTAACTCTTTGTGAGCGCAGTTATGGAGATCGTCGCCAAAATTCTACGTACATCAAAAGCGACGTCTCAAGACTTCTCAAAGCACGTGATCATGTGCCTGAAGCTTCGTTGAAGCTCAAGGACCATTATTGAAGTCAAGAGATTCGGATTGAAGCTTTGCAGACGGTTCGTCTAGTTTGTTTTATAGTCTTCTAGCTTCTTTTCGTAGAATGTTAAGCCTTGAGTAGGACTTACTTTATAATCTTCATAACGCTCATATCTTAGAGCTAGGATTATCTTAGAAGCCCATAGAAACTTTCCTGAAGCTTTACGCTTCATTTCGCGGCTTCTTGTGCATCTTAGTTGGTTCAAGAAGAAGAACCAACCGACTAGATTGTCATCTATTCGGTTAAGAATCCTTCTTGAACCGACTAGATTTCCTTGCTCAATTCAGCCTCTTCACTGTTGACCAATTAGTCGGTCTAAGAAGGTTCACCGACCGACTAGTTGTCAGACTAGTCGGTTGGGAATCCTTCTTAGACCGACTAGTTATACTTTCATTTCTTCAGCCTAGCTTCTGTTGACTAGTTAGTCGGTCCAAGAACATCCATCGACCGACTCGTTGTGAAACTAGTCGGTTGGAATTTGTTCTTAGACCGACTAGTTCTCATTGTAATCAGCCTATTGATTATCACTACTTAGTCGGTCAAAGAACACTCATCGACCGACTAGTTGTCAAACTAGTCGGTTGGCAAGTCTTCTTAGACCGACTAGTTCTATCTCCTGAATTCTCTATCTTGGCTGTCAACCTTCTAGTCGGTCCAAGAAGAATCACCGACCGACTAGTTGAAAAACTAATCGGTCAGTGATCCTTCTTAGACCGATTAGACTGCTTTAGAAATAGATCCGTTAGGCATTTATTGCCACGATTTTGCTTCTCTCTTCTCTCTATCCTATATATACTTGAAGTGCTTCTAACCTAGCATTCAATGCTGCCATTATTGAGTTTTAGAGAATCAAAGAGAAAGCATTCAACTCTCATTTTCAAGCTCTCTCTTTTCACAAAGAATCTCTCCAAACTCCTTGAGCCCTATTTCCTCAAGAGAGATTCTCTTCATTGTGAGCCACTCAAGCCAAGAGCTTGATTCAAAGTCACCAACTCCATCCTAGCCTTCGATCGCTGTTCATCTTGGTGGAGCTAGGGTTTGGTGACATTCTCTCCTTCAAAATCTTCCTTGCCCTAAAATCTGTAAGTTTACTCAAGGCATAGGATTTTGTTGGTAAGTGTTTATTGTTTCATTTACTTTGCTATTAAGTTTATCTCTCGGTTGTGAGGATCTTGATCATGGAGAAGTGCTTAACCGTTGGTAGCATAAGTCTAGAAACATTCATGGTCGTAGATGTTTCGAGAAAAGGATATATAAACATCGGATAGACCATTGTGTCTTAGTCTTCACCGTATAGCGGTGACGATGATCTCATGGTCGTTTGATTTGGTGAAGTTGGAGACGAGACACTAGTGCTCATTGAAGAATGAGTTCACTGAACGACCCTCAAGAGTTATCATATGGCTATGATTGACAAATCTGTCAATGATAACTCTTAGGGATGATAGGCAAGTTGGTCTTTGACTTGAGGTCATTGTACGAACCTGTACGTGAACAGTGTCACTTAGATCTCTGACCTAGCTTTGAGCTACGCCTGTCAAAAGGTCTTTGGTTGAGTGACATTTGAAGCGTGCGAGGAGAATAATGACCAAGATAGGATTCGTCACTCCCGGTCAATGGGAGTTAGTGTCATAGTGTTAGTTCGGTCTTTAGCAAAAACTCTGGCCAGAGTATGTTGGAAAAAGTCCAACATTATTTGACTAAAGATCGATGGAAACTAACCTGCTTCGAGCTATTGGGGTTGACAGTTTGACCGTACCCTAGGCCTGAGTCAAACGACATAGTTTTGACAAAGAGGCTAAAACTACGGAATTCATCACGGACACAGTCAAGGTGGTCCCGACAATACTCATGCTGATGAGTCAACCACATAAGTATGATACTGAAACATGGACGGCAACTGCTGCTCGTGGTCACTGCCGTCTGGGGCTTCGAGCCCCACTTGTAGTAGGGTCAGGCTGTAGGGTCTCACACAAAGTGCGACCTTCTTCGAGTAATAGGTAGAAACATTAGGGAGAATATGCATTTGATGCAAGGGATAGAAAACTGCATTTGGTGCAAATGATATTTTAAGCTTAGCTAGGGAACTATTTTGCATGTGATGCAAATAGAGTTAAATGTGTCGTAAATTGTTTACGGCCATATTTAATGAGATAAACGCGAGAAAAAGTTTACCTGTAAGACGGGAATGTGCATGTCTAAACACAGGTTCGAACGGCGTCCAAATCGAACGCCAAATGCAAAGGTTATGCCCAGCACACATGGGTCAGCCCAGACTGACCCAGGCAAGAACCAAATGGCCTAGGCACCCTGGGCCTGGGTTCCCAGGGTGCCAGGCGCACTAGGCCTGGTGCCCAGGTCCAGGCGCCCAGGGCGGTCGCCTGGGCGCCTGTGCCCCGGCTAGGTTGTAGGCACCCAGTCAGCCTGTTTTATGCAATGGGGCCCACTCGGTGGGTCCCACATCTAGGTACAGAAACCCAGTCTGTGTGCAGTTTTTACGGCTGTTTTTGGACGAAAAATAGCTTTGGGCTGATCTTTGGACGATCAATTGAGGGGTCAAACGGACTCCGATTGACTCGCTGTTTTTTCTTATGCATTCACCGTTCAGCGCCCTTCGATTTGATAGGTTGTATCAAGATCGAAGCTCAACTGTGAGGGAGTTAAAATTCATGGAAGTTTGACCTTTATAAAAGGCAAACTAACTTGAATTATTAACTCCAAAATATTTAGTCCCACATCGGAAGTGGAATAAAGGGGAGGGGTCAGCCGCCTATATAAATAGGGGTCTGCTCTCCTCCTCTAAACTTGTCCCAAGCTCTAGATCTGAGCAGCTTCCAAAAATGTTGGAGCACGCTCGGATCTAAGCTTAAATTAATATTGTCTTCTCCCTAATTTCTGCCTTGCTCCTGAAGGGCTCTAGCAAAGCCACGATGGGGTTCGGATCTGAACCGAAGCCTTGGCAAAGGTTCACACTCAGGTGAAAATTTCTTCGACGCGTGGTTAGCTCGGCAACAAGGGGATTGCTTGCCTCGGGACGTGGAGCGGTTTGTTGAGTATTGGTGTTTCATACCAATCTTATTTTGATGATGATCACAACATTATGTTATTGCTAATGACTCTCATGTTTTAGTCTCATAGTTTCATTCCTAGAATATCTTTCTTGGAGACTAATCACTTGGTGTAAGGATGGACATCAAGTGGAGAAGGGCCAAAGCTTGGACTCAAGGAGTGCCAAAGCTTGGAGATGATGGAGAGCAATCAAGGCATCAAGATTGAAGACTTAGACTCTAAGGAAAGCAATGTAATCCATGTAATATTTACTTTATTGCTTTCTCTCTCTTTTGAGTCTAGGATTAATGTAATGCCTTGTTAGATGGTTTACTCATTCATGTATATGCATTTAGCCATCTTAGTAAGCCGTAGGATTATCTTAGAATCTAACCCAATAGGTTCATCTTGTCCAAAGACTCACTTGGAGTCTCTGGCTTTCCATCAGTCGCCTGATAAAGGGTTTACAGTCGACTGGGTGATTTCCAGTCGACTATCGATCCTTCTACAGTCGACTGATATGCACAGCTCAAGTCAACATTTCAATTGACTCAAACTTGAGATTTACGCACAGTCGACTGCTGCTCAGTTTACAGTCGCCTGTAGATTTACAGTCGCATGGGAATTGGCCAACAGTCGTCTGAGTAGTGTAAGTGCAATCTCTGCATCTCTCTGTCTTTTATCCATCTTATACAGCAAACGACTGATAAAGGAATTACAGTCACCTGACTATATGACAGTCGACTGTATTATTGACATCAGTCGCATGTATGCTTATCTGGAGAAAGAGTGCAGCTCTCTGTTTTATTCCATCCCCTGCAGCAGTCACCTGCTGAAGGATTTACAGGCGCCTGTCCTGTTTTCAGTCGGCTGTATTGTCTTCATCAGTCGAATGTCTTGGCTCAAATTATAGCCGTTGGATATTTTCTAGCCGTTGATCAGTCGTCTGTCTTATGATCATCAGTCGACTGATCCTGTCGTTTTCGCCCAATTTCTAGCTGTTGCAGAATTGATCTTTTGGCTTATTTCTTGGGTTTTGGGTTTTGATATATGGTTCCTATATATATGGGTGTGCTGCCATCTCTTATACTTCTTGATGCTACTGAAAATCTTTAGAGATTAATTAAGCCACTCTCAAACTCCCTCATTTCCCTCTTTGAGCTCTCTTTCCTCTTCATGCATTGAATTCCAGCTCAAGGGAAATCATCCAAGTGCAATTCTAGCAAATCTCATCACTTGGAGATCCTCTTCCATGCCTTGCATTCATTTATGAGTAAGTTCATCTCAAGGCATAGGTAAGAGTATTTGTTTTACTTTGTTATTTCTTTGAAACCCTAGCTTTCTGTATGAGAGCTAGTTACTCTCTGTGTGAGAGTATAACCTTCTGTGTGAGGGTTGGTTGTGATCTCTCTGTGTGAGAGTTTGAGTCTCTCTGTGTGAGAGCATTAGTCTTTCTATGTGAAAGCAAGGATATCTATTTGTGGGAATCCTAAATCCTCTGTGTGAGATATCTCTGTGTGAGATTGTATTCCCTTCTCTATGTGAGAATTATAGTGGATATTGGTGTGGTTGGACGTACCCAAGTTTGGGGAACCAGGGTAATTCTTGTGTTTGCGTTTGGATTAATTGTGTTGTTTAATTCCTCTTGCACTTATTATTCTGCAATTGCAAGTTTAAATTTAATTGCACAATTTATTGCCATTACTCTATTCACCCCGCTCTAGAGTGTTTGTTGTTAGTATTGCAAGGTAGACGGTCCTTACAATTGGTATCAGAGCGAGGTTGAAGCATACAACAAAGATGGCATACAACGATTCATCCATGTCTCATGAAGAAGGTCTATCAAACGTTCGACCCCCGCTCTTCAATGGAACCAACTACCCAAGTTAGAAGATCAAGATGATGATCTACTTGGAGGGTCAAGACCTTTGGGACATCACAGAGTCGCCATTTGAGAAGCCTACTACACCCGCAGCTTGGAGAACAAAAGTAGAGAAGGACTCGATCAAATTTAATGCGAGGGCTATGAATGCATTCCATTGTGCCCTCACTTCAAATGAGTTCAACCGCATCTCCATATGCAAAACGGTCAACGAAATTTGGCATACATTGGAGATTTCTCATGAAGGGACTTCGAAGGTAAAGACTTCGAAGGTAAAGAAATCTAAACAATGCGTATTTAGATCTAAATATGAGTTGTTTAAGATGCAGGAAGGTGAAAACATCTCGAAGATGTTTATAAGGTTCACAGAAATCGTGAACGCTTTGGAAGGACTTGGGAAGGTGATTTCACAACAGGATCGAGTAGAGAAGATCCTTGACTCGCTCACATCTCAATGGGAGTCAAAAGCCAATGGTATTTTGGAGTCTTATGACATGTCCAAATACACTGTTGAGGAATGCATTGGGAATCTCATGGCGTATGAAGTAAAGCTTCAACACAAGAAGGAGATTCAACCAACCAAGCCCGAGAAGCCGGAGAAGCATAAGGGGGTTGCATTCCATGCCAAGGAGGAGCCAACAAATGGAGAAAGAAATTCCATCAAGAAGCTCCTAGTGAAGAAGATGAAGAAGATGAGGCTAGTGGAGATGAAGTCATGAAGCTTGCCACACAACTGAGAGCATTCCTCAAAAGCCAGCAAGGTAAATCTTCTTCAAAGTTTGCATCCAAGTCTAACAACTCTATTTGTTTCAATTGTAGAGGAAACGGTCATCTTTCTACTGAATGCCCTTCCAAACCCACCAAAGATACCTATAAGGCAAAGGGAAGAAGCATTGGAAAGACAAGTCCAAGTTCAAGAATCAAAAGAAGGGACTTGTCGGCACTTTTGATGACTCCGATGAGGACACATCAAGTGATGAAGAAGAGGATGACAAGGAGCGAGCTCATATGTGCTTCGCGGCTTTTGATGATTCTTCATCAATCTCCTCGAGTTCAAGCGATGAAGAGGTGGAGGCGTGGCTCAACCCCAACAAGGAAATGTGCTTCATGGCAAGGGGGAATAGTCTTCGTCAAGCTCTAGCGAGGAGGAAAGTGATAAGGAAGTTCAGGATGAGAAGCTATCCTACGAGGAGCTCGAATACCGCTTCAATGTGGTCTCCAATGGGGCAAGTAAGTGCATCGACTCATATGCTAAATTGAAAGCTAAATTTAAAAATGCTATGAGTAGGTTGCATGCCTTAGAATCTACTAGTGCAAATGACAATGATGCTTTGCATGTTTGTGACATTAGTGAGAGAGACACACTTCTCTCTCAAGTTAAGGATTTGAGCATTTCTAATGAAAAATTATTAGCTCAAAACATTAGCTTAGAAATTCACGTTGAAATGTGAAGAGGAATCCCGTAAGCTCAAAAGCTTTGTGTATTCTAGGGATTCACTCCACGATTTGTTGGAAAAACAACATCCGGCAAATCATAGAGGAGGTTTGGGGTATATTCAAAATGTGGTACCCAAACCCACCTCTAATTCCTCTTACGGTGCAAATACAAGAAATATTGCTAAAGCGAAGAATCACCATACTTTCTTGTATAACAATAACACCAACAAGAAGCATGTAAATTACAAGGTGGTGAGGAAAAATGGAAATCCTTTATTTTTTGCTAAGAAGCAAAATCCTCACTTCATGCATGCTAAGAAATTTTCTACACCTAAGCATGCCACATCCATCCCTCTTGCAAAGGCAAAACCCTTGCCTAGGAATTCCTTGAGATTATGGATTCCCACTAAGGTTAGTGTGCAAGAGAGGGATAGTTACAACTCTCTAGTTAGGGATGTGATCACCTCGTGTGATTACATTACGAAGTCAAACTCCTCTTGGGTTTGGTTCCCTAATGTTTAGGTTCTCCTCACACATATGCATATTGCATGGGTATTGTGCTTAAATGTTTACTTTTGCATACCCATTGTTTGTGTGTGTTTCGTGATTTTGAAAATGTTTTCAAACTCATTTTTCATGAAAATGGGGACCTTGGGGTTTATTGACATGCATGCATTTTTGATCTATGTGTATGTCATTGTGGGAGTTAATATGTTGTACGTTTAAAATATTTTAAAACATATTTTAACTCTCATTTCGGGGGATGTTTGAGATCATTATTTACAATTGGTTATTTTTGGTCTCAAACCAAACCTCTTGTATATTGCCAACATGTTTCATGTTATATTTGTTTTGGCAATATCCTTGTGTATCATTGAAGCTTGATTTTTCCATATCTATTGCTTTGATGCACTTTAGGCCCATGGCTCCAATATTTGTATATCAATTGATAAAGGGGATAATTTTCATAGATTATTTGTCTATAATTGGTATTACCTCAATTGTTAGAGATTGTTAATCTCCTTCTTTATAATTGGTATTAGATCATAGAAGTCAAAAGTTGACCATTTCTATGATCTAGGGGGAGAATGGGATAGTGAATTGATACCCACTAATTTTTTCAATTTGGTATCATACATCTCTTTTTTCTTGCATATTGCACATCTTGGTGAAGATGACAAAGGGGGATATATTTGATGTCCACCTTTTTGACGATGTCAATGGGAGAGATATATGCATTATGTAAATATATAGGGAGAGATATATACATATGCATATGGGGAGAGATATATCTATGGGGAGGATATATGGGATTAGATAAACCTTTCATGTTTGCATGATTTTGTCTATTACAATTGGTTTGTGTAATCCATGCCTCCATGACTTTATTTGGTAGAATGAGTATTTACTATTGTGTAGCTCATTGTTTAATTGGTGCATATAAGTAGGGGAAGCTCATTAGCATTGTGATTTAATTCTTTGTATTTTACATTATGTGTGTCATCATCAAAAAGGGGAAGATTGTTGAGTATTGGTGTTTCATACCAATCTTATTTTGATGATGATCACAACATTATGTTGTTGCTAATGACTCTCATGTTTTAGTCTCACAGTTTCATTCCTAGAATATATTTCTTGGAGACTAATCACTTGGTGTAAGGATGGACATCAAGTGGAGAAGGGCCAAAGCTTGGACTCAAGGAGTGCCAAAGCTTGGAGATGATGGAGAGCAATCAAGGCATCAAGATTGAAGACTTAGACTCTAAGGAAAGCAATGTAATCCATGTAATATTTACTTTATTGCTTTCTCTCTCTTTTGAGTCTAGGATTAATGTAATGCCTTGTTAGATGGTTTACTCATTCATGCATATGCATTTAGCCATCTTAGTGAGCCTTAGGATTATCTTAGAATCCAACCCAATAGGTTCATCTTGTCCAAAGACTCACTTGGAGTCTTTGGCTTTCCATCAGTCGCCTGATGAAGGGTTTACAGTCGACTGGGTGATTTCCAGTCGCCTGTCGATCCTTCTACAGTCGACTGATATGCACAGCTCAAGTCAACATTTCAATTGACTCAAACTTGAGCTTTACGCACAGTCGACTGCTGCTCAGTTTACAGTCGCCTGTAGATTTACAGTCGCCTGGGAATTGGCCAACAGTCGTCTGAGTAGCGTAAGTGCAATCTATGCATCTCTCTGTCTTTTCTCCATCTTATACAGCAGATGACTGATGAAGGAATTACAGTCGCCTGACTATATGACGGTCGACTGTATTATTGACATCAGTCGCCTGTATGCTTATCTAGAGAAAGAGTGCAGCTCTCTTTTTTATTCCATCCCCTGCAGCAGTCGCCTGCTGAAGGATTTACAGGCGCCTGTCCTGTTTTCAGTCGACTGTATTGTCTTCATCAGTCGACTGTCTTGGCTCAGATTATAGCCGTTGGATATTTTCTAGCCGTTGATCAGTCGACTGTCTTATGATCATCAGTCGACTGATCCTGTCGTTTTCGCCCAGTTTCTAGCCGTTGCAGAATTGATCTTTTGGCTGTTTTCTTCGGTTTTGGGTTTTGATATATGGTTTCTATATATATGGGTGTGCTGCCATCTCTTATACTTCTTGATGCTATTGAAAATCTTTAGAGATTAATTAAGCCACTCTCAAACTCCCTCATTTCCCTCTTTGAGCTCTCTTTCCTCTTCATGCATTGAATTCCAGCTCAAGGGAAATCATCCAAGTGCAATTCTAGCAAATCTCATCACTTGGAGATCCTCTTCCCTGCCTTGCATTCATTTATGAGTAAGTTCATCTCAAGGCATAGGTAAGAGTATTTGTTTTACTTTGTTATTTCTTTGAAACCCTAGCTTTCTGTGTGAGAGCTAGTTACTCTCTGTGTGAGAGTATAACCTTCTGTGTGAGGGTTGGTTGTGATCTCATTGTGTGAGAGTTTGAGTCTCTCTGTGTGAGAGGATTAGTCTTTCTGTGTGAAAGCAAGGATATCTATTTGTGGGAATCCTAAATCCTCTGTGTGAGATATCTCTGTGTGAGACTGTATTCGCTTCTCTGTGTGAGAATTATAGTGGATATTGGTGTGGCTGGACGTACCCAAGTTCGTACCCAAGTTTGGGGAACCAGGGTAATTCTTGTGCTTGCGTTTGGATTGATTGTGTTGTTTAATTCCTCTTGCACTTATTATTCCGCATTTGCAAGTTTAATTTTAATTGCACAATTTATTGCCATTACTCTATTCACCCCCCTCTAGAGTGTTTGTTGTTAGTATTGCAAGGTAGACGGTCCTTACACGGTTCGGCGCAGGACGGAGAGCGGCTCGAAAGACGATGCGGTACAGCTTGCTTGTACCAAGGCAAGGTTCCGAGTATGTGATTTAGTAGCTTTCTAGAATAATTTTAATAATGTCGCAATAGTATAGATCCCTCTTGGGGTGGTCAGATCCACCCCAAGTCGGCATAGATCATGGCTAAGGTTCTGGCTTACCTTAGGGCCTTAGCAAAATTGTTTAGCTATATATTTTCCGCTGTGTTTTTATCCCTCTGTTGTCAGTCCGACTTAGGACAGGAACAGATCTGTGCTCTAAGGGTCCGTCAAAACCCATCAGATACTGCCTCGCAATCCATAGGCACTCGTGTACTTTACGGAATGTGATGTCATCCTATGGTTGATTCCAGCGGTTGGGCTACTTTCGTAGTCATCAGCTAGCAGATTGGGGGTTAGTGATCGCCCCCGGATCTCGAGTCACCCTCATGAGCGCGGGCCTTGGAAAACGGTCATTAATCCCAAATCGGATTCGTGGGGATTCTCCCTAGGATATGGAGCCGCTTCTGCGGTCCTCCAATCATGAGGCTAATCCCCCAAAACCGTTGTTCAAATCACCATAGGGAGACCTTAGATTCATCCAACGGAGGTCATGAGCCTGCAGCTTCCTTCTAACATCCAATCCCTAAGCTCCTAGGGATCCTCCCTAAGCCCTAGAAACCCACTACTCTAGTATGGCAAAAGCTCTAAATATGATAGCAATAGAGATAGGCATATCTACTCGGTCAAATTGCATGAAATCAATTTCAATAGAGAGAGCAAGAGATATAAGAGCAATGCTAAAGAAATCAAAGAAATCCAACAACAAACAAGTAAATAAATTGCAAAAGAAATTACCAAAAGAGAGAGTTCCAAAATGGCTTTACGTGTTTAGCTATATAAAATAGAGCTTAACCTACTTCTAAAAAGTGTCTGGTATTTATGCAAAACCAATTGGGTTCGGGTTTTACAAAAAAACCAACCAGAAACCCGATAATTCAAGTCAAAAAGGAGCCTGCCGATATGGCGCTCGGGCGAGCACAGTGATCGCTCGCCCGAGCGCCCCTTGAGAGGCGTTGTATTGGGCTTCGCCTTGGCATTTAAGAAGGGCCGCTCGGGCGAGCGACTTGAGTTGATCGCCCGAGCATCACCTCGCTTGGGCGAGCGATGGGAAGTCCCAAAAATCCAGAGATATTGGCTTGAAGAAATGGGCTCTACTGACAGCTGGCTCGGGCGGGCGAGCGACTTCGTCGCTCGGGTGAGCGACCAAGTTGCTCCCGAGCACCCTCTTGAAGACTTGGGCTGCTCCTTGGCGTGTCACAGCTCGGCTGAGCGTATCTTGCACTCGGACGAGCGATCTGGCATGAATCATGGTATTATGGGACCATCTCCCTTCTCTCCTCTTCTTTACTCCTCTTCTCTTCTTCTCTCCTCTTCTACTTCTTTTCCTCACTTCTTTGGCCCCCTTGGGTCGCTGTGGCGAGGCAAGGCGAGCTTCGGCGTATAGGTTTTGTCCAAAGTCCTGAATCGCTCCGAATCGCTCCGAATTTCCTGAAAACATATAAAACATCGAAAGAATTAAGAATATCGAGAAAAGCACAATATGATACAAAAATATGGATTTGGGTGATCGAAACGACATGGAAATAAAAATGTAGAAAATATAGACACAACATTCGCATCCCAGTCGATGACCTTTTTTCCACACGTGGATGATGTTATTGCTTTCCTTAAAACTTTGAAGAAAGGAAGTGACCGCTCCGCCGATTTTGACAGAAAACGACAGAGGGCTGTTATCCTTCCATTCAATCTCTGGAACTCTCTGATGGTGGTGGGATCATTCATGCCTATAATCACCGCGACCCTGTCAAGGTTGGCTTCAATTCCTCGGTTCGTCAGTATGAACCCGATGAATTTTCCAGATCGAACCCTGAAAGTACATTTGGTGGGGATTAGTCGGAGGTTATACCTACGAATCTCTACAAAAGTTTTCCGGAGGTTCGCGATATGATCTATGGGGCTCCTTGATTTGACCAACATATCGTCAACATAGACCTCCAAGTTTCTCCCAATCTGAGCCTTGAGGACATTGTTCATCATCCGTTGATAAGTTGCCCAGGCATTCTTCAATCCGACCGGTATCGTTCTATAACAGAAAATCCCTAGGTCTGTAATGAAAGAAGTCTTTTCTTAATCCTTGGTACCATTTGGATCTGATCGTAGTCCGAGAAAGCGTCCATGAAACTCAGGAGCTCATAGCTGGATGCATTATCAACGAGATGGTTAATTCGATGTAAAGGGTAGCTGTCCTTCGGGCATGCCTTGTTGAGATTAGTGGAGTTGACACACATTCTCCACTTGCCATTGACCTTCTTCAGCATTACCACGTTGGCTATCCACTCAAGGTAGTGAACTTCACGAATGAAACCAGCTTCTTGAAGTCGATCTACTTCTTCAATGGCTGCTTTCATCTTATCCCCTCCAATATTCCGCTTCTTTTGTTTCACGGGTTTGAAAGGTGGGTCGACATTCAACTCGTGAGAGATAACCTGAGGTTCAATGCCAGTGATGTCATCTAGTGACTAAGCAAAGACATCGGCGTTCTCCAATAGGAAAATAATTAACGGTTCCCTTAGGTCGAAAGGGGAGCATCGACTCAATGGAAACAGTTCTTCCTTCTCCTTCAGAGACTCGTATGGTCTCTGTCTCCTCGACCACTGTGGGTCGTCAATCTTCCTGATTACCCCTACCACAATTTAGACCATCTGGGTTTGCTTGTTCTGCCTTCCTTAGTGAGGTGGAGAAGAGGTAGCACGATCGAGATTGCATCTGGTTTCCCTTCACCTTTCCGACTCCTTGGGGAGTTTGAAACTTGATCATCTGGTGGAAAGTTGAGACCACTGCCTCCAATGAGTTGAGAAGTGGTCTGTTGATGATTCTGTTATAAGCGGAATTGATCTTTAACACGATAAAGTTGGTCAAGCAGGTGACTTGTCGTGGAGACGTTCCAAGGGTCACCGGTAGCGTGATCATGCCTGCGGCCGGAGCAGAGTGTCCCGTGAAACCAACAAGTGGGCCCGGACAGTCCTTCAACTTGGGTGACGTCAATCCCATCCTCTCCAACGTAGTGAAGAAAAGCACGTCGCACGAACTCCTCGTGTCAATGAGTAATCTCTTCACTGCCACCATGTCGATGATGGCACTGATGACAATGGCATCATCATGTGGCAGCTCCATACGTTCCAAATCTTTATCAGAAAAAGATATTGGGGGTGTGGAATTCCTCGGACGCTTCTTTCCCACTGCGATGGTTATCACCCTCCTAGCGTATGAACTCTGAAGAGAGGTAGACAACTTCGGATGTGGTGGCCCCCTAGTATCATGCCAAGGACAGCAGTATTGGGATAAGCCGTAGTGTTCTCATCAAGAAGGACCTGCCTATCTGCCCCCCGACTTGTTGGGTGAGTCGACATCGTCAGAGTGAGTAGATGATGGGGATGTTGACTCTTGTGGTTTTCCACAGATGGCGCCAACTGTTGACAACTGGGTTCTGGTCAACAGTAACTGGGTCTGAAGTGGACTCCTTCAATGAGGTGGATCCTCGTCAGCTGTTGAGGTGGGACCCTCGGTTGGTGGAACCAGGGTCGAAGAAGGTTGGGCTTCGAGTTTTGGACTGGAGCTCGACCGATCTCGCGATTGAATATGACGACCGTTTGACCTTTCTGCAGGGTCATATCTCAAACGACCTACACCAAAGACAATCGTTAGGGGGGTAGGATATGGGGTCCGACCCAAATCCCTTTTGATACTTAAGTTAGTAACGACTTAAGTAAGGCTTAGGGCTGTCAAGATCGATCCAATGAAAATCGTCTCGATTCATCACCTCAAGCTTTTTTTGGAGGAAGAAATATAAAAGTGGAAAGAATGAGTTTGTCAGAGTACATAGTATTCTATATCTTTGGAGTTTGAACCTTTTCATAGTTGTCCTCTCCCTTATTTATAGTTGAACATCCCCTTCACTTGCACATAACAGCTCCTTACTTATGAGGTGAGATCTTCTCCAGGAATGTTGATAATGACATTCCCTTACTAGGTCATTATTAACCGACCCCACACAATCATCGGGCCCCAACGGGCGTATGAGCTGTCCCCTTGACTGTGTAAGCGTTCACCCTAATTAGCGAGCTTTAGGGCTACTTGGCCGAGGCCTACTTCTTCAAGTGGACTTCGTTTCTTCTAGATGTGTGTACATATTTCTCTGCTTCATGGGCTGGACCCATGTATCAACACTTACAATTTTAAAAACAAGTAATTCCAAAGCCAATTAAAATATTTGATTCAACCCATATGACATTAAAAATTGTACAATATAATTTTAACCAATTCATTCCTTTTCTATCATTGATCAGAACCCAACTGCTCATTTCCAAAAAAATGATCTCACTTTTTCTTTCTTTCTAGTTTCTTCCTTTCGAAAAAAAAATCACAACGCGATCTCAAGATGGTAGCACGTCTTTTTTGTGAGCTTGTTTCTAGATTAAAATATGATGTACCCATATATATTTCAAATAATTTTGACTTAGTTTTGTTGATTAAATCATCAATTCTTACTTGAAATGTGATTTAGTTTTTTTATTTATTCAATTTTATGACACCGAATCTTGTTTATTTACTTCATTCTCCTCCATCTGATGGCAAGAGATTAAGTCGTTAATGAGAAGATTTGAGCAAGCAGTAAGATTGGAGGTGTAAATATACAATAGTGTAACTTCTCTTCCATAAATATATCACTTGCGCAATTTTTTGATAGTAATTATGAGCACCTACCTAAAAAACGAAACTTATAAAATAGATAGACATTGTTATTATAACTACATGTTATATGTGTTGAAGAATTGTTAGGAGAAGAGTGTAAACTAATCTCTAAATTAGGAGTAGCCATGGCATAAGCCATGGCTCTCTATATATTCATTCACTTTAGGAGTCCAAGGGACTCCCCACTAAGTTAGTGGGGAGTAAATGGTGAGATGATGAGGGGAACACTCCCCCTCATCTCTCCATTACCTTGGTTTAAGCATATGAATACTTCAGGATTCAGTATGCTAATGGGGTGGATACTTCTGGATCCAGAGCCACTATGGTTGCCTCGTTAAAACCTTAGCTGTGGAAAACCCAGTGGGAAAAACCAAAAGCTTAAGGGAAAAGAGTACAACTATTGAGGGACTTCCCCTGATCTGTACAAGCTTCAGGCTTGCAGATTTCCTATGTATCTATACAATCATCTCCTATTCGTCTATACATCCATCATGTTCTGAAAGAAAATACAATCATCACTCATCTATACAAGTTTCACTCATCTAGCGGCTATTGGAAAGTAGTGGCGCTCTGGAGTGGAATGCTCTTCGAAGTTGGTAGATGACTCCACTAAAGTATTCTTTGAATCAGTCTTCAGTGTGTCTGCAAGGTACTGCTGGACCTGGCTGAGCCTTTTCAATACTTGCTTCTTGGATGATGAGCTTCTCAAAAGATGTAGACATTTGGGGATGATGTGTAGATATTTAGGAGGTGGCCGGCCTTTTGTGTTTTAGTCATCGCGATGATTTTTAAACCTGCATATGCGATATATATTCCTTGACCCTTGGAAGTTACGCAGAAGCAGCTTATCCTTGGTCTAGTGGTGCTCTACAGGACAACACTGTATTTGGTTAACAACTTTACTGCAGATGTTCTATCAAAGACATGTGCAGTTGGCCAGATAAAGAAGTGTAACAAGTACACTAGAGCTAGGCTCTTCGGGACCTAGGATGTCCTCCCCCTCTTCCAGCGACTGGAAGGTGTCATAAATAAGTATCCATTTTTAATAGGTTGCCAATGGACATCATTCTTCATAAACTCCCGGTGTATGAAGAATATTAAAGGGTTCCACCACGAAGGTGTTTAATATGTAAGCCGAGACAATACCATGTTATGCCTAGGTATTTCATTTCCAAGGTATGTTTAAAGCTATCAGATATCTCAATGGTCTCTGCAGGAGATCCTACTAGCTTTAAGTCGACCACATGTATGGCGAAAATCACAAATCCTGTCAACGTTCTTTCGAAAGAGATACACGGGCAGAATATTGCTTAAGATCAACTAATGATCTTTGTAGCCTTTATGGAGAAGACGTTTCTACGTCTCTCTTTCCTCTCTGGGGGTAGAGTATACCCTTCTGGAAGTTTGATATAGATATATATATCTATATTGTCGTATATATATGCAGTCACAACGTCCATGAGCTGCATTTATTGGCTTTTTCAGAGAAGTTTAGGCTTAGTAGGAAAATGATCACATTTCCTTTATTTCAATTTCTTATGAAATCTGAATTATATTCCACAGGTTTTACACATTCAGGTGTATGGACTACTGGTCCAAAGATTTTGCTTTTCAAGAGTGAGTCCAGCTCTACTGTTATTGCCTCGTCCCACTTTGGCCAATCTATGAGTTCATGCTATAGAAAAGTGGGTTGACGTCATCGTCGTATTCAGCGACGTGAACGGCAATAGCGAAAGCAAAACCGTCGTCGACGACTGTGCTATTTATGTCCAGTACCTCTCCAGTACGTACGTAATATAATGATTTTTCTCCTGTTGTTTCCTCTGCATGGGAAATTAGGAGGGGAGAGGTTGCTGGTCTGAGCTCAGTATCATGTGGATGGATCATTTTAATATATCCAGGAATCTTCCTCTTTCGAGGAATTTTTTATATTTTTAACCTAGCGGGCGTCCTCTTTTGAGGTACAGCCAATTCTGCTGTCGATGGATTGCATCCATCTTTGGGAATGTCAATCCTAGCTGGCGTGTCGGCAGCAGGGACGTGTGAACGAACAATCTTCTGGTTGTCCGTAAATTTACCCCGTAATTGATATACTTTAGTCTGAATGTAAAGGATCTTCTGGATCTCATCTTTACACAGAAAAAGTATGCGGATCATAACGAGATTAGGACTTTTGTGTCCCATGATATGGTCTCAGAAGCTTCGGGCTTCTTTAGACTGCGTGCCTATATCAATGAGACTTTGCTCATCAAATTCACAGTTATCAAGACTTGGTGGTAAACCATAAGCAAGTGGCATCAGCAATAAGATATGGCCACAAGAGGGCCGTATCGTGATAAGCGATGCGGAATGCATTGTGTTGGTCCCTAAATGCAACAGGCATCTGGGATTTAACAATGAACGTGAAATCCATTGGAGTCTCTTTACCAGAGACTCTGGTAACCTATTATGAGTATGAACATGCTACAGGATGTTCAATTTCGATGCCAGTTGCTTGGCAGAAGTCTTGAATGATATGTGTAGTGAATTCACTCACATTATTAGCTTTGAGAAAGCTATGTTGCGAGTGAATATAAAGGAACACATAAGACCATCTAGTAGATGCATCAATCAGTACAATGAAGTAACGAAAATGGGCCACTTGCGGGGGAATAGGCCCGCAAAGGTCACCATATATTCTCTCAATGAAGCCAGGAGACTCTAATCCCACTTTTAGGAGGGAATGTCTCTCGATAAGTTTTCCCTTACGACAAAGGGGGACAAGGAAACTCAATCTTTTGAAGAATCTTCAGGTTCTCCAATGGATTCATTTGATGATGCGTCCATCATCGCTGATCCAGGATGACCAAGTCCATTTCGCCAGAGTTAAAAACTCTGGCAATGAAAGGCACTTCTGGTGCTTAGTCAAGTTGGCTTTCTATAGGATGAATTTCTGTAATTATAGGGGCCCGACAGGGGTCCAATGAAATCGTAAGTAGATTGGGCTTCTGGCCATCCTCTTTACAAGTTACATATTGATATTCAATATTTATTATCCACAGTTTTCAAGTTATGTTCGTTTAAACGAAATATGCTTGAAACTTGGAAAATTCATATATGTTTAAGGTGAGAAGTTTGCATCTTATAGTCTCGTTTTATGTGGGAGCAATATAAATGCTACACCAGTGCAACGAGGTACTGTCCACAACATTACATACTTCATCTATAAGCAAAACGAAATTTTATTTAAGTAAATGTAAAATGACATTCAAATAAAACTTCGTACAAAAGCAAACTAAAGATGAAGATATTTGTAATTTTAAATGCATAGACATATAGATAGGGCTCAATCGAGCATGTCTTCATTCTCGAAGTCATTTGCAGTGAAATTCGTTGGTGGCTGAACAGCCGCCAAGTTTGTTTCAGGCAGAGACTTCTGGCTCGCCTGATACAGTTCCTGGAGGTGGCGAGGAGTGTGACAGTTTCTGGACCAATGTCCAGTCATGCCATATCGATGGCATTTATCCTCCCAGTTCTTGTTAGGAATTTGACACTTGGTCAGTGTTCTTACGATGCCATGTAAGGTTTCTCATTTCTCTGTTGTTGTTGGTCTGGGTTGCTTCTCCTCGTGCTGGCTGCATTACAGCCTTCCCTTTAATTCTTTATAGCCTTCTTATTGTTTTTCCACTTCTGAGGAGAACGTGGTGGGCTTCAGGGATAGGTGCAGTGCCAGCTGGACGTAAATTATGAGTAGCGAGCAGTAAATCTCGATTCTGCTCTGCCCTAAGGAGGCAAGAGATCAAATCGGAGAATTTCGTGAAGTTGCATTCACGATACTGCTGCATGAGGATTGCATCTTTCTCGTGAAACGAGGTAAATGTCTTTTCCAACATGTGTTGTTCTGTCACTTCTTCACCACACAACTTCAGGCGTGATGTGATATTATGAAGTGCAGAATTATACTCAGCGACGGACTTATAGTCCTGAAATCTGAGGTTTTCCCACTCATAACTGGCACGCGGTAATTTTACATCAATTTGATGTTTATACCGTGCCTCCAGCGCTGTCCACAGCTCCATTGGGTCCTCTGCCGTTAGGTATTCGGCCTTTAAGGTCAGATCTATATGTTTCCTAATGTAGATAATGGCTTTCGCCTTATCTACATCGGAGACAGTGGTAGGAGTGCTGCTGCTAGATGTAGCAGAAGCATCGGACGCTGCTGGGGCCGATGAAGGAGCCAAAATTGAGCCAAGGAGGGCCATTGAACGCAAGTGGAACTTCAGGTCCACTCGCCAACTCAGGTAATTTTTCCCTGCAACATCAAGGACCTCGAAATCGTCGCTTGCCAATTTTGCCATTTATCTATGCAATTTAAAACAAGCATGAATTAATGTAAATTCACGCATTAAAAATAAAATAAGTAAAATGTGGGGATTGGCCAGATACCCAAAAATGTACAAAGTCCAAAGTCCGAATATACAGTCCATAAAGAAAAGAAAAATACAATTTGGAAACCCAGAAGGGGTCCCAATCAATTGAAAATTTCTCCTCCGTCTTCATATGCTGGTACACCGGTCTTTCACCGGTCTTTGGCATTAATACATTTAATCCTCACTTACAAACTCTCTCAAAAAGAAAATAAAATTGCAAGGAATATAAAAGGGTATCAAATTGGCCAATACCAAAAATCACATTTAGCTTATATAAACAACCACGCAGTTTATAATATGCTACAGGCACAAAAGAAACAACCACACAGTTTATATAACACAGGCATATATAATATGGAAAAAGAGACTATAAAATATAATAATCTCTTGGACCACGGGGAGACGTCATACACCGTTAGGTTAGTTGACTAACGGCAGAGCGGTCGCAGGATTATTAAGATAATTATATTTTGAAAAAATCCTAATATTCCATAAATTAATAATTATACAAGAGTGTTATAATTTTAGCAATATGACGCGACATGCTCATAACAAAGAATTAAAATAAAATAATATTTTGAATGGGGCTGCAGGCCCATAAATATTAATCATTTTAATATATTATGTATATTTGGGCTGCAGGCCCATTTGCCAAAAATTAACAAATTAATTATAGCAATATGAATAATTGGGCTACAGGCACAAACAAGAATTTAAAATGAATTCTTATTATTATTGGGGCTGCAGGCCCATAAATAAAATAATAATCATTTTAATAATTAATTTAATGTTTTGGGCTGCAGGCCCATTTGCACAAATTTAATTAACATATTCATTTTGCAATTGGATTTACTGGGCTGCTGGCCCAATTGAGAAGTCAAAATTAATTATTAATATGAATGGGGCTGCTGGCCCATAAAACTTATATACATTGTTATAAACTGGGCTTCAGGCCCAAATTAGAACAAAATTAAATATTATTCTAATATGGGATGTAGGCCCATAAGTAAAATTAAAATTAATTTAATTAGCTATTTAAATTATCTGGGCTTCAGGCCCAAATAATCTGACAAAATGAATTAATATTTATGTAGTAGGCTTCAGGCTTAAGAAACAGACCAACAAATATTTAATCAGTTTTGGGATTAAAAATTAAAATCTATTTTAACTTAAACCCCAAAACAAAATTTAGGGTTGATGAACCCCAAACCATTTTCTAATAGATTGTGTCTCCTCCTCTCTCATTTATCTACGCAAAACAACTCCCTTCAGGCGCTGTTAACCCAATTTCGCCGGCAGACCCCCCCCCTCACGCGCAGACGGCAGACCCCCTCCCCGTTTGGGGGGGCGACACACAGAATAACCCCCGACGTGGGGGTGTCGGATTTTGCCTACAAACGAACCCCCCTCGGCGGGAGGGGTGGGTATTTCGCTGGATCCCCCGGGCGGGACGCCGGAGACCCCCCCCCAGCGGGGGGGTGTGGGTTGAGTTGCAGACCCCCCCCCCCCCCCGTCTGGGGGGGAGCGGGACGCCGGAGACCCCCCAGCGGGGGGGGTTGAGTTGCAAACCCCCCCCCCCCCCCCCGTCTGGGGGGGCGGGAGGCCGGAGACCCCCCCCCAGCGGGGGGGAGGGGGTTGAGTTGCAGACCCCCCCCCCCCCCCCGTCTGGGGGGCGCGGGATGCCGGAGACCCCCGCCCAAACGGGGGGCGGGGGGGTTGATTTGCAGACCCCCCCCCCCAGGGGGGAGGCCGGAGCCCCCCGTCTGGGGGGACGCCGGAGACCCCCCAGCGGGGGGGTTGGTTGCAGAGTCCCCCAGCGTATAGTCATGGCAAATAGCCAAAAAATTGGCAATATTGGGAATATAATTGTTGAAGATTTCATAGATATTCTGCTACAGATTGTTTTGCAGGGAAAAATCCGTAGGTGGGAGATGAAAAGTTTGTTGGGGGTTGTGAATATTTTTATCATTATTTTAATTTTTGATGATTGTTATAATCTACCAGATTTATACAAGCCTTAAGGAAAGCTATGTAAAATCATAGATAACTGTTAAGTATTGTATTTGTCTGTTGTGGCACAACGGCTCTGGTGGAATGTTAAACATTATGTTAAGTAAAATGTTGAACGTGGTGGAATGTTAAATATTATGTTAAGTAAAATGTTGAACGTGTTTGTTCAACGTTTTGTTCTTCGTCACCTGCTCTTATCATCAAAGATTTCTTATTATAGCTAAAGGGCTTGCAGTTATACATTTGGTGCTATTGGAAATTCTCTCTTATCTATTGAACGGATGCAAATCTTCTTTCTTCGGTCCACTCTTGGTTTAAGGGTATTGCAGATCCCGTCGGTTATAGTTGTTGAAACCGAGTGTTGAGTTGTTGAGATTGTTCTGTTCGGTTTCAAGACCTCTTGGCTGCGGAAGTTTCTCTCGGATTGGTTGAGAAAATCCTCAGCGGTTTTTACCTGTGCTCTTGCTGTTTTTAACAGATTAGCTATCTTGAAGAGGGACTTTAAAAAGTGGCAAGTTGATGTGCGGCTTGATTGTTGGTGGACTAGCGTTGATCGGCTTTGGTGAAAGGTGATCTAAAAAGCTTCGCGAGGAGGCTCACATCTACAACGTAGAGGATCAAGGGAGTTGATCTTGGTGAGTACTGCAAGGGGAGCTTGCTCGCAAGGGGAGCTTGCGCGAATTACTCCAAGGAGTTGATTGCGATCAATTCGTGTAGTATGTATTGAGGGGGAGTGTATTTCCTCTAATATCTTTCAGTTTTGATGTCTGTATTTTACATACTATATAATGGAGTAATTTGATATTCTGGGCGGGGCCCCGCAGATGTAGGTGTGCGCACCTAACTGCGTTACCAACGACCTTGTGTTGTGATGTGTTGATTGACATTATTTCTATGTGCTCTCTAATTAGGATTGCGTACTAATTTCATTTGGTATCAGAGCAGGTCATCCGCATTCTTTGCTTGTCAAAGAGGGTGTGATTCTGCTGTCTTAGTACGTCAATCATGAACACGAAGGAAGGAGCTTCCGTGACTCGGCCTCCGCTTCTTACTGGCACCAATTACACGTATTGGAAGTCTCGGATGCGCGCTTTTATCAAATCTCTTGATGAGAAGGCATGGGTGGCCACTGTTGAAGGCTGGACTCCTCCTACAGTTGACGACAAGAAGGGAAATGAATCTCTCAAGCCTGCCCAAGATTGGAGTATCGAAGAAGAACGTGCGGCTCTGGGAAATTCTAAAGCCTTGAATGCAATTTTCACTGCTGTTGATGAAGAACAGTTCAAGTTGATCTCTACCTGCGAAGTTGCTAAAGAAGCATGGGATATCCTTCAAAACATACATGAAGGGACAAGCACAGTAAGAGCTTCTAAACTTCAAATTTTGGCTTCTCAGTTTAAAAACCTTAGGATGAATGATGACGAATCTGTGGCTGAATTCAATGGAAGACTTCGTGACATAGCTAATCAAGCTTTTCAATTAGGAAAGAAGTACTCCCAAAAGAAATTAGTTGAGAAAACCCTTAGATCTCTACCTGAAAAATTTTGGGCCAAAATAGCTGCTATAGAAGAAGTTAGGAATACTTCTAATATGAGATTGGATGAATTGATGGGATCTCTTCAAACTTTTGAGATGAACTTGAAGCAAAATAAAAGGGAGAAAGGAGTGGCTCTAAAAGTGGAAACTGCTGATGCTTCGCATGAAGGAGATGGTACTGAGAGTGAAGATGACATAGCACTTCTAACCAAGAACTTTAGTAAAATGATGAGGAAAATAGGAAGTAGAGGTCAGAATTTCAGAAACATTAACAAAGAAGCTCGTACAAATCTCTCTCCTGCAGTTAGAGGCAACAATCGACCCATACAGAAGTTTGATACAAAGGGCAGAGGCAAGGGAATTCAATGCAGAGAATGTGAAGGTTTTGGACATATACAGGCAGAATGTGCTAACACCATAAAGAAACAAAAAGGAAAATCTCTAGCAAGCTCTTGGAGTGATGATGAGTCTGAAGAATACACTGGTGACGAGGACATTGTCAGCAACTATGTTGCTTTTATGACCATCATGAGTGATCAGTGTACTGATGACACAACTAGCAATGTTGGACATAGTGTGGGCTCTGTTTGCACCATGTTGAAAGAAAAAGATAAGAATGTCAAGAAAAATGTTATAACATTTAGTGCAACATCTGACAGTGATTCTATATCTGATACGGGTGATGAAAAGGAAGTTGACGAAGTTGATATTCGGTCCGCATATCAAACCATGTTTGTTAATTGGTTAAAGATCTGTGAGATAAACAAACTCTTGAAGTGTGAGAACACTAGACTAAAAGGTGAAAGAGAAGAGGCTGTAACTCAACTTGGCAAGATCAAGCAAGACTTCAGAAATCTGGAAGGCCAATTCAGGAGAACACTTCTTAGAGTTGAAAAGGCTGAAAGTGTTCTTAACAAATGGAACACTGGCAAAACCAAGCTTGATGATATTCTAAGCATGGGAAAAGTCTCCGGAGATCGTACGGGAGTAGGGTTCAATAGAGGAGGTTATCTTCAGATAAGCAAGGAAGTTCATTGTCAACCTGTCAGAAATCAGATGATTAACAAACGGTTCAAGCAAGGGAGTCAAAAGGTGAACACAAAAAGAGCACTACTTTCAGACCCTTGATTTGTAATTACTGTCAATGCAGAGGTCACACTGAGAGCAGTTGTTTCAGAAGGATGAGACATCAACATGAAGGAAGAAACGAGGGACATTCAGATAAAAGGATCATTAAGAGATGGATAAGAAAGACAAGAGTTCACAGCCTAGTTGCTTACACGTCTATGAGTGCATTTTCGGAAAACACATGGTATTTCGACAGCGGCTGTTCTCGGCATATGACAGGAAACCGGGGTCTCTTATCAGAATACACTACAGGAAATAAAGGTCACGTTACTTTTGGTGACGGCCAGAGAAGCAAAGTCATTGGGAAGGGAGAGCTGAAGATGACTGAGTCAGTTACTCTGAAGGATGTCATGCATGTCCAAAACTTAAAGGCTAACTTGATTAGTATAAGCCAATTGTGTGATCAAGGACTGTTTGTTCAGGATAAGTGTGTTGTGCTAAACAAAGCTGGGATCAACATTCTTACTGGAAAACGATCGGCTGACAACTGTTATCTTCTGCAGGAAGCAAATAGATGACTCACAGCCAGTGTTGAAGTTGCCGAACAATGGCACCAAAAACTTGGTCATGTGAACTACAAGACCTTGATTGAAATTACCAAAGTTGGAGCCGTTCGTGGAATACCTGTCCTTTCCAAGAAAATTGAAGGGGTTTGTGGTTCTTGTCAGCTAGGAAAACAGAAGAGAACCAATCATAAACAACTTCAGATCATCACCACCTCGAAGAATATGGAGTTACTGCACATGGATCTGATAGGCCCCACAACGGAAGTCAGCATGGGAGGTAAGAAATACATTTTTGTTTGTGTTGATGACTTTTCTCGTTTCACGTGGGTAGATTTTCTCAAAGAAAAGTCAGATGCATTCAATGCCTTCAAGAAGCTTTGCATTCGCCTTCAGACAGAGAGGGGAGCTACTATTGGAAAGATTATACGTATTCGTAGTGATCATGGTAAGGAGTTCAAAACCCACTTGTTTGCTGACTTCTGTGAGGCAGAGGGAATACGACATGAGTTTTCTGCACCTAAGACTCCTCAACAGAATGGTATTGTTGAGAGGAAGAATCGGACTCTACAGGAGATGGCTCGCGTGATGTTAAATGCCAGAAGAATCAGTACAAAATGGTGGGCCGAAGCAATCAATACTGCCTGCTACACCATAAATAGAGTATATCTGAGACCCAGAACGGATAAAACTCCCTACGAGATCTGAAGAGGTAGGAAACCAAATGTCTCTTATTTTCATGTCTTTGGTAGCAAATGTTACATCTTGCAGGATCGGACTTCTAAAGGAAAATTCGATGCTAAGAGTGATGAAGGGACATTTCTCGGATATTCTACTACGAGTCGTGCTTTCCGTGTACTAAACCACCGTACTGATGTCTTGATGGAGTCCATCAATGTCGTCGTTGATGACTTCGAGCAAAGTGATGTAGGGGCTGGGCCGCAAGAAGAGATTAATGAGGAAGATGAAAATGTTGAACAAAATGTTGAACAAAATGTTACAACATTTGATTCAACATCTGATAACACTGGTCAGAATGGTGTCTCTCATGGAACGGCTTCTGTTGAAGAATCGCTATCTGATGAGAATGAAGCTCATCCCTCACGTGGAATAACTAAAGTCATTCGAAATCATCCTCCAGAGCTTGTCATTGGAAATGTTGAAGATGGCCTTCGCACCAGAGGCACCAGTCAGGTAAATTATCGTGATCTTGCTGGTTATACTTGTTTTTTGTCTAGTCTTGAACCCAAGAATGTTAAAGAGGCATTGCTGGATGAGTTCTGGGTGATGGCTATGCAAGAGGAGCTGAATCAATTTCAGCGTAATGACGTGTGGAGTCTTGTTGAGAGATCGAAAGGGGTGAACGTAATAGGCACCAAGTGGATTTTCAAGAATAAAACAGATGAAAGAGGAAATGTCACACGTAACAAAGCTCGACTGGTTGCTCAGGGATACACACAAATTGAAGGAGTTGATTTTGATGAAACCTTTGCTCAGGTGGCTCGCTTGGAATCTATTAGGCTTCTTCTCGCTGTCGCATGCAGTTTTAACTTCAAGCTTCGTCAAATGGACGTGAAAAGCGCCTTTCTAAATGGGATTTTAAATGAGGAGGTTTATGTCGAGCAGCCTAAATGATTTGAAGATCCTTTCTTACCCGGTCATGTTTATCGGCTGAAGAAAGCACTTTATGGACTCAAGCAAGCTCCTAGAGCTTGGTATGAGCGTCTGAATAGATATCTTCTTAAAAAGGGGTATGAACGAGGTGGAGCTGACAAGACGCTGTTTGTTCAAAGAACCAGATCTGCTATCATTATTGCTCAGATTTATGTTGATGACATAGTGTTTGGTTCTACGTCTTCTCAGCTAGTAAGTGAGTTTATAGATCTTATGCAAAAAGAATTTGAAATGAGTATGGTTGGTGAGTTACATATGTTTCTTGGTCTCCAAGTTAAACAGACTAGTGATGGGCTGTTCATATCTCAGAGTAAATATGCTAAGAATCTAGTAAAAAGATTTGGTCTTGAGAAAGCACGTCAAGTTCGCACTCCTATGGGTTCTACAGAGAAGCTCTCTAAAGATGATGGTGGAAAACAAGTAGAGGTTACCTTGTACAGGAGCATGATAGGTAGCTTGTTGTACTTGACAGCAAGTAGACCTGATATCTGTTTCAGTGTTGGAGTGTGTGCTCGTTATCAGGCATGTCCTAAGGAATCACACATCACGGTTGTTAAACGTATAATCAGATACATAAGTGGAACAGCTGACTATGGGATCTGGTACTCCAAAGATACCAACACTCTCTTATCAGGGTATAGTGATGCAGACTGGGCAGGTAATGCTGATGACAGGAAGAGTACCACCGGAGGATGTTTTTATGTTGGAAATAACTTAGTCTCTTGGTACAGTAAAAAAGCAAAATTCGATTTCGTTGTCAACAGCTGAGGCAGAATACATTGCGGCAGGGAGTTGTTGTACTCAACCCCTGTGGATGAAACAAATGTTGACAGACTATGGTGTTGATCAAGATATTTTGGCTGTTCTATGTGACAACCAAAGTGCGATAAACATTTCAAAGAATCCTGTTCAACATTCAAGGACTAAACATATTGACATTCGGCATCATTTCATCCGTGAGCTGGTTGAAAAGAAGATTCTCATGTTGGAGTATATAGATACTACCAGTCAGTTGGCTGATATTTTTACTAAACCCTTGGATTCTAACAGATTTGAGGAGTTACGACAAGCTCTTGGGGCTGTGTTGTATCTGAATGTTGAACTTATTGTTGCATATAATGTTAAACATAATGTTGAACATTATGTTGCAACTCTTAAAAGTGCTCTGGGTTCTTTTGTCTTTTCTGTCTTCGTGTTATTACCTCGGCATTTATTTCCCTTTCTTGGTTTTCAGAGTTCTCTTCACCTCCTTAGAATTCTTCAAGAAGATTTTTTTTGGAGGGTCTGTGCTTATCTAGGGTTCTTGGTTCTTGATTCATTGTCAAAGAAATCCTTGACGTTTCTGCGATGGGTCAGTCTCAAAATGAAAGATCCTCTACAAATCCTCGTCGGTCTGCTCGCCAAGCTGCATCATCTCGCCAGATTCCTCCGTCTTCTGCTTTCTCTCCTTTCAAATGGAAAGGTGGTGTTCCACGATCTTCTAGGGCCTCGTCCGCTGGAATCTTGTCCTCTTCATCATCTACATTGTCCTCTGGCCACATGCATTCAGGAGCTGCCTTGAATTTGGCTATGGTACCTTTTCCCCAATCTCTGTTGATTCTTGCTCTCGTTTTTCCTCTCAAATGCTGTTCTCCGAAGAAGATGAATCATTTTCTCCTCCTGTCACTGTGGAAGATTGGTATTGGTGTCTTCGACGAACTGGTCGCAAGTTGGACATTTCTTGGATGGATTTATCCAATACACGTTTTGGTACTGTACATCTTAAAGATGTGGAAGGGAAGTTGCTAAGTGTGAGGGTGCCCTTCGATGATTTGATTGTTCTGAAATCTTGGAATCCCCCTGAGCCATCTGTTAAACTCTCTGAGATTGTTGTTTTGGATGATTCTGACTCAGTGTCCTCGTCAGCTG
The DNA here is from genome assembly GCA_030789695.1 of Scilla litardierei. NCBI lineage: Eukaryota > Viridiplantae > Streptophyta > Magnoliopsida > Asparagales > Asparagaceae > Scilla > Scilla litardierei. The sequence continues at coordinate 295,359,228 of CM061142.1, read as the reverse complement.
CTGATGATGGTCTGAAGAATGGTGAAGGGTCTTCGTACCAAGACACTTCTGATACGGCTAATGCTGGTGTTTCAGATTCTCATGCTGCTGTCCATGATGTTTGTCACTCAATGAATGAGAGTGCTAATAAGTTGGTTTCTGAAAATGAGACGGTTGAGGTTGACAAAGAACTTTCCACTAATGCATCTACAGCTGATGTTGATCCTACTCCAGTTCTGAATCCCTCCACGCCAGCTGAAGAGAGTACTGATCCTCCTGAACAGGTCACTTCTTTGGGTGAAAATGTTACACATTTGCCTAATGTTGAATCTTATGTCAGATCTGATGATTGTGCTCATGAAGAAGCTCCCAAGGTGTTTGTTGATCCCAGTGTGGATCCTTTTGTTATTCATCCTCGCAAGACTAGATCTGGGTCTCTCAAGCGCAAAGTCTCTTCCACATCCTGCAGGGTTTCTCCATCTAAGTCTCCAAAGTTATCAAGAGGGTCTGGTTCATTCTCTCCCACTGCTGGTCTTGCCTCTGAAGCTATTTCTATTCAATTCTTTGATAAGTCTTGCAAGGATAGATGGGTAGTTTACTCTGATAGATCCATTTTTGGAGAAAAGTCGATTGCTGTCTCTTCTTTCAAACATACCCACTTTCTTGTATTTCTCAAGGATATTGACTTGTTCCAAGCCGCCAGTTGTTTTAAGACCTACTATCCGATTATGGTTCGAGAGTTTTATTGCAACCTATTCAAATCTACTGCTAATTCTTCTTCTAAATGGGGTTTTAAGACTTTTGTTCGTGGGAAAGTTATTCCATTCTCCCCTGATATCATAAACAATCTGCTCAAATGGCCGTGTGGTCAAAGTCTTCCTTCTTATGGTGCTTCTATTGGTGACGACTATGACTTGTCCATCCTGACTGTCACATGTGGGCAATTTTCATGTTGGCCTAAATCTGTTTCTTTCCCTTCATCTGCACTGACTGCTAAGTTCTATATGCTATATCACATTGCTACTTGATCACTCCTTATTTTACACCTTTTTCCCGCATGTTTGCATGCCATTTAGACCGCCCAAATCATGTTTTTCACGATATATCGACGATATTGCGATGCTTTTCACGATTTGTTGTTTTTGTCGCATTTCAGGTGATTTGGCGCGATTTGGAGTGATCTCGAGATGCGCTTACTCTAGACGGTCACCAACGACCTCCCCGAGGGGTATTTTGCTGTTGGAGAGGAGCGGAAGAAGAACGGACGTCGCAGGAGCGACGAGGAGGCCAAAACAAGCAGATTGGGCATTTTTTGTGTCCCACTCGGCCGAGTGGAGGAGCCACTCGGCCGACCAGCGAGACACTGCTCGGCCGACCAGATCAGACACAATTTACCTGTGCACTCGGCCGAGCACCGAAGACCACATCGGCCGAGTGACGACATCACGTCCGCCCGAGTGGCGCCCAGACGAAGCCCTTCCAAAACATCCAAGTTACTGTTTTTCGGCTGCCTGAACTTCAGAAGACCCACTCGGCCGAGTGGTTAATCCCGTCCGCCCGAGTACTATGAAGCCATCGGCCGAGTGACGACAACTCACTCGGCCGAGCCGCCCCCGAAGTAGAGACCCCTGAAAGCCCCGACTTACTGGAAAATTACAGGGTTTTCACTCGGCCGAGCGACTTTTGTCACTCGGCCGAGTGCGATGCGCTGCCTGTAGCGAAAACTGCGGAAAACAGGCTGTGCAGGGGTATTTTGGTCACAGTTTTTGGACGATTTTGAGGGCTATTTAAACCCTGTTTTTACCCTAGTTTGGAGAGCCTCTCTCTTAGATTTTTTGCAGCTTTTTAGATTAGTTTTTTAGCTTTATTCTTGTGATTGGAGAGGAGACAAAGATTGGAATTTTGTTGGATTAATTGAAGAACTCCATTGGTTTGCATCTCTTTTCCTTAAAAATTCTATTTTTATTGCTTATCTCAATATTGTGATGAATTCCATTGCTTATTTCAACGATTATTTTTGTGATCTTGCTATGATTTGTGAGTAGTCTCCACGTCTTGGGGCGTGGGGATGAACCCTACAAGCCCATTTTCATATTTGTGATAAATTGGTAGAAATTGTGCTAGAATTGTTATTAGGGATTAGATTGGGATCAATTTACTACGGATGGCTAGGTATTCATATCAATTGGGATTTGCAAGAGATTGGATCCCAATTTGATAGGAAACCCTAGAAATCCGAATTGGGTTGGAGTCGGATTTTCGAAGTATCGGTTTGCAAGAGATTGGACCGATACTAGGATTTCCGGTTGCAATTCCATGCCGATACTCGTTTGCAAGAGATTGGACGGGTAGGAACTATCCCAATCTAGGTCGTGGACCGAGTTTGCAAGAGATTGGGCTCGGTGCGCGATTGGACGATGATGTTGATCCTAATGCTAGCTTTCCTAGGCTAGGGTTTGCAAGAGATTGGACCCAAACCTAGGATAGCTATAGACCGGCAACAGCGCGAGAGCGTGAGCTTGGTTCTACATTCAGTTGCAACTAGTTCATCCAAATTCTCATTCAAGCAATTTTGATACCGATAAACCGCATTTATGAAATACGGTGAGTAGCGGGGATTCCCCATTCCCTAGACGTTCTTTATTTGATTTGATATTTCCGCATTTTTGTCTGACGATTGTGACAGGATCGCCAAAGGCAAATTTCTCTCTTAAATAGCCAGGTTGATTGGAACAAGCACGGTCATTCGTCCTCCCTGTGTTCGATATCCCGCTCGCTGCTACACCGTGCACTTGCGGTAAAACTACAACCGTTCTTTTGGGTCACATCCCGGAGCGACCAAGTTTTTGGCGCCGTTGCCGGGGAGATCTTTTGACGGTGTTCGTCATCGACCACCCGGTTACTTCTTCTTTCTCTCTTTCTATACTTTCTTCCATTCGCACGTTCTCCCTGTATTTTGCATAAGGTCTTTGCAGGAAGAATGGAGGATGCAATGTCAACAATAGGACTCAGTCAGGAAGATTATGACTCCTTCACAGACCTCCTTAAGGAGCTTGTCGACGAGGTCCACGCCACCGGAGCTTTCGCTATCGATGTCAAGGACCCCGACGAACAGCTGTTTGCTAGTTTCGTGATGGACCAGATCTCCCCGGAGGGGACTATCGGGGGCAATGTCAGAGTTGACGTGATCGACGACAAATTATATTTCGAAGAAGGTGGAATAAGTGTCGAGGATCACTATACTTCGGAAGGATCTTCAGAGCAAATCAACGTTCAGGGAGTTACACCCCATGACACTTACTCTTGCTTCTATGAATCGTCTGATGTGTTTCTTGATTCCAGGAACGAACCGGACCCGATTGAAAACTCTGACGATGCTAGCACAGAATCGGAGCACGCCTATTTCGATGCATTGTCCTCACTAAGTAGTGAGTGTGACTCTTCACAAGAGAGCGCGCCACCTGAACACGAGCTAGACCCAGCCGACAAGGAAGAAGCCGAACTCATGCAAGCTGATGAAGTAGAAGGAGCGGCGCCTCTTCAGGTAGAACTTAAACAATTACCTCCGAATCTAAGGTACGCCTTTTTGGGTAACAAATTAACTTTCCCGGTGATAGTAAACTCCCACCTCACGCCAGACCAACTTGAAAAACTCCTAGACGTTCTTAGGAGCCACAAAGATGTCTTGGGATACACTATCTCCGATCTAAAAGGGATAAGCCCTAGGCTTTGCACGCACAGGATCCATTTGGAGGATACCGACGCCACCTCCATAGAGCCTCAAAGGCGGTTAAACCCGAACATGAAGGAGGTGGTTAAAAAGGAAATCCTAAAATTGCTAGAAGCAGGTATAATTTATCCTATCTCAGATAGTAGATGGGTTAGCCCCGTTCACGTCGTCCCCAAGAAAGGGGGGATGACTGTCATAAAAAATGAAAAAGGTGAGCCCATATCTACGCGCACCGTCACGGGATGGCGAATGTGCATTGACTATAGGAAACTCAATAAAGCTACCCGAAAGGACCATTACCCATTGCCCTTCATTGATCAAATGCTTGAACGACTTGCAAAACATAAATACTTTTGCTATCTAGATGGGTATTCGGGATTCTTCCAAATCCCTTTGCATGAAGATGACCAAGAGAAGACAACTTTCACTTGTCCCTATGGCACCTATGCCTACCGCAGGATGCCGTTTGGCCTTTGTAATGCTCCCGCTACCTTTCAGAGGTGTATGACGTCCATATTCTCCGATTACATTGAAAATATTATGGAAGTTTTTATGGATGACTTCTCGGTTTATGGAAGTGAGTTTGACTCTTGTTTGGAAAATCTTACTAAAGTCCTAAAAAGGTGCCAACAAAACAATCTCACTCTCAATTGGGAGAAGTGTCACTTCATGGTTACGGAAGGTATAGTTCTCGGACATCTTGTCTCCTCGAGAGGAATTGAGGTAGATAAAGCAAAGATTGAGGTAATCGAGAAACTCCCTCCTCCTATTAATGTCAAGGGCATTAGAGGCTTCCTTGGTCACGCGGGGTTTTACCGCCGCTTCATAAAGGATTTCGCCTCGATTGCCCGACCACTTACTTCTTTGCTCGCTAAAGATACTCCTTTTATTTTTTCAGGTGAATGCTTACAAGCCTTCAACGCCTTGAAAGAAGCACTAGTCTCCGCGCCCATCATACAACCGCCGGATTGGAGCCTTCCTTTTGAGCTAATGTGTGATGCTAGCGACCAAGCCATTGGAGCGGTATTGGGACAAAGAAAAGACAAGAAGCTTCATGCGATATACTATGCGAGCAAGACATTGGATGACGCGCAGAAAAACTACACAACTACCGAGAAAGAGCTTCTAGCGGTCGTCTATTCCATAGAGAAGTTTCGCTCTTACCTCCTTGGGTCCAAGGTTATTGTCCACACCGACCATGCGGCATTGAAGTATCTTTTAAACAAGAAGGAGGCCAAACCTCGGTTGATTAGGTGGATACTCTTGTTGCAAGAGTTCGACTTAGAGATCAGAGACAAGAAGGGTACGGACAATGTCGTGGCGGATCATTTATCTAGGCTCATTCGCGACAAGGAGGACGAAAGTTTGCCTATCGACGACACATTCGTGGATGAGAGGCTATATGCCATAAGGACCGGTGAAGTACCTTGGTACGCGGACTTCGTCAACTACTTGGCTTGTGGAATCAAACCGCATGGGATGTCTACGCAACAAAAAAGGAGATTTCTGCATGAGGTCCGTAGCTATTTTTGGGAAGATCCCTACCTTTTCAAGATATGCAAAGATAGTGTCATTCGTAGGTGTGTTGCTAAAGAGGAGGCGACATCCATCATTTTGCATTGCCACGGTCTACCATGCGGAGGACATCATGCCGCCTCTAAAACAACCGCTAAGATCTTGCAGAGCGGATTCTTCTGGCCAACAATGTTTAGGGACACCCACGCTTTTGTGAAGGGGTGCGATAGATGCCAACGGACCGGGAATATCTCCAAGCGCAATGAGATGCCGATGAGACCCATCCAAGAAATCGAGCTTTTTGATTGTTGGGGAGTAGACTTCATGGGGCCATTTCCGTCGAGCAATGGTAACAAATACATCCTATTGGCGGTTGACTATGTCTCCAAATGGGTGGAAGCAATTGCCACCCCTACTAATGATGCAAGGGTCGTCTCCAAGTTCTTTAAGCAAAATATCTTCCCACGCTTCGGAGTGCCTCGTACCTTGATAAGCGACGGGGGAAGCCACTTCATAGAGAACAAGTTTGAAGCCATGCTAAAGAAGTACGGGGTAAATCATAGGGTTGGCATGGCATATCACCCCCAGACAAGCGGCCAAGTGGAAGTCTCGAATAGAGAAATTAAGCAAATTCTCGAAAAGACGGTGGATCGATCTAGAAAGGATTGGTCAATGAAGCTAAACGATGCTCTATGGGCATATCGCACGGCCTTTCGCACTCCCATAGGCACCACACCGTTCCGGCTCGTTTATGGGAAAGCTTGCCACTTACCCGTAGAGTTGGAGCACCGCGCGTATTGGGCCATCAAAACCTTTAATTATGATTACAAGAGTGCGGCGGTGAGGCGACTCTTGGACATCAACGAGCTTGATGAGATAAGAAGAGACGCCTACGAAAGCTCAAGAATTTACAAAGAAAGGACCAAGATTCTCCACGATGCCCGCATAACCGTCACGGACTTCAAAGTAGGAGACAAGGTCTTGCTCTATAATTCCCGGCTCCGACTATTTCCCGGTAAGTTGAGGTCACGTTGGTCCGGACCTTTCACCATCAAGCATATACAACCGGGAGGAGCTTTCGAGTTGGAGAGCAAGGACGGTTCCACGTTCAAAGTAAATGGTCAGAGACTCAAACACTATTCCGAGGGAGTCCCGACGGGCGAAACCAATAGAATATATTTGCTTAAGGGACGGCCGGATGATCTTTCATACCTCCTTGATGAGGTGATAGAGGAGGCGATCCCCCACTCAATTGGCGCTCTTTTCGACGAAGATTTCGAGGAAGGCCCGGATTTAGGCCAAGATGAGAAGATAGATGATTCCCCCGACCTCTCCGCTGAAAATGATGAAGGCGACGCTGATGTCGCAAGGATTCAAGAGCTCTGTAAGCTCTCGAAATTAAAGTCTCCAAAGAAAGCTCCTCCGGTACGGAGATCGGCGTCACCGGTAAAGCCGTTGACCGGAGCAAATGCTAGCTTGGGGGAGCCTCCCCCAAACACTATTCGAGATGGGAGACCACCGAGGGAGAACACGCCGCCACGTCCAAATCCAAGCGCGCTCCCCGGAAAGTTTGATGGGTGCATCTCATATGCACCAAACATCCCGCATTGATTGAAAATTATAGGGGGTCGAGCTCACGACCTTAAACGAGCGCTTGTCGGGAGGCAACCCGACGGTTTTTGCTTTATTTTCACTTTTTCTTTATTTTCGTTTTAGAAATTTTTAGTGTTTTGAGTCGTTCGCCCAAAAATTTTGTGATAACGGGTCCTATTTTTCTTGACAGGAGAGGAGATAGGTAGATCCATCATGAGGAGGATGAACGAGACGACGAGGAGCGCCCCAAGAAGGCGCTCGACGCTTAGGAGGAAGATGGAATCGACTGGAGGAAGAAAGACGGAGTTTAGAGCCCAAACGAAGACAAACAGCAGAACACAAGGCTCACTCGGCCGAGCATACTAGTCACTCGGCCGAGTACACAAGTTCGTCCGGCCGAGCCGCTCACGAACGAGGGAAGTCTGCTGTACCCAACTCTCTGTTTATTTTCCTGATTCCAATATAACTGCTACTCGGCCGAGTATATATATTCACTCGGCCGAGTAAATCGGATACGCTCCTAGGGCGAGTCTTGCCGAGTAGCTTGAGCCACTCGGCCGAATGGACTTACTCCACTCGGCCGAGGCTGGCAAGGCCACTCGGCCGATGCGTAAGCGGGGAGGAATTTCCATTGATTCCACTCGGCCGAGTGACCTAGTCACTCGGCCGAGTCGTAACTTCTGCTATAAAGGGGTCGAGGGGGACACGTTTTTCGAAACGCTGAAACCGATCGCGCCCCCCGACCTTTCAGCTTCCCTCGCCCGCTCGCACCCCTAACTCGCCCGACCGCCGTCGCCGAGCCGCCGCTCGGCCAGCCACCGCCGGCCGACCCCCCGCCGTGACTCGCCCGAGTCGCCGCCGGCGGCCGTGTCTCCGGCCACCTCCGGTACCCCCTATATCGCCTTTTTCTCCTCTTTTTGAGTATTTTTTGAGGATCCATGTGTTAAACGACCCCCAAACCCAAATCAATTCCTATATCTATCTATGATACCCCTAATGCTCCATACGTTTTGATTATTACCCGCTGATATCTCCATTTCACGCGCAGGTTGTTTTTGGGAGCTTAGGGGAGCCCAGGGGAGCTTCTCGGGACTGATTTGAGCTTCGTGGAGGCGCTGACTTCGCACGCTTCCACTGCTGAGCACTCGCGGCGTGTCTGGGTATACTCCTTCCACTCTTTTACACACACCGCACTTTTTACACTTTCGGCGCGCTCGGGGCCGATATGCCGCCCCGGACACGGCCGCGGTCGAAGAGAGCTTCCGCCAAGCGGAAGCGGTCGGATGATGCCGGCCCCTCCCACGAGTTGGAGGACTCTCCTCCACCGTCTCCCACACACGCCGTTCACCCAGCACAGCCTGCAGGCCCCGCACACCCCGCACAGCCTGCAGTGCACCCACAGCCCGCACAGCCTCTCCCTGCCGCTGCACAGCCACCACCTCCGGCTCCACTGGTCGGGCCGCTCGGGATTACGTTCCGAGACGACGCACACCGCGCCGTCTTCGACCGTATCTCCCAGCGCTCGATCGTACCCTCCAGGTTTGCACACCTCGCTGACCTAGGACGCCTGGGGGTACTAGAGGGGATGCTCACGTTGTACGACAACGTGGGCTGGCGAGATTTCTTCCAGGTGTCGGCGGATACGTTTACCCGCCCGACACTTGAGGTTCTGAGTTCGATCGCCCGGACCGACGAGGGATGCTCGTTTCGGTTCATGGATCGAGAGTGCCAGGTCACTCTCGATATGATGAGAGCGTTTTTCTCGTGGCCCGCTGTCCCCGGTGCCGATCGCGGTTACGGCCCCACCCATATCCCCCCACCTTCCTTCGACGCCGGTGCCTTCTGGGCCCGGATTACGGGTCTTCACGCTGCCTTTGACCCTAGTAGGGCCAAGGCCTCGGCCATTGTCCATCCCTGCCTCCGCATTGCTCAGCGCCTTATGGCGACGACCTTTTTGGCCAGATATGAGCCGGGCACGATGTCTACGCCAGAGCTCTATATGCTCTACGCGATGACACGTCCCAGAGCTCTATCTAGGGATGGCGATGAGCTTGTCCCCGCCGTCGTGATCGATATCGCGGCTTGGTTTTTGGACCGCATCATCGTATCGGTGGGCGCTCGCTCACCGATATGCTGCGGCGGCCTGATCACCTTGCTTGCTCTTATGACCGGCGAGGACTTCCCCGACGACTTGCGACGCGTCCCGGGCCCCACTTCTCTGTCTATAGATGTTATGGCCCGGATGAAGATGCTTCGTCCGCACGGTGAGCGTCACTGGGTCTGGTTGCACGGCCCTTACGGGGCCGATTACATGATTCTCCCGAGCCCTGCTCGGACTCTGATTGCACCGGCCCACGTTGACTGGCTCCCTGCGATGGATGTTCTCATCCCCGCTGCTTACGTGCTCGAGGCCGAGGAGGCCGAGCAGGCCCACGCTGCCCCTGTCGACCCCGTTGCCCCTGCCGAGCCTGCTGCCCCTGTAGACCCTGTGGCCCCTCAGCCCATACCTGACGTTTCCGCTGCTCTTGACACCTCTGTCGGTGTCGAGAGCACCTCAGCTGAGCCCACTTCCACCACTTCCACCACTTCCGAGGCTGTCACCACCACTCCCACCACCACCACTGGCCCTCTGTCCGTCGAGCCTCTTTGCTCCGCACTCCCCGAGCGCCCGCCGACCTTTGTTGAGAGTGGAGAGCCCTCGTTTGCCGCGGTCGTGGAGACCATGGCTAGCATGATCTCCGCTGGGGTTGCACCTTTTGGTCCACACACTTCCACCCCAGCGGTAGTCACCTCTGTCTCCACCCCTGCTGTATTTTCCGAGAGTGTCGTGGCGTCTGTCCACACTTCTGTGCCACTGACCTCTCCGGCCACCTCGCTGCCATTTTTGCACTCTTCTTTCGCTGCTGCTGCCTCCACTTCCCACCAGCCGGTGCCCCGGCCTCACACTGAGGCCAGGCCCACATTCGCAGGCGCAGCACCTTTTGTTCCCTTCCCCGCTGAGCCAGTCACATACGCGACCCGAGTTCGCCAGCCACGCCCTGCACAGCCCCGACCGGTGCGTCCCTCTGCACCACCTCCCCCCGACACTGTACTTCAGAGCATTCGTGCTCTAGAGGGGGCGGTGAGTGGCCTCCGAGGCGACCTTAGGACCCTGTCCTCCACCGTCTCTGTGATGGCTGGTCGCTTTGACCTGATCCCCCAGATCCATTACTGTCTCACCCAGGTTCTGGAGCGTCTCCCGCGCGTACCCCCACCCACCCAGCAGGTTCCCGCCCACACTTCCACACACACCCGACCTGCTACCACTTCCACACCCACACCCGCTCAGCGGCCTGTCCAGCCACCCCCACCACCTCCGCCTCAGGACGGAGACGGTGCAGCACCACCTTCCTAGGCACCCTTGATGCCATCGATTCCTTTTGCCGTTGTGCTGCCCGTTTCTGCTGGGTCCTGTTGCACTTTTTGTCCACCCCCCTCCCCTCACTTATTTTGGGATTCTCTTTTTGATCATATCTTTATATATCTTTTTTGGGAGAGAGGGAGAGTTTTTGGTGCCACTTATATATCTGTATCACTCCTATCTGTGCATGCATCATGTCCGCATCATATTTTCATTTCTTTATTTTTCTTTTTATTTTCATCATGCATGCATCCTCACTTGCCCCTCCCATCGCTTGTCTCTCGGTGTGCCACACTTTGCACATTGGGGACACTGTGCCATTTAGCTTGGGGGAGTGAGTTCTCACGTTCTTTTTCGATTTGCCACCTTTATTTTTAGCTTTTCACACCATTCTTCGCTTTTGCACTTATCTTTTATCATTTTTCTTTTATTCTACCATGCATCACGTTTTTCTTATTTTTTCTGTGTGCCGCATTATAAATAGTTCTATTTTCCCTTTATCTTTATTTCTTTTTTTTCTCATCTCATGCTAGAGATGACTTTTCTATGATGATGATGACGTTGGATTTAGCTTACTCTATATGCATGCTTTATTTGTCATGTCTTAGATTTTATTCCTGATATCATATGCTATGACTTGCCTTGCATTTAGAGATAGTAACCCACACTTTTTTCCGCATGAAAATGGATGAAATTTTATTATTAGCTGAGTCTGAATATTCATATGTATGCTATCACAGAAAACACACCAAGATTCACGCATTGAATGCCTATATCTGGAGTACTGATTTCTTTTCCTATATCACTTCTATATGCATGAATTGTACACTTCACTTCAGGATGATTGAATGATGTTAGCTATGGTATATCTGGATTAGTTAGCTTTTTTGTGATCGAAACTGAGTAGATTAGATTACCCTGCTGAAGTTGTCGTGCATGTCTTATAGAGTGAACCGAGAGTTATATCTATTTCTTTCTCCACAAATCTTGAACATCATTTCTCTACTTTTATAATCATTGGTGAATCTCCCCTTAGCGATTCTATTTTATGGCATTTCCCCCGCTATTAATTCCTAGCTCCAATTTTCTTATTCAAAAAAATATAATATAATAATAAAAGAGAGAAGAATATTCTTGTATATCATTATCTCTCTTTGAGTTGGGATCGTTGTGTATATATGCTATATTCGGAAAAAAAACAAAAAGAAAAAGAGAAAAGAGGAAAAATCCTCAATAAAAGATCCCATCTCACTTTCTTCCTTTCTTCTTTCTTCTTATTACATTTGGAGCTATATAAAAATGGGGATGTGAATATTTTTTATGCCACCACGCTTATAGATAAGCTTGGGGGAGGGGATCCATTGATGTGTGAGAGAGTGACTACTTGACGTTGCACGACAACCTAGGCTAAGTAATATTCTATACTCGGTGAGATTATTTCTAGCTTTACGAAATCCAGAGATCTAAGCCTAGCGTTCATTTCATGAAATCCATACTTTTCTATTCTCTCTATTCTATAGTGTGATACTCTTATACTCCTGATAGAAAGCGTTCAATTGAAAAGTGTGTGATCTGTGATTCGTATACCGCTTTAAATGATTCAGACGATGTTAATTTTAAAAATTATTCCGTTTTTCATGATTATATCGTTGTTCGTGGGTTTTCCGTTTCTATTTGCACTATTATACTATGATATCAAAATAAAATCCTTTGACATGTATTTTTCATTCAGTGCATGCTATATGAGTAAGTGAAACCCACGTCCTGAGAAAATGATCTAGTATCCTACCTCTTCGCTTCTTTCTTTCTTCTTTATTTTATTTCGATTTCACTCTTCTTCGTTTTTCATTTTTTCGCCGTTTTCGTTTTCCGAATCCACCGGGTTCGCCATTTACTTATCTTCCTCGAGGACGAGTAAGAGGCAAGCTTGGGGGATTTTGATCACTCCTTATTTTACACCTTTTTCCCGCATGTTTGCATGCCATTTAGACCGCCCAAATCATGTTTTTCACGATATATCGACGATATTGCGATGCTTTTCACGATTTGTTGTTTTTGTCGCATTTCAGGTGATTTGGCGCGATTTGGAGTGATCTCGAGATGCGCTTACTCTAGACGGTCACCAACGACCTCCCCGAGGGGTATTTTGCTGTTGGAGAGGAGCGGAAGAAGAACGGACGTCGCAGGAGCGACGAGGAGGCCAAAACAAGCAGATTGGGCATTTTTTGTGTCCCACTCGGCCGAGTGGAGGAGCCACTCGGCCGACCAGCGAGACACTGCTCGGCCGACCAGATCAGACACAATTTACCTGTGCACTCGGCCGAGCACCGAAGACCACATCGGCCGAGTGACGACATCACGTCCGCCCGAGTGGCGCCCAGACGAAGCCCTTCCAAAACATCCAAGTTACTGTTTTTCGGCTGCCTGAACTTCAGAAGACCCACTCGGCCGAGTGGTTAATCCCGTCCGCCCGAGTACTATGAAGCCATCGGCCGAGTGACGACAACTCACTCGGCCGAGCCGCCCCCGAAGTAGAGACCCCTGAAAGCCCCGACTTACTGGAAAATTACAGGGTTTTCACTCGGCCGAGCGACTTTTGTCACTCGGCCGAGTGCGATGCGCTGCCTGTAGCGAAAACTGCGGAAAACAGGCTGTGCAGGGGTATTTTGGTCACAGTTTTTGGACGATTTTGAGGGCTATTTAAACCCTGTTTTTACCCTAGTTTAGAGAGCCTCTCTCTTAGATTTTTTGCAGCTTTTTAGATTAGTTTTTTAGCTTTATTCTTGTGATTGGAGAGGAGACAAAGATTGGAATTTTGTTGGATTAATTGAAGAACTCCATTGGTTTGCATCTCTTTTCCTTAAAAATTCTATTTTTATTGCTTATCTCAATATTGTGATGAATTCCATTGCTTATTTCAACGATTATTTTTGTGATCTTGCTATGATTTGTGAGTAGTCTCCACGTCTTGGGGCGTGGGGATGAACCCTACAAGCCCATTTTCATATTTGTGATAAATTGGTAGAAATTGTGCTAGAATTGTTATTAGGGATTAGATTGGGATCAATTTACTACGGATGGCTAGGTATTCATATCAATTGGGATTTGCAAGAGATTGGATCCCAATTTGATAGGAAACCCTAGAAATCCGAATTGGGTTGGAGTCGGATTTTCGAAGTATCGGTTTGCAAGAGATTGGACCGATACTAGGATTTCCGGTTGCAATTCCATGCCGATACTCATTTGCAAGAGATTGGACGGGTAGGAACTATCCCAATCTAGGTCGTGGACCGAGTTTGCAAGAGATTGGGCTCGGTGCGCGATTGGACGATGATGTTGATCCTAATGCTAGCTTTCCTAGGCTAGGGTTTGCAAGAGATTGGACCCAAACCTAGGATAGCTATAGACCGGCAACAGCGCGAGAGCGTGAGCTTGGTTCTACATTCAGTTGCAACTAGTTCATCCAAATTCTCATTCAAGCAATTTTGATACCGATAAACCGCATTTATGAAATACGGTGAGTAGCGGGGATTCCCCATTCCCTAGACGTTCTTTATTTGATTTGATATTTCCGCATTTTTGTCTGACGATTGTGACAGGATCGCCAAAGGCAAATTTCTCTCTTAAATAGCCAGGTTGATTGGAACAAGCACGGTCATTCGTCCTCCCTGTGTTCGATATCCCGCTCGCTGCTACACCGTGCACTTGCGGTAAAACTACAACCGTTCTTTTGGGTCACATCCCGGAGCGATCACTACTCGTAACTGGTTGCCTACTTCCAACATGTCTATTGTTACGAAGTCTATGTGCAAATTGTTGTTTGCTGCTGGGACTAAGAAGTCTTTCAACTTGGGTCGCCTCATCTTTGATTCCATCCTATCTTTATCTGAATCATCAGCTCCTCATACTGCTCTGTCGCATGCATCTCTGGTTTCTATGATTCTCTTCTCACAAGGGATTGTTCCAGCACCTTCTGAGCTTCCAGTATCCTGTGACTTGATCAGCTTCACAACCAAGTCTATTGCCAGCAAAATTGATGACCTGACTGTCCTTCCTTCAGTGTCCTCTATGCCGTCCTCTTCTTCTCCATTTGTATCTAAATCAGCTAAGAAAAGAACTTCACCTCCACAAGCTTCTGTTCAAGACCTCCAGGATGACATGTTGGTGTTTCAGAGGGCTGTCAGAGCTGTTGATGATCAGCTCGCTATGCTTGAGAGTCAGAGGGTTCTTCTTCAAGCTCAGAGGACTTTTCTTCAAGACATGATTGCTGAACTCCAAGCCAAGGTGTCTCCTTCTGATGAGGTTTGATCTTTGGCTTTTTCTGTCACAAAGGGGGAGTATGTTCTGTATATGAATGGTTGTTATGAACAAGTGTGTGATCTAAATGTGATCTAAATGTCATGACTTGGGGCTGTTTTGGTTTGATGTTGTCTTCTGACTGGTATGTCTTCTATCTGACTGGTATGGCTTCTATACAAGAGCATTTCTACAGCCTGTTTCTTTTCTTTGATGATATCGGATCACTTTCTGTTTGATTGTGCCACTAAAAGCCAAAGGGGGAGATTGTTAAGTATTTTATTTGTCTATTGTGGCACAACGGCTCTGGTGGAATGTTAAACATTATGTTAAGTAAAATGTTGAACGTGGTGGAATGTTAAATATTATGTTAAGTAAAATGTTGAACGTGTTTGTTCAACGTTTTGTTCTTCGTCACCTGCTCTTATCATCAAAGATTTCTTATTATAGCTAAAGGGCTTGCAGTTATACATTTGGTGCTATTGGAAATTCTCTCTTATCTATTGAACGGATGCAGATCTTCTTTCTTCGGTCCACTCTTGGTTTAAGGGTATTGCAGATCCCGTCGGTTATAGTTGTTGAAACCGAGTGTTGAGTTGTTGAGATTGTTCTGTTCGGTTTCAAGACCTCTTGGCTGCGGAAGTTTCTCTCGGATTGGTTGAGAAAATCCTCAGCGGTTTTTACCTGTGCTCTTGCTGTTTTTAACAGATTAGCTATCTTGAAGAGGGACTTTAAAAAGTGGCAAGTTGATGTGCGGCTTGATTGCTGGTGGAACAGCGTTGATCGGCTTTGGTGAAAGGTGATCTAAAAAGCTCCGGGAGGAGGCTCACATCTACAACGTAGAGGATCAAGGGAGTTGATCTTGGTGAGTACTGCAAGGGGATCTTGCTCGCAAGGGGAGCTTGCGCGAATTACTCCAAGGAGTTGATTGCGATCAACTCGTGTAGTATGTATTGAGGGGGAGTGTATTTCCTCTAATATCTTTCAGTTTTGATGTCTATATTTTACATACTATATAATGGAGTAATTTGATATTCTGGGCGGGGCCCCGCAGATATAGGTGTGCGCACCGAACTGCGTTACCAACGACCTTGTGTTGTGATGTGTTGATTGACATTATTTCTATGTGCTCTCTAATTAGGATTGCGTACTAATTTCAATAGCAATATGTTGTATGTATCTACGGGATCGAAATGAAATTACCTCTAGATCAAAGATCTAGGGAAGATCGTGATAATAAAAATCTGTAGATAGTTCCGCTCCCGATACGCTCCAAAGAAAAATCCACGCAAAACTTCGTCGCAACTGATTACCGCAACAACAGATTCCTTCGCGCGTAGGGGTTTGATTTTTGGTAAGAGACGGGAAGAAAAGCTCAAAAGAAAAGAGCGTAGGTGATGATAACGTGTTGAAGAATTGTTAGGAGAATAGTGTAAACTAATCTCTAAATTAGGAGTAGCCATGGCATAAGCCATGGCTCTCTATATATTCATTCACTTTAGGAGTCTAAGGGACTCCCCACTAAGTTAGTGGGGAGTAAATGGTGAGATGATGAGGGGAGGGAGGCCAAAGGTCTCCCTCAACTCACAACAATATGTATGTTTTTGCTTTTAGTTTTTTATTTGATATGTTATTTTCAATAACCAGATAAGAATTGCAATTGAAACAATTAAACGGCCGTCTCGAAAGTCCAAGAACCGACCCAAAAGCCCGTATGACAGTGTCAAGACTATCATTTACAAAGCTTAGAGACGGACCAGACCGGATTGTAGGCCTAACGTAAATGGGGACCGGTGCCGGGCCTAAACCGGACCCGATACGACCAGCCCGTTTACTTCCCTGATTGCAATGTCAAGAGTTCGGATTAGGCCAAATTTAAGAACCCGGCCCAGTTCGGCAGGAAAGCGAACTCTCTCCGCGGCCCTCGAACCAAAACTCCTCATGAACCTTCCAGAACCCGCATCCCGTCATACTAGAACTCTCCCCCAATGGCTTAAAACCCATTCTCGTCTCCCCATTTCTCCACTCCAAGCCAAGGAAATAATAATTTTAAAAAAGCGGCCGTCGCTCAAAAATTCTAAAACCCTAGTCTTCAGATCGCCTTCTCTTGTATACAATCTGATCTAGTTCCAATGGCGGACGAGGCGAAGGCCAAGGGCAACGCAGCGTTCTCCGCTGGCAACTTCGAGGATGCGGTCCGCCACTTCACCGACGCCATCGCCCTGTCCCCCACCAACCACGTACTGTACTCGAACCGCTCCGCCGCATACGCCTCCCTCAACCGCTTCTCCGAGGCCCTCGCCGATGCCAAGAAGACCGTCGAGCTCAGCCCTAGCTGGGCCAAGGGCTACAGCCGCCTGGGCGCCGCTCACCTCGGCCTCCACGACGTCGAGGAAGCCATCAAGGCCTACGAGAAGGGCCTCGCCATCGATCCCAGCAACGAGGCCCTCAAGTCAGGGCTCGCCGATGCGAGGGCAAAGCTGAGATCTTCGGCCAACGGAGGATCGGGGGCGTCTCCTTTCGGGAAGATTTTCCAGGGGCCGGAGGTCTGGGCGAAATTGACGGCCGATCCGACAACAAGAAACTATCTTCAGCAGCCGGACTTCGTCAGGATGATGCAGGAGGTTCAGAAGAACCCGAGTAGTATCAACATGTACTTGAACGATCCGAGGATGATGCAGGTTCTTGGGGTTTTACTGAATGTGAAGATGAGTGGACGGCCCGGGGATGAGGAGATGGAGAGGGATTTTCCGGCCGGGCCCCAGAAGGAGAAGGACGCAGAGCCTGCAAAGAAGGCGGCGCCTGAACCAGAGCCAGAGCCGATGGATGCGGTGGATGAGGAGGAGAGGGAGAAAAAGGAGAGGAAGGCGCAGGCTCAGAAGGA
This sequence comes from Scilla litardierei, assembly GCA_030789695.1. Taxonomy (NCBI): domain Eukaryota; kingdom Viridiplantae; phylum Streptophyta; class Magnoliopsida; order Asparagales; family Asparagaceae; genus Scilla; species Scilla litardierei. Next base: position 295,341,831 of record CM061142.1, on the reverse strand, counting down.
GAAGGAGGCCGGAAATGCAGCATACAAGAAGAAGGATTTTGAGAAGGCGATCGAGCACTACACCAAGGCATTTGAGCTTGACGATGAAGATATCTCGTACCTCACGAACCGGGCTGCGGTTTATCTAGAGATGGGGAAGGTGATCTCTTATTCCTCCTAATTTTTTTCCCTCTTGTTTTTTCTTTTGTCTTGATATTGACTTCTTGTTCATGTTTATATCGGTATATACCCATGACTTAACTGAAATTTCTTGTTTTTACTTAACTTGGGGTATATTTTCATCCAACCGCATGGAAGTGATGTAGATGCACCAATTAGCAATTAGTAACCTCGCTCATGCAGGGTCTTACATAAATACTCTGCCAAAGTCTTCTTATTTAAGAAGAATGTCGGGCATCAGACAATAATAGAAGCAAATCGTGCTTGCAAATAGGGAAATTATTAGACATTATTTTTGAACTATGGTGGTATTTTTAATGTCTTTCGCCTGTGAGCATGGTAGTTGATGTTCGATCATATCGGCATATTTAACTATTCAATATCAGTACTGTGGCAGCAAAGGCTGTTGCAGTCTTACCACAGAGAATGGTCACTGCAGGTTCTACATTAATCAGGAGCGTTGGTGTGAACAGAGCCAAAAATAGTTTAAATTGCTTGAAGAGATGCAGCCCAAACCTTAGCATCGAGCGTTTGATTAACTTTCTCATTTGCTAATCACAGAAAAAATGCAGGAAAATGTGTAAACAAGACTTCTAATTTTAGCTAGTAATCAAAATATATGCATTGCTTCTAATGATTAGCACATATCTAGCATGTGCCCACAAGTACACAAAACATTCGACAAATGATGGACCACCAATTTTATGCACGCCACAATAAATGCATAAATGAACAAAATATACGGGAAAGTGATTAAAAAGAACTTCACTGGGATTGTTCACTGGGATTGTTTTGGTTTCGTAAGGTTAATTAGGTACCAAAACAGATTCTCAAGGCTGAACTTAGTAATTACAACTGGAAACATGGTTATATGATAAGTAGCAACATATTCATATAATAGATGATTCTTTCTCAAACCAAACTTGATTTACAGCATGATAGAAGTTCTAGAAGGCACAAACACGTGTTTGTCATGGGTTTTATTGATAATCAAAGCTGGAACTTGTGAGACTTTGTTCATTGAAGGAGTTCTAGATGGATGTACTAAGGATTTCTTGGAGTCGGTACTAGGTCTAAAAAGCATGTTTTTTATCTTACTGAAGCTAAGGACATTTTGATAGACTCGTAGAGAGTCTGAAAGTATGAACGTTGAAGCATGTTACCGAATCTAATCTCCAAACTCCTAAATGCAATCTCTCAGAAAACAAGTAGTTTTCTGTGTTTATCTTCTTTCCTTGAGGAGGAAATGAATGACGAAATCATGGACAGGTGGTATTTGTAGAGTTTGTACCGTTAGAAGATCAGATGAATGCAGAGGATCAAGGTAAAAAAGGTAACACGGATAGCCTAAAATTTCAATTCATATTTTCTTACCCATGTCGTCTTTTGCTGATAGGTTTGTAGATGTAGTAACTTTAGGTGTGAATGGAACAATAAAGGTTAGTAACCTCAGATTAATGAGCAATATCACTTAGCTATAGACCTCTTGTTAACTTAATGACTAAGTCTTTCACATAACCTCAATATGTTCATGTACCTTGACCGATTCAAGGCGAAAGGGAGTTTCTCCTTTGTTAATACTGGATAGAGTTGAGCTAAAAAGATCTTGATCGCAATGAAGTGGGATCTTTATAGGGTCTACTTTAGCTTCGAGAATTTGGTTATTTGTTTAGGATATGTAGATGTGGTGTCCTGGCCAAAAGAGACCGAAACACGAAACATTCGTGATGAAGGAAAAGTTATCAAAGGCAATACCCTTGATATAAGTATCTGCGAGAAATGCGATATATAGGGAATAACTTTTGGTTGTTAAAGAGTTTATAACTAAGAGTAAAAGGAAGTCTAGTTACATCATCTAAACTGAAGCTAAAGTCCAACATGTAATCGGCAAAGACCCATAAAACTTAATGATGAAGAAAGGAAATGATTTGTTGCTTTCAGTCATTTAATTGTTGCTGCGAGCATGCTATTATTATTAGGCATTAGGAAATAATTCACATATTTCATGGTACACTGAACATACCAAGAATATCACATTTGACATAAAAGAATGAACAAAAAACAAATCATTTACTCTCTTGATAGTATGAAATTTGTCGGTGGCAGTGATTTTCTTTTTGCTGACATAGTTGTGCTGTTGGCCTGGCAGCTGGTTTGTGGTATTTTTCTTTAGTCTCTGTTGTATGAGATTTCTGCAATTAATTGTCAGAGCAATGTTGGGATTTTCAATGTTTAAAGATCCTGTTCTTGTTTCTTTGCCAAAATAATTTGTCTTACTTTTGAAAAATTTGATGTCATGATACATTCCTCTCTTAATTATGAACTATTTTACTGGAATGTATTCTGAATTACATAAACTCTTCCATTGAGCTCAGTATGAAGAATGTATAAAAGATTGTGATAAAGCTGTCGAGAGGGGCAGGGAGCTTCGTTCTGACTTTAAGATGATTGCAAGAGCATTGACCAGAAAAGGAACTGCTCTAGTGAAACTTGCTAAATGTTCCAAAGACTTTGAACCTGCTATTGAGACTTTCCAGAAGGCTCTAACTGAGCATCGCAATCCTGACACATTGAAAAAGCTTAATGAAGCTGAAAGAGCTAAGAAAGAATTAGAGCAACAGGAATATTTTGACCCTAAATTGGCTGATGAAGAGCGTGAAAAAGGTACTCTACTTGTCTCCGCAATTTTTTATTTTTCATATCCTTGTTCATTTTCTGTTTGGTTGCCAATTTGCCAGTTTCATTCTCATTCCATTTGACTCTATTAATTATTGTTTTGGGTGCAAGTAGGTTGGATATACCTAGATTGAAACTGTATTTTACTCAAGTTTTGTAAATGGTCTATCTATTCTTGCATCCTTGTATGGGTTTCTAGCATCTACTTTGAAAAAAATAATGGATCCTCCTGGATTGATGATATAGTATTTAAAAGATAGCCACAATCACAGACTTGGATATAATTCTGTAGGTAATTTGTAGTCTAATATTTTTGTAAGTCAGGCTTGATTCTTTCAATATTAATAGTATGTCTCTATCTTTACTGTATTTGTATCGATATACTCCTATATCTATTGTACAAAAGAGGGATGTTGATTTGATGTTTGTCTTGCTAAGACAAATCGGATGATAGAGAGGTGGCATATATTTGGCCACCTCATCATGGTGGAGCCCATTTGGGTTTTGGGAGAGGTTGGGTGTGGTTTGGGGTGTTGTTGTGGAGCACACAAAGAAAAGCCCCCCATTTCCATGAATTACAAGCTTGTTATTGCGAAATAAACCTCCCTTTCCCACCTATTTTATGTATATGACATTAGGATTTATGCACTTTGTCTCCCAATGTTTTCTTTGGCAATTTTACCCATGCTTTTTCCCCTTTTACATCCCGACGATACCCAACGTACCCACTCTTCTCACTCCTTTTTGGTTGCGTGCATGCACTGCATTCTATGGGTGGGTTTTTACTCGTGCACAGAGTGCACGGGTTATTTCTTGTCCTTTATACAAAAGATGGATAATGATGTGACATTTGTCTTACTAGGACAAAGGAGTGAATATGCCACCTCATCATTGTGGGACCCACTTGGTTTTTGGTGTTGTTGTGGAGCCCCCAAGGAAAAGGCCCCTACATTCTCCTTATTTGCATGTTTGCCGTTGTCAAAAAAATGTCCTCCTATTTTACATGATTGCCATTGGTCATTTTCCACTTCGTCCTGGTGTTTTTTGGTGTTTTAGTTAATGTTTTTCTCTTTTTATTATGTGAGCTCAGAGGTTTGCTCTTTCATTCACTCGTCGTATATTTAATAGTTTCTTATGAATAATACTTTTTGCGTAAAGGAGCGAAACCTCTTGGGCTCACACAATATTGTTGTTTTGGGATTTTGAAATATGAAGATTAAAATGTTGAATAGTTCTGATCGTTCGAAAAATATGGAATATGACTTTTTCAATGTCGCGTATAAGGCCAAGCCGTGTAGGTCGTATGATACCACATTATTCTCATATATATATACACTAGAATTTACCCGTGCACTAAGTGCACGGAGTAAAACAACCCATCACGGATAGGGTGTGGTGCACATGCGCGACCGAAAAGGAGCGAGAAGTGTGGGTGTGAGTGTCGGTATCGTCGGGGGTAAATCAGCGATATATATCGCGGCGGCCTTTGCCACTTCTTAATACCATGGCTCAGCTCCTGCTCGGTAACCTACGTGGGAAAATTTTAGTTGAGGAGGGTTCCAACGAGTTCTATGTTGGTCCTCCTCTCACTAAACGTGAGTTCGAACCTATTAGTTTTAAAGCTGGACAATCGTTAGGCTATCTAGCCTCCTGGCCTCTCTTTTCCTTGTGCCGTCACTTATTAGTATGGCTTGCCGCAAGGTTGGCTTATCCCAAGGCGGGACAACCATTCCATGGCTATGCGATTCTTGGTTACGATATCGTTATCACTGACTCGTTAGTCGCGTCGGAGTATCGTCGGATACTTGATCAGTTAGGAATCAATCATCTTTCTCCAATGAAATCCTTGATTTCTAAGACTGGGTCTTTAGAGTTTGCTAAGAGATTTAGGGTAGCAAGGGGCACTAAGGATTTTTCTCCTGTGTCCCTTCGCCTTGCCCTACTCACTCGATTGACATCGCCTTTTGACTCATTGCTTTCTGTAAATAAGTATGGAGTCAAGAGATTTTCAACTCTTGCCCGCTTAGGGGGCGCTGGTTATAGGGTGAAAGGCTCCATCGGTCGATTATCTCGTCGATGGGATCGTATCCGTGTTATGTCAGAGAAGCCTGGGAAGGGCGGAATGCCTTTGGAGTTTTGGTTGTGCAGAGGTCTTGCGGAGCCTTATCTATTCCATTACCTTATCCTTACCCATGAGGTTCCAACATTTGATCCTTAATTGACCTAGGAGTTGTTCTCGGGCATACTTAAAAAATAGGTTATTATACACCCCAACCCCAACCCTTGGAAAGAAAAAGGTAGCACCGAAGAAAGGAAAGAGCGAGATGGTGGTTTTTGTTGTTCCCGCGAAGCGAAGATCATTTGCCAAGCGAATGAAGTGGATCAACCTCTTTTTGGCTTGGGCCAAACACTTTTTCTCGCAGGTATAGCTTTCTACAAAAAAAGCGATGCGAGAGCGTATTCTCTTATCTAAGCTTCCTTCCTTCGCTCCCCCCATCGTAGATGGTTCAGCCACGCCCAGTGCCACGAAATGATTGAGAACTACGACGGGGTCGAAATGCATTTTGTTCTTTGTATTCAATAAGTATTGCATGACCGAATAATTCAAGGAGGGGCGCACAGCGGGGGGGGGGGGGGGGGGGGTCCTTTTTAGTAGATGACTCGTCGGGCCGTCAGAGCGGGACTTCTTTGGTAAAAAGAACTTTTCTCGCCTAAGGAGCGAGAAGTGTGGGTGTGAGTGTCGGTATCGTCGGGGGTAAAATGAGAGCAATCATGCAAATAAGGAGGCTTAAAGGGCTATAGTGCAAAAACCCAAGGGAAAACCTGCAAATAAATGGGATGGGGGGCAAGGGTATTTTTTTTCTTTTTTCCCTTAGTGGAGGACATCCCCGACGGGTGATGTGGAAACTGCATTATTGGACAACCCTGTGGGGGGTCGTCCTCTATTGTAATATATAGATATGAGAATAATGTGTATCATATCACATGTGGTTAAGCTTCATATGATGCCTCTAAAATTTCATCCTCTATTATTTTTGAAGGATCAGATTCATTCATTTTGATTTTCATATTTTAAAATTTTTAAACATCAAACATAATGTGTACCCGAGTGTTTTACCTGTCGGATCCTGTGGATGGGAGACAAACTAGAAGGGGGTTGAATAGTATTGTATATAAAAATAAAACTTTTCGCAATATAAGAACCCTTCTAATAAGTTACCTAAGTCTTTAATAAGAGTTACCTCTCTTAGTACTTAATCAACACGAATCCAATTGCTTGCAATAAGATAAGATGTACACAACGGAAATATAAATCACAAGCAAATAATGTAGGATGAACAATTAGAAATAATCACATCGCAGACACAAGAATTTATTTTGGTTCCACACCCTGGGTACGTCCAGTTATCGACCTCACTCAGGATTTAATCCACTACTGTAAAACGCAATACAATCACCTAGCTTCACTTGCTAGGAATTTTCTACTCGCCTAGTTACACCAACATTAGGATTTCCAACGAATACACCAATGCCCCTTTCAAAAGGAATACAACATAACATTGATCTTACCAATCGACTTACCAAACGCCTTCCTTAAGGCTTACAAACCTTTGTCGATGATCACTTGTTACACCCTTGATCCTATAGCCAAATATTGGAGTTTTTTGTGTCTATGTGGCTATAAGAAAAATCAAAACTTTGATCTCAAAAATTATAAGTGAAGAATAGGAGATCAAATAGAACTTGAATCAAATCTCTTTAAGATTAAAACTGAGAATAAAGATTTAAATATCAAGATTTTCAAAGGCCAAAAGATTAATTAAAAGATCGGGAAAAATAAGCACACAAATTTAAAAACAATGGCAAAAAAATTGAGAACTTTAGAGCAAAGAGAGCTTTTGAAAAATGCTTAGAAAATAATGAAATTTGCTCAAAAATTGTTATAAATTAAATCTGAACTCTCTGGTATATATAGACACTTAAAATAATTGAAATCGAGTTCATAAAACCCTCCTCCAACGGCTAAAAATGACAATCGCGTAAATCACGTTTCTGTAATTTTTTTAATTAAATTGGCTGATGAAGAGCGTGAAAAAGGTAATCTGCTAGTCTCTGTAATTTTTTATTTTTCCTATTCTTGTTCATTTTCTGTTTGGTTGACAATTTGCCAGTTTCATTCTCATTTCATTTGACTCTATTAATTATTGTTTTGGGTGCAAGTAGGTTGGATATACCTAGATTGAAGTTGTATTTTACACAGGTTTTGTATATGGCCTATCTATACTTGCATCCTTGTATGGGTTTCTAGCATCTACTTTGAAAAAAAAAATAATGGATCCTCCTGGATTGATGATATAGTATTTAAAAGATAGCCACAATCACAGACTTGAATATAATTCTGTAGGTAATTTGTAGTCCAATATATTTGTAAGTCAAGGCTTGATTCTTTCAGTATTAATAGTATGTCTCTATCTTTACTGTATCTCCATTGATATACTCCTATATCTATTATACAAAAGAGGGATGTTGATAAGAGGGATGTTGATTTGATGTTTGTCCTGCTAAGACAAATTGGTTGATATAGAGGTGGCATATATTTGGCCACCTCACCATGGTGGGGCCCATTTGGGGGTGAGTGGAGAGTTGGGTGTGGTTTGAGGTGTTGTGGAGCGCCCAAAGAAGAGCCCACATTTCAATGAGTTACAAGCTTGCAATTGCTTAATAAACCTCCCTCTCCCATCTACTTTGGGTATGACATTGGGATTTATGCACTTTGCCCCCAATGTTTTTTTAATTTAACCCCTGTTTTTTCCGCTTACCTCCCGACAATACCCACACATACTCACACTTCTCACTCCTTTTTGGTTGCGTGCATGCACTGCATTTTGTGTGTGGTTTTTTGCCCCGTGCACTCTGTGCACAGATTATTTCTCGTCTTTTATACATAAGAGGGTTGATGGTGGGGCATTTGTCTTACTAGGACGAGAGAGTGGATATGCCACCTCATCGTGGTGGGGCCCGCTGGGGGTGGGTGGGGGTTTCGGTGAGAATGAATAATACTTTTTGCATAAAGGAGCAAAATCTCTTGGGTTCACACAATATTTGGTGTTTGGGGATTTTGAAATATGAAGACAAAATGAATAGATCCGATCGTTCGAAAAATATGAAATACGATTTTTTTTTCGATGTCGCATATAAGGCCAAGCCTCGCAGGTCGTAAGATACCCATTATTTTCATATATGTACACATGAGAATAATGGATATCATATGACATGTTATTAAGCTTCATATGATGCCTCTAAAATTTCATCCTCTATTATTTTTTGAAGGATCAGAATCATTTATTTTATTTTCATCTTCATATTATAAAAATTTTGAGCATCAAATATCATGTGTACCCAAGGGTTTCGCCTACCCATCCACTTGTAACAAAAATTCTATTTATGAAAAATTGTTAAATTTGTAATGAGTAGATGAACGGATAAAACCTCTTTGAATTCTTGGTATGTAATGTTTTGAGGTTTTGGAATATATAGATCAAAATGAATGGCTTAGTCTTTCAAAAAATAAAAGGCATATATAAGGCTTAATTATGTTTGCCATATGCTACCCAGTATTAAATGAGAATAATGTGTATCATACGCCATATGAGGCAAAGCCCTCTCACATAAAACAACCAAGTACAAGCCCCCGGGCTTGGGCTTTTACTTGGTTGCTTTATGTGAGAGGGCATATGAGGCATATGGCGTATGATACCCATTATTCTCTTATTATATATATATGATATATGAGAGATCTCTCTTATATACATCCATGTGGCACATTCACTTCAGGTAAAATGTGTCACATGAAGATGTATTTTTATCCCCCATGAACTATGTTGAGAAGTTATATGAGATAGATCTCACGTGTCTCTCTCTCTGTGTGTGTGTGTGTATATGAGAAAAATGTACGTGTTGTCGGTGCACAAACATCACATATACATGCTTTATTTTTTGAAATTTTTTGAATGTGTTCTTCACATCATGTGTGCTCATCATACCAAAAATCAAATAACTCCGACGATGTTTCACACTCGATCTAACTATTGAAAATTTAATGGTTTCAAAACAATATAACTTTTTTGTAACTAGTGAATCAAGTGTCAAATATTCTTAGGGTTTATCCATATCCGGGGTTTTAGGGTTTTAGAATGTAGACAACTTAAAAAAATTAAAAAAAATTTGGAAACGAGTGCGTTGGAAATTTAATGTGCTATTATATTAGCTCATATCCATAAATTTATATGTATATGTATGTATGTATATATGTGTGTGTGTTTGTATGCATATATATATGTATGTATGTATGTATATCTACGTATGTATATGTTATATATATGTATGCATATATATGTGTATGTATATATATGTACACACATATATAAGGGGAGATATCCCTTGCGAATGGGATTTGCACCTCGCTCATGCAAATGGGCTTCACAGCTGTCTGATGCGATCATGCGATCACAATCTGGGTGCTATGCCTAGGGCCGTTGGATGACATCGGACGACCAGACGCGAGGGATTCGCAGCCGAGATCATTTCGGCATGAGAGCAAATTACGCCACTGACTGCCATTGCTCACACACAAAAATCAAAGGTAGGGCGATTACTGGCTCCCACTCCCTCTCGTCTTCAACCATGCTCTCAATTGTTCGTCAGCTCCCCACAACCCGCGATTTGCCCTTCTGCGTGAGATCCCAAAAAACCACACGAATTCACTCATTAGCTCACTCCAGGTATGATCTTCTTTTAATTCCTATGTTGTAGGGTTTCAGATTTGTTCTTCCTTACTAGGGTTCAGATCTTCAGATTTGAGTTGGAGACAAGCATTCATGTTTTGGTCTAGGCTTCTTATAAAAATGTTTTTTAGTATTTGTAACTGAAACAATTGCAAAAAATTTCAAGGAAGTTTTTAATCGTTATAAAAGTTTGTATGATACTGAACTTACATTATCACATTGCTGAAAGCAAAGAAGCAAAACTAAGTTCTCCAAACCATGAAGCTTATCAGAAATCTAGTAAGAGACCAAATATACATTTATGTGTCGTTTTTCGACTTTTGTAAACTATTCCGTCTAACAGTGACATCCAAAGAATAACTTGGAGTGCTGATACTGTCTTGCTTAGCGACATGAGAATATAACACCCTTAGTTCAGTTTTGAACTCATGTTAGAAAATTTTGAGTTGCAGGCTGTCCTAATATTCTCTTGTTATTGCTGTCTAATTTGGTTTTTTGTGTTTTGGCAATTTTGGTATGTAAGATGATTGTGTATGATGTTATATAAGATGGTTGTATGGAGTTCATTGATACTTGTTGAAGAGCATATGAAACCAGAAATTGGAATGACTTTCAACAACCTTGAGGAATATGAAAAATTCCGATCGCTTTGATGTCTGTAGCAGCACAATCACTTGGCAAGAATTATGTTTGCTCAAAAAAGAAATGACAGTCTAAATCAGAGGAAATTTGGGCTTGTAAAACAAATAGAATAAGTTGCAAGGCCTTGATCCGAATGAAATTGAACTTACAAACTGACAAGTGTGAAGTGTTTATTTTCATGGAAGAATATAATCATACTGTCAAAACATCAAATAGAAAGCATTTGTTAAGGAAAAACCGTGAGGCAAGTAGAGTGAATAAAAAATCGATAAAGCAGTTTGTGGATGTGGCCTTCTAACGAACAAGCAAATGACTTTCTTCGAACACTCAAGCGGAGGATTTGATAAAATTAGATGCACAGAGACTGACATGAGAAACTATAGAAGTGGCATAAGAGAAGAAGTGTTTGTCATGATGTACAAATGATGCTAAATTATAGGTATGAAGTTGATGAGGAGCAAAAATTAACTCATCATTATGGACGGATAGTATAGCGAGATACTTAATTATGAAAACTTTGGAGATGTGATTTTATTTGATGTCACTCATAGTACTAATCAATATGGATTTATATTTGTACCATTTGTTGGCGTAAATCATCATGGAATGACAGTATTGTTAGGATGTTGATTGATTCCAAATGAAGAGGTGATGTGTAGAAGCAATGTGTCATCCTTCCTTGGCCATGGTTACCAATCAAGATTTGTGGATTAGGTAATTTAGAAAACTTTTCCAGAAATCAGACATATATACTGTATTTGGCATATTTTAGACAAATTGTCGACTAAGTTGGGTGCAATGCATTTTAGAAAGGAATTTCAAAACACTTTCACAAAAAATATTTGAAAAGCTGAAAAATCCAAGTGCATTTGAAGACAATTGGAATTTGATAGTTGAAAAGATTGGATTGTACACATGAATGGCTATTTGATTTGTATCAAATTCATGAGAAATGAGCTCTAATTATCATAAAATTTTCTTCTCTGCGGGGATGTTAGCAGTCAGAAATATTTGTGGATGAATTTTATGCTTGAGGGGCATATATCAAGGAAAAACTCACTTCATGATTTTGTCAATATCTTTTAGAGGGTGTTGGTAAGACAAGGAGAGGAAGAGATTGAAAGAAGATCGCTCATTGACAACCAAAAAATGAAGACAATATGGCTTAGGAGAATCAAGTGGCTCGACTATACACACGGCAAATTTTTTTATATTTTTAAAAGGAAATTTATTCTAGCTTACTATACATCGTTGGAATTGAAAATGATGATTACAATGAAACAATATTTCAATTAAATTATTTGGGCCAACTTGAGATGAGACATGTTGTATATTGCAAATCAAATAGAATGTCAATATGTTTGTCTCATGTTTGATTTTAAGGACATTCCAGCTATATGATTTCTGAAAGAGGGAGTGGCAGGGGTGTAATTTGCTCTTTGCTCGAAATGATCTTGGTTGTGACCCTCATGTCTAGTCGTCTGAAATCATCCAATGGCCTTGAGCGTAGCGCCCAAATTGTGATCACCTAATCATTAGACGGCTGTGAAGCCCATTCGGATGAGTTTGTTGCGAATCACATTCGCAAGGGATAACTCACCTATATGAGATGCCCCTAAAATCAAATATGCAACATGAACATATTGCCATTCTAGTTTATATGCAATATACATGTCACATCTTCTCAAGTTGGTCCAAATAATTTAATTGGAATATTGTTTCATGGTCATCGTCCTTTTTAGTTCCAACGATGTATGGTAATCTAGAATGAATTTCCTCTTGAAAAATATAAAAGATGTGCCTTGTGTATACTCGAGCCATTTGATTCTCAATGTCATTTTGTCTTCATTTTTGGTTTTGTCTCCAATGAGCGGTGATCTTCTTTCAACTTTTCCTCTCCTTGTCTTGCTAACACCTTCTAAAAGATGTTGACAAAATCATGAAGTGAGTATTTCCTTGATATATGCCCTTAAGCATAGCATTCATCCCTTCACTTCTTTGACTGCTAGACATCCCCACCAGAAAATTTTTTTATGATAAACTGGAGCACATTTATCGCGGATTTGATACAAATTTAGTTGCCATTCATTGGTGTCCAATCCATTTTTTCAACTATCAAATTCCAATTGTCTTCAAATGCACTCGAATATTCAGATTCCTAAATGTTTTTTGTGAAAGGTTCTTGAAATTCCTTTCTCAAATACACGGCACCCAACTTAGCCGGTAATTTATCTAGAGTATGCCAAATATTATACACATGCTTGATTTCTGTAAAGCTAATCTACAAATTTTGATTGGTAACCATGACCAACGGAGGATGACACATTACTTCTACCCATGTATGAAACAATCATATGAAAGAATTTGACTCTTCATTTGGAAAATCCACATTCTAAAAACACTGTCATTTCATGATGATTTATGCCAACAAATGGTATAACTATCAATCTATATTGATTAATATTATATGTAATATCGAATGAAATCATATCTCTAAAGTTTTCATAACTTAGTATCGTTATACTATCCATTCAAAAACAATTTGCTCCTCATCAACTTCATACCTATAATAAAACATACTATTTTTTCTTTCTTTTATGTGAAATACTCTAGCACTATTTGTGCATAATGACAAACACTTCTCTCATGCGAATTTTATAGTTTCTCACATCAGTCTCAGTGCATCCAATTTTATCAAATCATTTGCTTGAGTGTTCGAAGAAAGCCATTTGCTCATTTATTGGAATGTCCACTTCCACAAAATGCTTTATCAATTTTTTATTCACGCTACTTACCTCACGGGTTTCCCTTAACAAATGCTTTCTACTCGATGTTGTGACAACATGATTATGTTCTTACATGAAATAAACACTTTCCACTTGTCAGTTTGTAAGTTCAATTTCAATCGGATCAAGGCATTGCAATCACGAGGCCGAACTTTCTCTGATTTAGACTTTGTTATTTCTTCTTTTGAGCAAACATAATTCTTGCCAACTGGCACTTTTTAATTATAAGTGGTTGTGCTGCTGTGGACATCAAAGCCACCAGCTTTTCCACAATTTTTGTAGAAATTTTCAGCTTCCTCAAGGTTGTTGAAAGTTATTCCAATTTCTGGTTTCATATGATTCTTAACAATTGATACAAATAATCCTTGCATTTCATTGACAGGTTGATCATCTCTATGGAAACTTTCACTATCATTGTCTATCATATACGAACTTCATATAATTAATTTTAGTATCAATGAACTCCATACAATTATCTTATATAACATCATACACAATCATCTTACACACCAAAATTGCCAAAACAAAAAAAAATTAAAACACCATAACACCAAATTAGACAACAATAACAAGAGAATCTTAGGCCATCAGTAGCTCAAAATTTTCTAGCATGAGTTCAAATTCTCATCTTGCTAAGTGAGACAGTACATCACTACAAGTTATTCTTTGGATGTCACTATCAGATGGACGAAAAAACAGCACTTACAAAATGCTTACGTGAAGATGGATAATGATGCCGCTGACATGGATATTTGGTCTCTTACTATTTCATTGTTTGGAGAACTTAGTTTTGCTTCTTTACATTTAGCAATGTGATAATGTAAGTTCAATAGCACACAAAATTTTATTACGATTAAAAACTTCCTTGAAATTTTTTGTAATTGATTCAGTTACGACTACTAAAAAAGAATTTTTATAAGAAGCCTAGATCAAAACATGATTGCTTGTCTCCAATTCAAATCTGAACCCTAGATTTGAACCCTAGTAAGGAAGAACAAATCTGAACCCCTAAAACGTAGGAATTAAAGGAGATAGATAATATCTGAAGCGAGCTAATGAGTGAATTCATAGGGGTTTGGGATCTCGGGAGGGCAAATCGTGGGCTGTGGGGAGCTGACGAACAGTTGAGAGCTTGGCTGGAGACGAGATGGGAGGGAGAGCCACTGATCGTCCTAGCTTTGATTTCCGTGAGAGAGAGAGAGCAGTGGCAGTGGCGTAATTTGCTCTCATGTCGAAATGATTTCAGCTGCAAATCCCTCGCGTCTGACCGTCGAATATCATCCAACGGCCCTGAGCGTAGCACCTAGATCGTGACAGCCAACATCTGTGAAGCCCATTCGCAAGAACAAGGTGTGAATCACATTCACAGGGAATAACTCCCCTATATGTATACATATATGTACATATACATACATATATGTATATTTGTATGTATGTATGTTTATTTCTATGTATGCTATGCCATTCGCTTACTATGATGTTGTCTGGCATAGCAAGCATACTCCAAAGTGGGCTATCAATCTTCTTCGCGCTTTTCATGGTAAACTCTTAACTAAAGACATTCTGCACAAGTGGGGGATTACTACAACTCAGAATTGCGTATTATGTGAAGATGATGAAATTGAGTGTATAAATCATCTATTTTTTGAATGCCCCTACAGCAGCTATATTCTTATCAGAGGCCTTCTTAAGCTAAATATCACTCTCCCAGCACCTTCTTCCCTTGCTGGGATGGGGGATCTTATCCTCTCTCTTTATAGTAAGAAGGATTGTGTGGGCATATTAGCTAAGATAGCTTGCATCTATGGTGTGGCATATATGGAAGCAGCGTAGCAGCAGGGTGTTTGAAGGAATTGGGGTGAGAAAAGACAGTCTATTTGAGGCTATTGTGGCGGATGTTGTTATATCCTTGCGAGACATTGACCGTGACCTTCCGTCGGCGGCTGTCCCTTAAACTGGGGTTTTCTGGATACTTGATTCTTTGTATAGCTGTATGGATTTTCTCTTTATGTACATACTTAGCACATGGGGTTTCTTTCTTTCTTTCTTTTTTTTTTTTTTGGGGGGGGGGGGGGGGAGCTTGTAGGGGGTGACAGCGCTTGTACCCCCTCCCCTCTCTTTCTAATCCCCAACTAGATCCCCATAGTGATTGTTTTGTTTTGTTTTGTCTTCAATAAAGTTATTATCTTACTCGTCAAAAAAACATGAGTGAATGCACAGTGTGTTTGAGCAAGCAGAAGAAGTAGAATTAAAAAAATTAAGAAAAGGTTTCCAATGATGTAATTGACGAATCATAGGCCTATTTCATTTGGGCCCCACCAGTGGTATAGTACGCGGTTAGACTCAATTGTGGGATTTTAAAATGTATTTTAGTAATTTTCCAAATGGAATAATTAATTCCTTTTATAAGAAAACAAGTACGTCCCTTTATGTATATACAAATTATTAATTTCATGAATAGTAACCTAAAATGTTAATATACTAATTATGTGTATTCTCTTATATGTAACTACTAATTATGTGAATATACTCGTCACAAAAATTTTCCTGGTGTTTTTTGATTTTTTTTTTCATTTAAACTGTTATATTTAGCTTGAATTGAAATATTTCTGTCAATAGCTATCCTGATACACAATGCTTAAAATCTCACAGGAAGATTACTTTGAATTTTATCTTTGCAAGCATGCAATATACTAAGTTCTACTTTTGCATATGATATGCTTTGTTAAGTTTTATCTTTGCAAGCATGCAATATACTAAGTTTTACTTTTGCATATAATATGCTTCGCAATATACCAAGTTTTACTTTTGCATATGATATGCTTTGTTAAAATTCTTAATTTTTTTAAAACAGCCATTTAATAATTTTCATATCTTATAAAAAGGAAAGGTTAAATACCATGTCCATAGAATTGGAATATATATTTTGCTTTTATTTGTGTATATTATACACATATACAAGTTTATACTCCAATGTGGCATATGCAATTAAGATGAATATCAACTTATGTAGATAATAAAAGGTACATGACAAAATATTTCTCTATGATGCAAAAGGTCCATGCACGACTAAACGCTATGTATGCCGCCACTGATCATGTACGCTTAACATTGAAGTTTGACAAATGGAATAAAACTAAAAATGAAAAGAATGCATATGGAAATTATAGCGTTAAAATCCATCGTTCTCCAAATATTTATCTTATTTTAATCATTTTACATCATCACATCATTAAATTTGCAAACTTTATTATCACAATCATGTGCATTCACACGTGCCGGAAAACTAGTAAAGAAGAAAACTGTCTCCTTTGTTCAATGAAGTTTGTCAAGCTTGAGTTGTGTGAAGCGTATATGATGTGATATGATCTTATAGCTGTTGACTTGCAAAGCCATCCATGGTGGATTTATGTAAGAACCTTGATGTGAGGCGACCAGCTTCTTGGTCTGCATGTCTTTGTCCTTTTGCTCTTGGAGATACCATTGATTGCTTGTCTGGGGTGGTTTGGGATCACACCGGAGTAGCTTTCTTTATGCCCCATAGAAAAGCTCCTATGCTGGTTAAGAACCCTTACGCTCCTTGTTGATTCCTCATTATGACCTGTAAAATTTCAGAGAACATCTTACATTGATATGATTTCTACATTTCACTTCTTTTTTGTGGTTGCTGACACCAACACGACAGGTTTTCAAAGCACGCACAGGATAGGGGTGCAACATGTAATAGAGAATATCAAAGGGTTTATTTATGCTTTTTTAGCACTGTGCTTGAATCTGAGCTGCCTACCTTCTTCCATTTAAGTGATCTTAAGGCCCTTAAATAGCTGATTGTTGTTTTTATTTATATGGAAAATGAGCGGGTTGAATTAGTCGGGACATTGACCTGAAACACTAGGCTTGTTTTTTGTGGCGGCCGTTTCAGGCTTCATGCGCAAATATTTGCACTGGTGTCAAGTGATGATGCTGATGGCATCACCAACAAGCATCAATCAGCCCCTCCCTTTGTCCGTACCTTTGGATTTTGGAAAAGAATTCAACTTGGGTCCCCCCCCCCAAAAAAAAAAAAAAAAAAAACAAAACAAAACAAAAAACAAAAACACAAAAAACACAAAAAAGCATCATCCCATCTTCTTCTCTTTGCCTGTGATGATAACCCAAACCTACTTCACACTACTAAGACACCTGTTATGAGATCACTTGTGCATTTCCATATTCTGTTGGTTCACGGTGAATCACGATGGTATTGGGTGTGGGCTGCTTTCACTATATGTTAACCGATGCGTGTTTCTTTTGAGCGTGAATTTTCATCAGCACTGGGTTTTCCAGCTAGAGCTGGAAAGCTCTCCATTTCGACTTTTTGTCAAATTGTGTATTTGGTATTTTAAGCAGACCAAAGTCAAAGCCCTGCATTCGCTTGTTCGCAGTTTGTTTTTGTTTCTGCTTTTATTTTTTTCGTCTAAAAGTTTGTATATACATGGAACATGGATTCATATGTATATTGGCTTACATTGTGCTGATAGGATTAATGTGTGCATGTGTGTCTGTCCTCATGGTGAGGAACATGTCTGCATATGGTTCCTTGGCTTATATTGGGCCTATGGGATTGATGCAGAAATTTAATAAATCGTTGTACATTTTCCACTTTTTTGAACGCATGGATGATTGCAATTTGATTGCATTGTAAGCTGTAAACTGCTAGGTCTTGAAGATGTAGATTAATTGGTTTAATAGGTTCAGTTTTCTTCTGCAATCGTTGGCATCAGGATAGTTATGGCATTAAATCACAACCTTATGGGGTTTTCTCAGACTGACGGTAGAAGTGTCAGCGATTGAAATTGATACTTCCATTCTACTTTGCCAAGCGCTATTTTGGGGGGTTTTTTTTTGGTGGTTTGGTAGCATTTCTTAATGCTTCGTTGAAGTTGATATTTTCTTAATTTATGAAAATAAAGAGGACGACATATAGCCTTACTTAATGCATTCTTAATGATGCTTCATAGGACGAAATTGATGATTTATCCTTAATTTATGAATATAAAGTGGACTAATATCGCATTCAATTGGCATTCAACTGCAGGCAATGAATTCTTCAAGCAGCAGCAGTACCCAGAAGCCGTGAGACATTATACGGAGGCACTGAAAAGGAACCCAAAAGATCCCAGGGTAATGTTCTTGTTTTTACTTCGTGATTGATATGTAGGGTAACTGATTTTCTGCCAACATATTCTGCCATCTTTTTAGATAATTACTAAACTGTAGTGGCATTGCATTTTGGTTTCGTTAGGTATATAGTAACAGAGCTGCATGCTACACAAAATTGGGGGCTCTGCCCGAGGCGTTGAAAGATGCAGAGAAATGCATTGAGTTGGACCCGACCTTCACCAAGGGCTACACAAGGAAGGGTGCAGTCCAGTTCTTCATGAAAGAATATGACAAAGCATTAGAAACATATCAGGAGGGTTTGAAGCTTGATCCAAACAACCAGGAGCTCCTTGATGGCATCCGAAGGTAGAAGACTTTTGACTGCTAGCTAAACTCATATTATGTAAAGGACTTAATGCTGCCGTCGTGCTCATACGATGAGTGATGCTTTGATGTCTGCAGGTGCGTTGAACAGATCAACAAGACAAACAGGGGAGACATAAGTCCGGAGGATCTGAAAGAGAGACAGGTAAGTTACCATTACACCCCTAATACTTCTTTCAGAAACATGTCGGCTATTGTTGCTTACATAATGTGGTTATTGTACAACAGGCGAAGGCAATGCACGATCCTGAAATTCAGAACATTTTGTCCGATCCGATTATGCGACAGGTATGAGAACTGTTTGCAAAAGATCGGCTTGTGCCTTTCTATTTTTTGTGGTGCCTTCGCTGCTAATCTGATGCGCTCTTTGGATGTGTGCATGTCAGGTGTTGATCGACCTTCAGGAGAATCCGAAGTCAGCGCAGGATCACCTGAAGAACCCACAAGTAATGCACAAGATTCAAAAGCTCGTCAGTGCTGGCATTGTTCAGATGAGATGATGTTCGGTGGCCCTGGCCGTTGCATCCACTGTATGGCCGTGTGCTAATGTGGCTAGTTTCTTCTGAACTGATTTTTTACTCTAGTTTTGGGTGTCGATGTGAATCCAAATTTGTCATTGTCTATGAATGGTTTACTTCACAAGCAAATTCAGTATTTTGTCCGTGATTGTGTTATAAAGTTGAATGACATACTAAAAAAGATTTGGGGACGGGATCATCCCTCTATGAATTTGTTGACTTATATTGAATGTGCTTTGTTGAACGCGATGAATTTGCCAGGAAACCATCATCAATCCAAGTCAGCAGAGTATTTGTAGAATCTTGAAAAGGGATGTGCAGCGACTACTGATGTTTCTTGGTGCCGCAACGTTTACGGGCGAACTTGGCTACATTTTGTAGGTTCTTATTGCCAGCGAGACTGCAGGTATGATGGTGGCAGCCTCACTTGCAACGAGGATTATAAATTGACAATGCCAGTTGGCATGGCTATTTTGCGTCCACGGAGGAATCCATATCTTAATTTCTTTCTTAATTTTTTTCTTCCGTATTTTGATATTTGTCTTTTAAATGTGTTTTCATATTTATAATTGTAAAGTTGCAGCAAACTAGGTTGTAGGATTAAATTGTGTGAGAAATCTAAGAAATATTCTTAACGGAAAATTATCTTTGTTGTTGTGAATAGAAATATCAGAGTTGGTTAGGATTGTGTGTATCTTAGAGATACGTCCATATCTGTGTATCTTATATTTCTACTCTCCTATCCTGCCAATAAAGGGCTGGGGTTCCTCCTCGAGTAGTTGATTTATAACACGTTATCAGCACGAACATCTAAAAATTCCACATGCGCAGGCGTAGGGAGACGGGAGATCCACGCGCGCGGTGCAAGGCTTCATCAAATGAGCGTCGTCATCCGCGTAGGCTTCGTTCAACCGTCGCTATATTCGGAGGACGGATATAGAGGTAAATCCCGCTAAAAATGTTGTTTTTATCATACGTTTTGATATATCTACCCATAGATCTCGCAAGATCGATATGGGAATTGCTAATCGCCTAAAAACGACGAACTTTATCACCCAAAAATCATGTTTTTAACCTGCTCTAATCTGAAAATAATTGGGTAATATGGTTCTTTTAACCCTAGTGTTGGCACCGCCCGTCCGATCCCCCCCCAAAGGGGGGCGCCGCCGATTCCGAATCCACCCCCACCCCCCACCACCCCACCCCCCAGAGGGGGACCGGTCGCCTGTCGCCGACGATCGAAGACCACCCCCCGCCGAACGGGGGCGCCACCTTGCAGATTGAAACCCCCACCCCTAAGGGGGGTGCTGCCCCCGCCGGCTATCAAAGCCTTCCTCCCGAAAGGGCGAGGTGGGCGCCACCTTGCAGATTGAAACCCCCACCCCTAAGGGGGGTGCGGCCCCCGCCGGCGATCAAAGCCTTCCTCCCGAAAGGGCGCGGTGCCCTCGCCCCAGTCAAACCCCCCTCCCCCGAAGGGGGCAGGCGTGTTTCGCCGTAAACGACCCCCCCCCCCCCCCCAAGGGGGGGGGGGGGGGGGGGTCGGCGCCTTCGCCACCGCCAAAAGTCCCCCCCCCCTCCGGGGGGCACCCCCTTGCCATCGCCCAGTGGAAATTCACTGGGAGGCGGCGGTGGCTAAGGTTAGCCGTCGCCCTTCAACTTTTTTTGGGCCCGAAGCCCAGTCAACAAAAAAACGAAAAACAGCCTTGCGAGCCTGAAGCCCGCAGGCAAACTGCGGGCATCGCAGGCCTGATACTCAAAACAAAAATTTTAAGGTTTGCGGGCCTGAAGCCCGCAGCCGGTCTTCAGGCTCGTGGGCCATTTCTGTTTCGAAAAAAAACTTACCAAGGGGGGCTGAGATAAAAGCCTTAGAAGGGCTTTTTGGGCTAAAAATTGATTAAAATGGCGTTTTGGAAACCCAAAAATCCATGAAAAATCATGATAATTGTGGGACAATAATGGGACTTTTGGGGTCATTTGTGGATAAATTAAAAAAAGGGAAAAGTTCTTCCTTTTACGAAGAACATGTCTAATTTTTGGGCTCTTTTCCGATCTTTTTGGCTAAACCCAACTAGCACAACCTTTGCATTAAACGATTTCCTTTGTAGAATCACACATCATTTTGGCTTCGGATAAACTATGTTTGGATGTGCTTATTTTTAAAATTTAATAATTAGGAAGATCATGCGACCGCTCTGCCGTTAGTCAGCTAACCTGACGGTGTATGACATTACCCAGTGGTCCAATAATTATTAAGTAATTAAATTGTTTATCACTCTCTGCGAATATAAATGCATGTGATGTCTGTGATGAAAATGTCTGCTGAAAATGTTTGATGAGCACAAATTTTTTCATGGATGACTAATTGCGGTTTTGGATCTGCTGTTTAAGTACTACATTTTATTTTCATGCACGTTTCCTTTACTTTTGAGAGAAATTATGGTGAGGAACTTATGTAAATGTTCAAGACCGAAGACCACTTTCCATGGAGATGGAGGCCACAATTGTAGCTGAAGAACTTATATGGGACCCACGAGGTTTCCAAAGTCGTAATTTCTTTTTTAAAGCTTTCATTTGTGTAATAGGGACTGTAATGGGACTTTGGACTCTTTATTTATGCGGAGCTGGCCGATCCACGTAATTTGCCCTTCATATTAAAATTGCCTCCGCATAGGAAGTGAAAGTGGACGCGGATTTGGGCGTGCGTGACCACGACGTCGTGGTCCAGCAACCGAAAGCTAATTCCATCGCTCTTTGGTGCGCGGGTAATGGAACTCAACGCCTCTAGGGTGAGGCGGGTGTAAGTGGGGGCGTGTGCGGCAAGGAATCGGTTGAAACCGTTCGTCGTGTACAGCCTAAGGACCCCCTGAAGGAGTCCTAGGCGCTGGTGGGTGGGTATGTGTGCGAAGCGGGTGGGTACGATTGTCTAGTTCGACATCGCGACGAAGCGGTCGCGGTGCGCATCGTCCTGAAAGACGATGTCGAACGTCCGCACCCATGGTGGCAGAGCTGTGGGTGGTGCGGTAGTGGGGATGGGTGCGAAAGTGGCGGAAATGTGTGGGAGCTGTGGTAGGTGATCGTAGGCGGGGAGTACGGCTAGTGGAAGGGGGAAGCGGAGCCAGAGGAGCCGGACAAGGACGACGAATCGCTCATGTACTCCTCCTCGGTGGTGGGTGTCTGTGAGGGCGCGTCGTTGGCGACGTGCGAGCCAAGAAAAGGAGGCGCTTATGACCTTTCTCTTCGTCGACCGTGGAGGGGGTGGCTTCCTCGGCCTAGTGCGGCGAGGAGGCATCGTGCGACAAGCACGCGATGGACGTCAGCAAAAAGTAAAGAGAGGGTAGAGTGTACTGACACGAGAGTCGATGCGAAAGAAATGTGGTCGTGCACGTGCCTGGCTGCGAATCCAATGTATGTAAGGACCCTGGCTATGGGGAAAACACTAGAAGGGGGGTTGAATAGTGTTTATGTAATTTAAAAAGATGGTTACACCAATTTAAATTCCTAACCAACAAATAGTGCGGAATAGAAAATAAACCCAAATTGAAACAAATGCAAACGCAAGGATGTTTCAAGGGTTCGGATTACCCAAGTCACTTCCCGACTTGTACCCAGTAATCCTACGTCGCTTCCATCCGGTTAACAACCGGATACTCAAGTTAGAACCCTAACTTGAGGTTTCCTTAAAACCCACTTGTAGTAACCCTACAAGTGAAATCGAAATACAATCGATTGACCTTGACTCCCACAACTTGGGAGCAAGCAAACCACTCTCATAACCCGAGAGTAAATTCAAATAAAGAAAGTTATGAAATATGAAAGCAACACTTATAATCACATATGCCTTGAAGTAGAACTTGAAGGAGAAGTGTGTTGTGTGTTGGAAGACTCTCTTGGCAGAGAGGAAAGCCCTTTCTCTTGATTGCACCAAATGCCTAGAAGATATCTCTTTGGTTCTAGGTTGGAGAGCAAGAGATTCAAGATTGGAATTTTTAGGGCTTTAGGGTGTTTGAGAGCTTTGATCTTGATAGATTTAGCAAAATGAAACTAGGAAGAATGAGTAACCTCTCAATGGAATAGTAGATGCTCCTTATATAGGTTTCTCAAAACCTTACAAACGAATTTAGCAAAACCGCTTTGAAATCCGTGAGGAAAAACTCAACGGATAGAATCTGGGCTCGCGACAGTCGACTGTTGACAAAACCACAGTCGACTGCTGCACAGTCAGATAGGGTAGGTAAGAATTCATAACGGTAACTTACCACGTGGACAGTCGACTGATGAGGCATAGACAGTCGACTGTTGAACCAACAGGTGACTGTAAATCCTACTACAGGCGACTGACCGAAAGTTGGGTAATTGAAGAAATCTGGAGAACATCTGGGATAACAGGACAGACGACTGATGAAGAGAAGACAGTCGACTGTTAATCAGAACAGGCGACTGTAATTCCTTCTACAGATGACTGTCAAAACCCTGAGATTTTTCAGAGAGTTGAGTCAATAAATTGGCTCACAGATAGATGACTGTTGCAGCATTGACAATCGACTGTTCCAATGGACAGTCGACTGTAAATTCAACAATAGTCGACTGGCCAGAGTAATCAGAGAAATAGACTTTGGGCTATAGATAGACATGCGACTGATTAACAAACCACAGTCGACTGTCACTTGGACAGGCGCCTGTGAATCATTCATAAGTCGCCTGTAAGAATTAAAACAGAGAAGCCCAAAACTAGACTGTAAAAGTTTGTGCATAACAGGCGACTGTAGAACAAAACACAGTCGACTGTTTTTGAGACAGTCGACTATAAAACGTTCAGCAGTCGACTGTTATAAACACTACAAGCACAATCAAGAAAGAAATGAATTGGAGTATAAGGAAACTTGATCTAATGAAAACCTAAGACTGAAATGAAGATGTGTGTGTGCTCCAACAATGTTCTACTTCTAAGCTACATACTAGAAGAGATATAAGAAAGTTACATTTGACGAACTCTCTCTTCTATCCAATGCATGAGCTTGAAGTCTTCTAGGAGCTTCAATCACCATCTACGAGCATCCAATCCATTTCATTTGCCTTCAATGACCTTTGAGTGTCATCCATCGCAAGTAGATCTTCATAATAAGCTTAGGCAATGGATTAACTGCAAAATAGGGGATTAGTCACAAGTATATATGTTTGCTCATCATTAACACTAAGTAGGGAGAAGTCCAATACTCAACATTCTCCCCCTTTTTGATGATGACAAACAAACATAAACAAAAAGATAAATAATTGTGCTTATCGAATACTTACTCCCCTACATAGATGCCAATCAAGTTAGTCAACATATATTAGGGCATCTATATATCAATTTAAGCAAATGAGTAAGATATGCATGAATGAAATGGATTTAAAATCACTATTCATTGTATCTTACCCCCTGAATCTAAGGCAACTTCAATATTAGATTCAAGTGTTATTAGTATATACTTAGCACATACATTATGAATCTATATGTTTATTTCTCTCCCCCTATGGCATTATCCAAAAGGTGCGAGTAGAATAACAACAATCGTGCTAAATAAAAACTATCAACAATCAGGGAGTTTAAAGATATATAAAACTAAAAACTCATAAAACCACATCATTAACTTATGTGAATAGAGGAATGGAAGTCCAATATCAACATTTGAAATACACGAAGAAAAGCATATTGTCTCAAATCACATCACATGAACAGTATAGCATATATGGAGACAATTTCACATAATTCACACAGATATGATAAGCAATTACACTATGTGTGAAACAGACAAATAAACTGAAATATCATATATATATATATATATATATATATATATATATATATATATATATATATATATATATATATATATATATATATATATATATATATATATATATATATATATATATATATATATATATATATATATATGATGGATCAAATGACCCCCAAAAATAACCCCCTAAAATGACCCCATATCAAAAATCCTATGCCGCCCAATTTTTCGGAAGATCCGAACCGTTCATCTTGATCTCCACCCTCTAAATACCTGACCCACCAATTTTCAACCCGATCCCATGTGTTTTGCTCGTTCATCCATCCGACCCAAATTTAACGGTTTCGCATGAATAGAACTTTTGCGAATGGTTGATGAACGGGCAAAACACATCGGATCGGGTTGAAAATTGGTGGGTCATGTATTTAGAGGGTGGAGATCAAGATGAACGGTTCGGATCTTCCGAAAAAATGGGGGGCATAGGATTTTTGAAAGGGGGTCATTTTTGGGGGTTATTTTTGGGGGTCATTTGATCCCTCCTCATATATATATATATATATATATATATATATATATATATATATATATATATATATATATATATATATATATATATATATAGTCATTACCCGTGCCCATATGGCATGGTTTATTTAATGGCTGAGTTTTTCTCCCCCACAAATTTCAAGTTCCCCCAAATTTCAAGTTTTCCCACAAAATTTTAAGTTTCCCCCAAATTTAAGTTTTCCCCCAAAATTTAAGTCCCCCCAAAATTGTCATTACCACCTAAGACAAACTTGCCACGTAGGACAAAGCTTTGTCCTAGTAGGATAAGATTCAAAATCTTCATAGAACTGGAAATAAAATGGCCGGAAGGGGTCAGAATAAAAAGTGTGGGTGTGTGTGTGGGGAGGGTCCATAGGCAAAAATACAAAAACCGGGGTTGTATGTGCAAAATTCCCCACCTCCTCTTTTATCCCTCAAAATCTCATCTCTTATATTTTCTCTTATTCAATTTCCCTGTTTTATATAATAGATGTTTCAGAGTGTTTTCTCACTACAAAGCGTTGACCGTGGAGAACCCGGTCAACGTGGTCAAGGGGCCCGCTTTGGGTCCCTTGGGGGGCTTCGAATTGGTGCAGAAGGGGCGAGGGGAAGCCTCGGCCCTGGTTGAGACGCTCGGCCTCGGATAGACGTGCTCGGCCTCGGCTGAAAGGGGGACGAGGGGTAGCCTCAGTCGCCCGGGTAGATGCACGGCCGACGGGCGGCGAGGGGGAGTCTCGGACCCGACTAAGACGCTCGGCCTCGGTAGGGCGTGCTCGGCCTCGGCAGGCTGACGGTGAGGGGAAGCCTCACTATCCAGTCGATCGAGTGGTCGGAGAGGGGCGAGGGGTAGCCTCGGCCCGTTGATCAGCTGTCCACCTGCGTAGACGAGAACGCTCGTCAGGGGGCCGGACCTTGGTTCCGGCCAAATCCCCTCCGATGCCTAAGTCAGATAGTGATCTGAGAAAGGAGGCCCGGCGGAGACGGTTCGACTCGTGAGGAGATCGTAACAGCGTCTCTCGGCGCGAGCGGGGGAGGAAGGAGATGAATTGGGGGAACGAGGTCGTTGATGGAGTACCTTAGGTTTTGTTACCTGAGATGCGGTCCCTTTCTTCGTCGTCTTCCTGGCCTTTTTGTAGAGCTCCCAGCGTGATTGCCTCTGGCCCACGTCCCACGCCCGCCATCGATCGTGCCCCGTCAGTCCTCCCTCGCCGCCGCTCTCTCCGCCCTGCCAGCACCTCCCCATTATCGCTATTTAGTGGTCGCGCGTCCGGGGGAGTGGTTTTCGCAGGAGTGGGCGAGTGACCAGCGGGTTATTGGGGCCGGATCGGATCGACGTTCGAGAGGGTCCCTTGTAGGGCCTTTGCAGAATGGGCTTTTGAGGATGCAGATGGGCTCTTGATCAGTAGTCGGGCTCCTGGGCTCGTGTCTTTTGGGTCTTGGTCAAATAGGCGTAACAATTGCCCCCATCGGTCGGGTTGATCGGCCTCGGCCGGTTCGGCCCGGTCGATGTGACTTCTGCCGATTTTGACAAGCTCGCCAGTCGAGGCCGACTCATTTATTAGTCGTCATCATGAGTTGGCCCGTCCGATGTTTTTAAGGCGCGGGTTCCGAAGCGCCGTCGGCCTTCGGATGTCGCCACGTGTAGCGGCAAGCTTATCCCTGCCGCTCGCGGAGTCGTCTTAAGTGGAGAAGCCGAGGGATTCGTGAGCCGCCATCCCGTCGTCTTTCTTTTTTGCGCTGATCCCCCTTCTGTCTGAGCTCTGCCCCATGTCGTCTTCCTCTGCTACGGGTTCGGTCCGGTCGGAGCGCGATGCGGTTCCAGGTTTGGCGGGTGGCACTCCTTCGGCGATTAGTCAGCATGGGGATGATCCTTCAGGGGTTCCTTCTGAGGTCTTGGCGTGGCCTTCGTCGATCTGTGCCACCGCCATCGGGAGCATGCGCTCCTCCTACCTGCTTCCGCCCTACTCGGCTCGTGCCACTGGGGCTGACGAGCGGATCTGCTCTCCTGGTCCCAATGAGGTCGGAATATATGAGAAGTGCTTTCACTTCGGGCTCCGTTTCCTGCTTCATCCTTTTATCGTGGAGTTCCTTCAGGCCCACAATGTGTGCTTGTGTCAATTCTGTCCCAACGCCGTCGGGATCCTCGTTGGGTTCGTTGTCGTCTGCATGCTGAAGGGTGTGGTGCCCTCTCTCCGCCTCTTTGCCCAGTTCTACCGCCTGAGTCTCCACCAATCGGGGGCGTGGATCTACATCAGCGCCTGCCCGAAGATGTCCCTGGTGCTGGGGTTACCGAGCTCTCTGAAACGCTGGAAGGGGGAATACGTGTTCGTCACATTCCCCTCGAGTGTACACTTCCCGGCTCGGTGGGTGGCGGCCGGTGCCGTTGTTCTTAATCTGGGTGAGCCGACGGTCGCTGAGCAGCAGATGGCGAGGGATATGTTGGCAATTCCTCCGAGGGAGCGCTCGATCGACTTCCTCTTTAGTGACCACAATTTGCGTAAGACGGTGTGGCCCCTAGGTAAGCTGCTCCAAACGTTCGCCCCTTGAGGTCGCCCAGGTTCTGCTCTGTCTCTCATTTATTCTTTGAGTGCAGGTGGGTTCCCTCTCGGTCCTTCTCCTGCCAGCGCTCTCGCGCAGGCCCCAAACCCGGATCCGCGCAGAAGGGATCATGTGTTGGCGGTCCGGAAGAAGCAGCGGGTTGTGACCGCGTCCGGAGGCTCGAAGCGAAAGAAGATGTCGTCTCCCTCTCTCCCCCTGCAGGGGTCTCCCAAGAGGCTCCGTGAGGGGGTCGAGGGGGTCGACGTCCAGCCGACTGCTGACCGACCCCATCCTGCTCCCGTTGAGGTTGCTTGGCCGTGGGCCGGCCCTTCACCTCTTCCGGACGGCTCTCTCCCTGATGCTTACAGTCGGTATCTTGGGGCGTTCCGCTCCGCTCCTGGCGAGTTCCCTTCGTCAGGGGAGGGTCTTCTTTGTCCACGCTTTCCAGTGGGTGAGAAGGAATCGGTGTTCTCGAGCCGTGGAGCCGCCGCTCGAGTGGCCGAGAACTGTTGTCTCCCTCCCGACCAGGCGGTGTTGGACGGAGTCAGAGGTGATTGCTTGGCTACCTTTGTGATCCAGGCTGGTCAACAGGTAGTGTGTCTCTGCTTGTCCCCCCGTTCTCCAGCTGCTTTTGCCATCTTACCTTCGTTGCTTTGGCACAGTTGTCCTCGGTGGGCCTCTCGATGAGGCGCCAATTCGCGGCTCTTCCCAAAGCCAAATCCGTGGCTAGGCTAGGCCCTGAGGTCCCTGGCGAGGGGGAGGAGGAAGCTGGTCAGTTGGAGGAAGCGCGGGTCCAATCCCTGGACTCCCGCATAACTGAGCTTTCCTCTGCCCTGGAGGTGGCGGATCGTGAGAGAGCTGTGGCTCTGGCCGCGAAGTCAGAGGCCGAGACACGGCTCGCCTCTCTTTTAAAAGACGTCGACGCGTCTGGAGGAGTCAAGCAGACCCCCGGCCCGGCTGCTGCCTCCGAAGCCTCAAAGCTCTCCGATCATCTGGATGCGGCGGAGGAGCTGGCGAGGGCCCTTGCAGCCCAACTAGGAGAGAAATCCCAGGAGATCGAGAAGGAGAGGGCGGAGCACCAACGCCAGGTCGAGACCCTAGAGGCCCGGCTGCGTGGGCTCGAGGAGGTGGATCCTGCCCGGATCGCTCAGGATGCCGTGGCGGAGTATGCCACCTCCTTTGTGGAGACCGCCTTATCGGAGGCGTACGAGAAGGGCTTCGCCCGGTGCCAGTCCGAGATCCAAGAGAAGTTCCCGCTCTCGGGGATCAACTTCGAGAAACTTCGGATGTACTCTGACGCCGAACGGAGTAAGGGGGGAGACCCTAGTGAGCTGCCAGCCTGTGGCTCCCCCGGTGCCCCCGGAGAAAAATGAGGGAGGGGAATGCCCCTCGACCTCTTCGTGTATCCTTCTGTATACCTTTTTGCTTTATCTGGAAGGGAATGAATTTAAAACAAATTTATTTCATAGGAAACGATACATCTATTGAAAGTACTTGCGTAAATGTTCCGCATTCCAAGTGTGAGTGAGAACTCTCCCTTCCATGTCGGCTAGTCGGTAGGCTGCGGGTCCGAGGACCTCGACGACTTTGTAGGGTCCCTCCCATCTAGCCGCGAGCTTCCCTTTGCGAGCGGTATCGGTGGTGAAGCCCGCTTTCCGGAGGACCAGGTCCCCGAGGTGGAAGCTTCTCCCCCGCACCCGAGCGTTGTAGTATCGGGCCACCTTCTGCTTTTGGCGGACGATGGTGGCCAGTGACTGCTCCTGTCGCTCGTCGAGGAGCTCCAGGCTGAGCCCTAGGCCCTGCGAGTTCCGGTCTTCGTCAAAGTATTTGAGGCGAAGAGATTCTTCACCCAATTCGACCGGTACCACCGCCTCGGCCCCGTAGGTGAGCATGAAGGGGGTCTCGCCAGTAGCCTCCTTGTGGGTCGTCCGGTATGACCAGAGTATCCCGGGGAGCTCTTCCGGCCAGTTCCCTTCGGCGTCCTTCACTTTCTTCCGGAGGGGCTCTATGATACACTTGTTGGCCGCTTCTGCCATCCCGTTGGTTTGGGGGTGCGCTACCGAGGCAAAGAGGAGCTTGATTCCCCATTCCTCGTAAAAATATTTAAACCCTGCTGAATCGAACTGCTTCCCGTTGTCTGTGACGATGGCCCGTGGTACTCCGAATCGGGAGATGATGGAATTCCACACGAAGCTTTTCGCTTTCTTCCACGTGATGGTTGCCAACGGCTCGGCCTCGATCCACTTGGTGAAGTAGTCCACTGCCACGATCAGGTGCTTCCGCTGCCCTCGTCCTGGCTTAAACGGTCCGAGGATGTCGAGCCCCCATTTCGCAAAGGGGAGGGGGCTCACGATGGGGATGAGCTCTGACGGAGGAGTCGAGATGTGGTGGGCGTACCTCTGGCATTCTTGGCATTTCTGGACGTAGCTTGTAGCATCTTTGGCCAAGGTCGGCCAGTAGTACCCCTGCCTTAAGATCTTCTGCGCGACTATCTTGCCCCTGTGGTGATTCCCGCAGATCCCGTCGTGAACCTCCCGTAGGACGTAGTCAGCTTCTTGCGGTCCGATGCACTTCAGGTATGGGAGGACGTCCGTCTTGGTCCAGCGTCTCCGGTAGAGCGTCCCCTCATGGATCACGTATCAGAGTGCTTTTCTCTCCAGGGTTCGGCGTTCATCCCCATCGACCGGCACCTCTCCGTGGGTGAGGTATCGGATGATCGGGTCCATCCAGGTGAGCTCTTGGTCGATCGCCATCACCTCGTGCTCCATCGTGCTGGGGGACGGCAGGTTCTCTACGTAGATGGTGCGGCCCAGCTCCTTTGGCGAGGACGAGGCCAGTTTTGACAACGCATCGGCCCGCGCATTCTCTGATCGTGGGAGGTGTAAGACCTCCACGTCCTTGAATTTGGACATCGCCGCTCTGGCGACTGGGAGATATCTCTGCATCGCCTCCTCCCGTGCCTCGTAACTCCCTAAGAGTTGGTTGACAATGAGCTTCGAGTCGCTGAGGAGGCGGACGGACTCGGCCCCGAGCTCCAGGGCCAGCCTCAGGCCGTTGATCACAGCTTCGTATTCCGCCACGTTGTTCGTGGCCGGGAACTCGAACCGCAACGCGTATTCCACGATGTTCCCCTCCGGAGATCGGATCGCAATCCCGGCCCCGCCTCCTGACTGCGTGGCCGACCCGTCCACATGAACTATCCACGCTCCTGAATCCTCTGGCTGAAAGTGGTCAGCCGAAAGAAAGGACAAGGGTTGAGCAGTTACCGTCCCTGGGCCTTCTCCCTCTGGGGGGCCATTTCCTTCCGTCGTGCATTCGGCGATGAAGTCGGCTAGGGCCTGTCCCTTGATGGCCGTGCGCGGTTTGAATCGGAGGTCGAACTGGCTCAGTTCCACTCCCCAGTTTAGCATCCTTCCCATTCGATCGAATCTCTTGAGGTTCTGTTCTAGCTGTGAGTCGGTCAGGATCAGTATGGTGTGGGCCTGGAAATAGGGTCGGAGCCTTCGTGCTGAGAGGACGAGGGCGTACGCCAGTTTCTCCATGGGCGAGTATCGCACCTCCGCCCCCTTCAAGATCCGGCTCGTGTAATATACCGGCCGTTGCACCCCGCCGTCCTCCTGGATCAGCACCGAACTCACAGCTTCCTCCGCGCACGCCAGGTAAAGGCTCAGCGACTCCTCTTCCCGGGGTTTGGACAGGAGAGGGGGGCTGCGGAGATACTCTTTGAGGTCCCCGAACGCCCGGGAGCAGTCTTCGTCCCAGAGTATCGTCTTCCTATTGTTCGGAGGTTCCGCGATTTCTTTCCTCAGGACCTTGAAGAAGGGAAGCGATCTTTCCGCTGATTTGGAAAGGAATCGCCCTAGGGCTGCGATGCGCCCGTTCAGCCTCTGTAGCTCCTTGATCGTCGTCGGCTCGCGCATGTTGACCAGCGCCTCGATCTTGTCGGGATTAGCTTCAATACCACGATTAGTTATCATAAATCCCAAGAATTTGCCAGATCTTACCCCGAACGTGCATTTGGCGGGGTTGAGCCGAATGTGGTGTCGCCGTAACCGCTCGAAGGTCTCCCGCAAGTCGGCGATGTGGTCTTCCGGTCGCCTTGACTTGACGAGCATGTCGTCGACGTAGAATTCTAGGTTCCTCCCGATCTGGGAGCTGAACACCTTGTTGACCATTCTCTGGTAGGTGGCCCCCGCGTTCTTCAAGCCAAAGGGCATCTTCTTGTAGCAGTAGGTTCCCCGGTCCGTCGTGAAGGCTGTCATCTCTTTGTCCCGGGGGTCCATCTGGACTTGATTGTACCCGGAGTAAGCATCCATGAAGCTTAGCATCTCGTATCCCAAGGCATTGTCCACCAGGTGGTCGATGCGCGGCAGGGGGTAGCTGTCCTTGGGGCAGGCCTTGTTGAGGTCACTGAAGTCCACGCACATTCGCCACTTCCCGTTGGGTTTTTTGACCATCACCACGTTCGACAGCCACTCCGGGTACCAGACTTCTCGTATGAAGCCGGCATCGAGGAGACGCTCCACTTCCTCGAAGGCTGCCTTCATCTTCTCGCCGCCCAGGTTACGCTTCTTCTGCCTAACCGGTTTGAAGTTGGGGTCGGCGTTGATCTGGTGGACGATCACCTGGGGGTCCACGCCGGGCATGTCTTCAGGTGACCAGGCGAAGATGTCCAGGTTCGCCTCCAGGCATTCGATCAGCTGATCCCTCTGGTCCGGGCTCAGCCCTCTCCCGATCGAGACGAACCGGCCCTCGATGTCCGTGACCGGGATTTGCTCCTGCTCCTCCGCAGGGGTGGGCCTAGGCCCACTCCTTAAGTCGAGCGCGGCCATCCGGTCAGCTAGACGATCCTCGGGACCTTCCTCTGCCAGTTGATAGCAGGTATTCGGTCTCCCCGCGTCGCCTTCGACTTGCCCCATCCCCCACGGCGTTCGGAACTTGATGGTCCGATGGAGGGTCGAGACCACCGCGCCGACGGCGTTGAGTAGGGGTCGACCGATGATCCCATTGTATTCCGACCCGATCCCCAATACGATGAATTCCACCGCCAGGGTCACAGAGTCTGGTGTGTTTCCGAGCGTTACCGGGAGATGGATAGTGCCGATGATGGGGGTGGAGTGACCCGTGAATCCGACCACAGGACCCGAACGAGGTCGCAAGTCTTCTTTCTGCCGGCCCATCTTCTCCAGAGTTGACATAAATAGGACGTCACAGGAGCTGCCGGTGTCGACAAGCAGCCGCCGCACTAAGGTAGTGTCTATGACCACTGATATCACCAAAGCCACGTCCGAGCTGCGCGCCGTTACGGGCGCACTCGGTCTCCCGACCGGTGGGGAAGGGGAGGGCCTCCCGGCCCTTTCCTCACGACTCTCCTCGCGTCGGTCCCGTGCCCATTCTTGGCTACGATGGCGGGCCCCGTCGCCCCGCCTCGGGGCCTCGCCCTTCTTTCGCCGAGAGGAGGGAGGCCGCGTCATCGCAGATGTGGTTTGTTTCTTCGTGGGACAGTTTTCGTTCCCACAGACGGCACCAGATGTTTCAGAGTGTTTTCTCACTACAAAGCGTTGACCGTGGAGAACCCGGTCAACGTGGTCAAGGGGCCCGCTTTGGGTCCCCTGGGGGGCTTCGAATTGGTGCAGAAGGGGCGAGGGGAAGCCTCGGCCCTGGTTGAGACGCTCGGCCTCGGATAGACGTGCTCGGCCTCGGCTGAAAGGGGGACGAGGGGTAGCCTCAGTCGCCCGGGTAGATGCACGGCCGACGGGCGGCGAGGGGGAGTCTCGGACCCGACTAAGACGCTCGGCCTCGGTAGGGCGTGCTCGGCCTCGGCAGGCTGACGGTGAGGGGAAGCCTCACTATCCAGTCGATCGAGTGGTCGGAGAGGGGCGAGGGGTAGCCTCGGCCCGTTGATCAGCTGTCCACCTGCGTAGACGAGAACGCTCGTCAGGGGGCCGGACCTTGGTTCCGGCCAAATCCCCTCCGATGCCTAAGTCAGATAGTGATCTGAGAAAGGAGGCCCGGCGGAGACGGTTCGACTCGTGAGGAGATCGTAACAGCGTCTCTCGGCGCGAGCGGGGGAGGAAGGAGATGAATTGGGGGAACGAGGTCATTGATGGAGTACCTTAGGTTTTGTTACCTGAGATGCGGTCCCTTTCTTCGTCGTCTTCCTGGCCTTTTTGTAGAGCTCCCAGCGTGATTGCCTCTGGCCCACGTCCCACGCCCGCCATCGATCGTGCCCCGTCAGTCCTCCCTCGCCGCCGCTCTCTCCGCCCTGCCAGCACCTCCCCATTATCGCTATTTAGTGGTCGCGCGTCCGGGGGAGTGGTTTTCGCAGGAGTGGGCGAGTGACCAGCGGGTTATTGGGGCCGGATCGGATCGACGTTCGAGAGGGTCCCTTGTAGGGCCTTTGCAGAATGGGCTTTTGAGGATGCAGATGGGCTTTTGATCAGTAGTCGGGCTCCTGGGCTCGTGTCTTTTGGGTCTTGGTCAAATAGGCGTAACAATAGATATCCAAATTCTCTTATCCAATTTCTCATGTCCAAATTCTCTTATCAATTTCTCTTGATAACATCCGTCTTTTATATAATAGATATCTCTTATCCAATTTCTCTTGTCCAATATCTCTTATCCAATTTCTCTTGATAACATCTCTCGTTTGTAATATAGATATCTCTTATCCAATTTCTCTTGATAACATCACTCTTATCCAATTTCTATTGTCCAATATCTCTTATTGTCCAATATCTCTTGATAACATCACTCTTATTCAATTTCTCTTGATAGCATCCCTCTTTTATAATATAGATATCTCTTATCCAATTAATCTTGTCCAATATCTCTAATCCAATTTCTCTTGATAACATCCATCTTTTATAATATAGATATCTCTTATCCAATTTCTCATGTCCAATATCTCTTATCCAATTTCTCTTGATAACATCCCTCTTTTATAATATAGATACCTCTTATCCAATTTCTCTTTTCCAATATCTCTTATCCAAGTTCTCTTGATAACATCCCTCTCTTATAATATAGATATCTCTTGTCCAATTTCTCTTGTCCAATATCTCTTATCCAATTTCTCTTGATAACATAACTCTTTTATAATATAGATATCTCTTATCCAATTTCTCTTTTCCAATATCCTTATCCAATTTCTCTTGATAACATCCCTCTTTTATAATATAGATATCTCTTATCCAATTTCTCTTTTCCAATATCTCTTATCCAATTTCTCTTGATAACATCCCTCTTTTATAATATAGATATCTCTTATCCAATTTCTCTTGTCCAATATCTCTTATCCAATTTCTCTTGATAACATCCCTCTCTTATAATATAGATATCTCTTATCCAATTTCTCATGTCCAATATCTCTTATCCAATTTCTCTTGATAACATCCCTCTTTTATAATATAGATATCTCTTATCCAATTTCTCATGTCCAATATCTCTTATCCAATTTCTCTTGATAACATCCCTCTTTTATAATATAGATATCTCTTATCCAATTTCTCATGTCCAATATCTCTTATCCAATTTCTCTTGATAACATCCCTCTTTTATATTATAGATATCTCTTATCCAATTTCTCTTTTCCAATATCTCTTATCCAATTTCTCTTGATAACATCCCTCTTTTATAATATAGATATCTCTTGTCCAATTTCTCTTTTCCAATATCTCTTATCCAATTTCTCTTGATAACATCCCTCTTTTATAATATAGATATCTCTTGTCCAATTTCTCATGTCCAATATCTCTTATCCAATTTCTCTTGATAACATCCCTCTTTTATAATATAGATATCTCTTATCCAATTTCTCATGTCCAATATCTCTTATCCAATTTCTCTTGATAACATCCCTCTTTTATAATATAGATATAGATATCTCTTATCCAATTTCTCTTTTCCAATATCTCTTATCCAATTTCTCTTGATAACATCCCTCTTTTATATTATAGATATCTCTTATCCAATTTCTCATGTCCAATATCTCTTATCCAATTTCTCTTGATAACATCCATCTTTTATAATATAGATATCTCTTATCCAATTTCTCTTGTCCAATATCTCTTATCCAATTTCTATTGATAACATCCCTCTTTTATATTATAGATATCTCTTATCCAATTTCTCTTTTCCAATATCTCTTATCCAATTTCTCTTGATAACATCCATCTTTTATAATATAGTCTCTTATCCAATTTCTCTTGATAACATCCCTCTTTTATATTATAGATATCTCTTATCCAATTTCTCTTGATAACATCCCTCTTTTATAATATAGATATCTCTTATCCAATTTCTCTTTTCCAATATCTCTTATCCAATTTCTTTTGATAACATCCCTCTTTTATAATATAGATATATCTTATCCAATTTCTCATGTCCAATATCTCTTATCCAATTTCTCTTGATAACATCCCTCTTTTATATTATATATATATATATATATATATATATATATATATATATATATATATATATATATATATGAAAAGTCAACATGAGTACAAAGTCATATGAACATCACCATGCATATCAAAAGTACATCATACATGAGACTTAAAACAAAATACATCATGATACTCCAACATCAAATAACTACTCAACCCTAACCAAATCAAACAAAAGAGATCTAGGTCTCAAGGTGAGTGAACAAAAACAAATATCAGCTGCAGCATCAGTCAATGTTGATGACAGTGGGGTCCGAGGGACGACCAGACGAACGAAACATTAGCTTAGAAGAGCGGCGAGTAGGATAAGCTTGAGCCTTCCTCTTGGAAGAGGATGCACACACGGCAGAGGTTTTCGCACGAGCAAGAACGGGGGTCTGGACCACAGAAGGCTTTAGCACAAAGCCTGGAGGAGGAGGAACAACAACATGGGCAGTATCCTCAGACTTAGAAAATAGGGCCTGAAGCTCGGTAGGAATGGGGAACCCATGAAGCATGAGAGACTTGTACTGAAGCTCGAGAAGGAGAGTGAGCTTCTCATCCATAGAGGCAGCAAGCTTCTCGAGAGAAGTGACTCGGTCACACAATCTGCCGAGAAGGAAATCCTTTAGGGGTACCGACGGAGGAGTACGGGGAGGATGATCAGCAAGCTGTGAAGAGTGTTCAGCGACATTTACTGAAGGAATGGGGTCACCGACCACGATATCTAAGAATTCCCCAGACGATGAAGGCGAGGAGGGAAGCTGCTCAGTAGGTGGAGGAGAGGGTTCAGCGAGAAAGATGTTCAACGTATCTCGTGACAACGGACCAGAGGGATCCATGAAATCGACAGAAGCTAGGTCACGAGGCAATGAGAGAAACGCAAGAAGAATCGAACCAAAATAAAGAGGACAAACGAGGCAATCGAAGTCCGAGCGGTGCACTCGACAAACGACGAGACAACGGGGACGAAGAGCGCCGAAGGAGCGATCGCCTAAGGGTTCGAAGCGGGAAGTCGAAGGGTTTTCAATCGGAGGAGAGAGAAAAATTTCGATCGAACAGAATTCTCTCGATCATATATCGAAGGGGTAAAAGATTCTGGGCCGTTGGATCAAAGAATCGACGGCTCAAATCAATTGAACGAACCGCCACAGTAAGAGACAGTCGACTGATGAACATTAGTCAGTCGACTGGATGAAGTGATAAGAAATAAGCTAAGGATGACAGACAGTCGACTGTTGAGTAACATACATTCGCCTGTCCAATAGACAGTCAACTGTATTATACTCTTCAGTCGACTGACTAAGAATCAATAAAATTGATGATAAAAACAGAGACTACTGACGAAATAGACAGGTGCCTGATGACTAAAATGCAGTCGACTGTAAATTTGTCTTCAGTCGCCTTGGCAAAAGATACAGTCTGATGACAGAATAGATAGAGTAGGGCAATCGACTGTCGAAGGAAAGACAGTCGTCTGTCCTGGTCCAAAAATGAACAGTGTGGTTAAAATCCAGAAGATATGCACAACTCACCCTAGGACCTATACTCTAACACAAACTCATCATAAAATTAATATCAAAAGATAAATCATTTATTACACAAATCTCTTAAAGCAATCTGAAAAACTCATGTAATCACAGAAATCTCAATTGCCTTTCTTAAAACAAATATATGATAGATCAAATGAAGAGAGGCAACATGATGATATGAGCTCAAAAAGTGTTATAACAAGTAAGTTGAGCTTCTAAATTTCAGATTCACACATAATCCCTAATTCTCCACGCAACCTCACAAATGAATCTTCTTTTAGAGGTTTTGTGAAGATGTCGGCAATTTGTTTTGGGGTTTCAATGTACTCTAAAATGATGTCCTTCTTAGCTACATGGTCATTGATAAAATGGTATCTCATATCTATGTGTTTGGTACAAGAGTGATGTACCGGATTCTTGGAAAGACATATAGCACTTTGGTTATCAAACATGATAGGGCTAGTATCACAATTTACACCATAGTCTCTAAGAGTGTGTCTCATCCAAATAACTTGTGTACATGCAAGACACGCGGCAATATATTCCGCTTCAGTCGTGGACAATGATACCGAGTTCAGTTTCTTGGAAAACCAAGAGACTAAGGAATTTCCTAGAAAATGGCAAGTGCCACTAGTACTTTTCCTATCGGATTTGCATCCGACAAAGTCGGCATCAATATATGAGATTAACTTATATGTGCTAGATTTAGGGTAAAGTAACCCATAATCTAGAGAATGATTGAGATAACGAAAAATTCGTTTAACCGCAATCAAGTGTGACTCTTTAGGTCTAGCTTGATATCTAGCACACAAGCATACAGAAAACATGATATCGGGCCTACTAGCAGTTAAATAAAGTAAGCTACCGATCATACCTCGATATAGACGAACGTCTATATCTTTTCCGTTCTCATCCTTGTGTAGATAGGTTGTCGTACTCATGGGAGTCCTTTTGCTTGAAGACGATTCCATCTCGAATCGCTTGATAAGCTCCCCTGTGTACTTGGTTTGATGTATGAAAGTCACATCCTTCATTTGTCGAATTTGCAATCCAAGGAAATAGTTGAGCTCACCCATGTGGCTCATCTCGAATTCATCCTTCATGGACTTAGAAAATTCTTGACAAAGATTAAAGTTAGTAGAGCCAAATATTATATCGTCTACATAAAATTGAATTAATAGGATGTCATTTTCATAATCTTTAATGGAAAGTGTTGAATCAACTTCTCCCAGTTTAAAACCTAAGTCCAAAAGAAACGCCTTGAGTCGATCATACCAAGCTCTAGGAGCTTGTCTCAACCCATACAACGCTTTCTTAAGTTTGAAAACATGG
Source organism: Scilla litardierei (assembly GCA_030789695.1). Taxonomy (NCBI): domain Eukaryota; kingdom Viridiplantae; phylum Streptophyta; class Magnoliopsida; order Asparagales; family Asparagaceae; genus Scilla; species Scilla litardierei. The sequence continues at coordinate 295,302,576 of CM061142.1, read as the reverse complement.
TTTGGAAATTTTTCATGAATGAAATCAGGAGGTTGAGAAACATACACTTCTTCATTTACAATCCCATTTAAAAATGCACTTTTAACATCCATTTGAAATAATTTGATATTCTTATGGGATGCAAAAGGTAAAAGCAATCTAATAGCTTCTAATCTAGCTACGGGGACAAAGGATTCTTCGAAATCGATACATTCCTCTTGCCTGTAGCCTTGAGTTACTAACCTTGGTTTGTTCCTTGTGATGACCTCGTTCTCATCGGTCTTGTTCTTGAAGATCCATTTGGTCCCAATAACTTGATGACCACTAGGAAGAGGAACGAGCTCCCAAACTTCATTTCTCTCGAATTGCATGAGTTCTTCTTCCATTGCCACTATCCAAGAGCTATCCTCACAAGCTTCTTGGATGTTCTTTGGCTCAGTGGTTGAGACAAATGCGCAATGAGAGAATTCTTCAATTCTTGACCTCGTTAGAACACCCACACCAATATCTCCAATAATTTGGTCATGTGGATGGTTGTGAATGGTTGGGTAAGCTTTGGGTATTCCTGCATCACTTGGAACATCGTCAACAATCTCATTAGTAGCGTTAGTCTCAATTATTGAATCATTAATCTTGACATTACTAAGAAAATCACATGTAGCATCTACACTATCATTATTAACATGAGGAAAATCAAAACCTTCATAAAATGATACGTGTAGTGATTCCTCGATCGTTGAAGAGGTTTTGTTGTATATCCGGTAGGCTTTGCTACGTGTGGAATATCCAACAAAAATTCCTTCATTGGATCTTGGCTCAAATTTATCTAAATTACCAAAAGTGTTCTTGATAAAAAATTTTGAACCAAAAACTCGAAAATATTTAACTTGAGGCTTTTTCTTCATAAAATAACTCAAAACAAGTTTTGTTCGTTCGGGGTCTCATTAGGATCCTATTGAGCACGGAACATGCCGTGTGTGCACCGCCTCTGCCCAAAATTGTAGTCCAAGATGACTATCATGGAGCATAGTACGAGCACACTCAATAAGAGTCATATTCTTTCTCTCTACAACACCATTTTGTGGCGGTGCCCGAGGAAAGGAAAAATTGTGAGTTATCCCGGTGTTATCACAAAACTTTGTAAAAGACTCATTCTCAAATTCTCCTCCATGATCACTACGGATAGTGATAATGGTGGATCCTAAGAGATTCTGAATCTTCTTTGCAAATATGGTAAACTCTTCAAAAGCTTCATTCTTATTACTTAAGTATAAATCCCAAGTAAAACTAGAGAAGTCGTCAACGACAACTAATCCATAATGAGCATTGCCTAAAGAAGCGGTTCTAGTTGGCCCAAACAAATATAGATGAAGTAGTTCTAGGGGCCTCTTAGAAGTAATGTCTTCCTTAGCTTAAAAGATGATTTACTAAGTTTACCTCTTTGGCATGAATCACAAAAGTTTTTCTTAGTAAAAGCAATTTTTGGAAAACCTTTGACTAGATCATGCTTAGCAAACTTATATAAGTGCTTGAAATGAACATGACCAAAACGACGATGCCATAATAGTTGTTCATTTGTGTTACGCCTATTTGACTGAGGCCCGAAAGACCCAAGCCCAGAGACACAACCGCCGATCAAGAGCCCATCTGCGCACTCCGGCCCACTCGATGAGGCCCTGTGGGGGACCCCCCCACATATCGATCCGACCCGGCCCCGATAACACGCCGGTCACTCGCCCACTCCTGCAATAACCGCCCCCCCGATCCCACTACCACTTAATAGCAGTTATAGGGAGGTGCTGGCATGGCGCAGGGGGCGGCGACGAGGGGGCGGATTGAGGGGGCACGATTGGGGGCGGACGAGCGACGTGGGTCGGGGACAATCACGGCGGAGGTCTATAAAGGGGCTAGGAGGACGACAGGAGAGGGGACCGCCTCTCAGGTATCTAGAACCTAAGGTACTCCATCAACGACCGAGTTCCCCCATTTCATTTCCTTCCTCCCCCGCTCGCGCCGTGAGACGCCGTTCCGATCTCCTCACGAGTCGAACCGTCTCCGCCGGGCCTCCTCTTTCAGATCTCTGTCTGACTTAGGCATCGGAGGGGATTTGGCCGGAACCAAGGTCCGGCCCCCTGACGAGTGTTCTCGTCTACGCAGGAGGGCATCAGATCCACGGGCCGAGGCTTCCCATCCGCTCCTCGACGACCACGCAACCAGCTGGACGATTGAGGCTTCCCCTCGTCGTCCGACCGCCGAGGCCGAGCGCAACCGACCGAGGCCGAGCGTCTCGACCCGGGCCGAGGCTACCCCTCGCCCCACCAATGGCCGAGGGCCCCGATTCGATCCAGTCGACGCGCTCTACGTCACCTGCTAGTCCGACTCGAGCCTCAACTGCACCAACTCGACTCGCCCGAGGGACCCAAACGGACCCCTTGACCACGTTGACCGGGTTATCCACGGTCAACGCTTTGTAGTGAGAAAACACTCTGAAACATCTGGCGCCGTCTGTGGGAACCGAAAACCGTCCCACGAAGAAGCAAACCACACAAACAATGGCACGAGCCAGCAATGGAAGGAAGCGCATGCCCCCCATCCCAGAGGAGGGGAATGGCGCATCCAACGGCAACCCCGAAGACACGACCGTCGGCAATCACTCCGCCCCCTCAACCGAAGAGACCGGTGGCTCAGAACTGGCCACACAGGGATAGCTCCGTGCCCTGGCTCAGGAGACCAACGCGAGCCTCAAGACGTTGGTCACGACGGTACAGCAGCTCGTCGGCCCTGCACCATCCAACGGAGGCACGTTGGGCGATGGCCATCGATGGGCGGGGGAAATCACGCGGATCGTCGCAAGAACGGTCCCCCGCTCTTGCGATCTGCCGTGGTCGACGACCACGGGACCAAAAAACCGAACGCGGATCGTCGGTTCACACTCTCTGACTCCCGTAAGGAGAAATCACGCGCCCCCTCCCCTTATCGTGAAAGGAGCCGAAGAGAAACCGAAGGGACAGAGGGCGAATCGATGACTGCATCATCTCGTCGGTCACGGTCGTCCCGCCGCAGGAGAAGCGAACGACACCACTCGAGAGACCGATCACGGTGGAGCAGGAGCTCCCGCCGGAGGAGCCGGGAGCGCCGGGTCAGCCCGACCCCCAGCGTGGCGAGGGCCGCGGAGCCAGCCCCGCCGGCGCCTGTGCACCCTCCACCACCGAACGAGCCAGAGGCAGGCGACTATCGAATCCCCGGAGGCATCCATGGAGACCGGTGCCCCCTATCACGGAGAATAACCGACGCACGGGTCCCCTCTCGATTCAGGATCCCGGCGCTGGGGAAGTACGACGGGATAGGGGACCCAGGACACCACGTAATGGACTACGAGGGGGACATGTCCTTCCAAGGAGCTGACGATGACCTGCTCTGCCGAGGCTTCTATTCTACTCTCAGGGGAGCGGCGAGGACCTGGTACCGCAGCCTGCCCAGCCGCTCCATCGACAGCTTTGAGGAACTCACCCAGTTGTTTTGCAAGCAGTTCATGGCAGGGAGGCAGATCAAGCCTGATGCTGAACATCTGTTCAACATAGTGCAAGGCCCGGCCGAGCCGCTCCGGCAGTTCATGCGCCGCTTCAATGCGGAGAGGCTGAACGTGAACAGCCCCCCCGACCTGGTGGTCCAAACGGCCCTTAAGAAAGGACTTCGCCACAGAGGCCTCAAGAAGTCCCTGCACAACGATCCCCCGAAGGACCTCCCCGGGATCATGGCAAGGGCCGAGCGCTTCATGCTGACCGAGGAGGCCTTGGCCGTGGATGCAGGAAAAGCCACTCGAGGATCCAAGCGCGGCGACAACGGACGAGGCAGCCCCGAAGGATATCGGACCGAGAAGAGGCCGAGAAACAGGCAGCGCGGAGAAGGTACGAGAGACGCCACCCCAGACGCCGTCCTCGTCCAAGTACAGAAGGAAGAACGCACCGAACGCCCCCCGCCGAGGGCGAAAAGAGGCGGGAAGAAGGAGAAATACTGCAAGTACCACAAGGACGACGGCCACGACACTGAGGACTGCTGGCATTTGAAGAAGGACATTGAGAAGCTGATGAGTCGGGGGCACGCCAGGGGCTTAGCCGATGAGCCGGCCCATGGGGAAGGGACCTCCATGCAGCCGGACAAGGGGAAGAAGATCAACACCGTCCAAGGATCCCTCCGCATCGTAGAGTGAGCGGGCGAGCTCCCTTCCCCAGTCGTAGCCTGGTCCGAGGGGATTATCTAGGTTTACACCCCTCTATCTAGCCTTATTCTCTATTTCCTTTCCTCCAAATGTACCAGTCCGACAGGACTCTTAAGAGTACAATTGCATTCACTTTGTCTTTTCTTAAATCCTCGACGGAATTGACATTTCACCAATAGTGCAAAAGAATGAAGACCGCCGCCTCACTGGAGGAGGAAGGAGGGCACTGCCCTCGCCGACCGACTCCTGCGCTCGGGAGCCTGGGGGCAATTTTCCCAGCCGGCGCGGACGCCGACCGGTCCTAAGCCGAGGAGCTTTGCCCTCGCCGACCAAATCCTGCGCCCATAAGTCTGGGGGCGTTTCCTCCAGCAGGCACGGACGCCGACCGGTCCTAAGCCGAGGAGCTTTTCCCTCGCCGACCGACTCCTGCGCTCATAAGTCTGGGGGCGGTTCCTCCAGCAGGCACGGACGCCGACCGGTCCTAAGCCGAGGAGCTTTGCCCTCACCGACCGACTCCTGCGCTCATAAGTCTGGGGGCAGTTCCCCCAGCAGGCACAGACGCCAACCGGTCCTAAGCCGAGGAGCTTTGCCCTCGCCGACCGACTCCTGCGCTCGTAAGTCTGGGGGCGATTCCCCCAGCCAGTGCAGACGCCGACCGGTCCTAAGCCGAGGGACTTTGCCCTCGCCGACCGACTCCTGCGCTCATAAGTCTGGGGGCGATTCCCCCAGCCAGCGCAGACGCCGACCGGTCCTAAGCCGAGGGACTTTGCCCTCGCCGACCGACTCCTGCACTCATAAGTCTGAGGGCAGTTCCCCCAGCAGGCACGGACGCCGACCGGTCCTAAGCCGAGGAGTTTATCCCTCACCGACCGACTCCTGCGCCCATAAGTCTGGGGCAATTCCCCCAGCCAACGCGAACGTCACCCAGTCCTAGGCCAAGAACAAGGCAGCAACGCAAAATACACGAGAAGTCCGAGTAAGTCAATTTCATTAACCAGGGTACAAAAATGTGTCTTATTTACAGGGAATCAAGGCGAAGAAAACTCTCTACAAATAATCCACTCACGACGAATGACAAAGTTCGTCACCTACAGAAGCTAGGTCGACACCGACAGAGCAAAATTGGTTGACAAAAGACCCAAAGTAGTTAGCCCAAACTAGCGGCCATGCAACCAGCAATTATTGGCCCTGGAGCCGGTAGCGAAGCCGAAGGAGATAGCGGGGCCAGGGATCCATTTCAAGTGGACTGGCCCAAAGCGAAGCGGATGCTAAAATTTGAGGATAAGGCCGGGAGGGACGGCTTAGGGAGCCCGGGCTCGGGAGGACACATCCTCGGGCACTTCGCCCTGCTCGGAGCGAGGGGGATCGACCGGCGGAGGGGCTTGCCGAACACGCTCCGCACATTCCCGGAAGGAAGACTGGACGACTTCGACAATCCGGGGGGCGATGAGGTCTTCATACGCACCGAAGGCCTCCCTGAGAACCTCGAAGATCCTCTTCCCCAGGGTCTCGACGACGCCCCTCTCCACCTCCTCTGCAAGCCGCGTCACCTGGCACCGGTCCGACAGTTCCCTCTGAAGCTCCTCCCTCTCCAGGCGGAACGACTCCGCCGCTTCCTCAGCCGACTAACGGACGTCCTCCAGCTTTCCCTGGAGGTCACCCACTCGTCCCTCCAGCTCGGCCACACGGAGCTTGAGATGCCGAGACTCCATCTGGGCCTCCGTCATAGCCACCTCCGCCGCCCCGGCCCGCTCCTGGGCCCTCATGGAGGACTCCTCCAGCTCCCTCAAGTGGACGGCTCGACACTGCAACTCCACAGCGAGCGCTGAACCCTGGAAAGACGAGACATGGGCTAAGAAGAGGATCAAAGGAAGGAGAGGATAGCAAGATAACCGAACCTGTTGAAGGATCCAGACCAAGGAATCCGACATCTTGTCGGCAGGGATCTTCTTGAGGAGGCTGCGGTCCCGGGGAGGGACGGAGACCTCGGCGACCTGCTGGGCCAGGGCTCGGTCGACAAACATCGAGCTCCCCGGGACGACAAGGGAAGCCATGTTGCTCGCCAACAAGGCCCCGATCCCCGGTGATACGGGCGAGGACGCTGCGAGGGGGGTGGTCGACAAGGCTACCGAAGGATCCCCGGTGGTCGCCACAGGAATCGCGGAACCCGCCGGACTGGAGGGATCCACGTCCTCCTTCCTCTTCTTTCCACCGTGGGGCTCCGAAGGCGCCGGAGGGGAACGCTTCTGCCTCGCACCATCCCCACCCTCGGGAACCTGGGGGGGCGCGCCAAGGGCAGGAGGGACTGCACCGGACCCGTCATTATCCCCTGCCTCATGGGCTGACGGGGCGGGTCCGGCCCTTGTGACTACCCCGAGAAGGGGATCGCCAGAAGAAGAGGCGGGAGGCTCGGCCACCACCTTACCCACGGAAGGCTCGGCTCGGCGCACTTCCTCCTCCACGGTCCGCCTAGGCGCCCTTCCAGAGGTACTACCTCGGCTCCGAGCAGCTCCGCGGTGGATCAGTTCATCGACGTCACGGACGAACTCGCGGCCAGCCATCCCTGCAAGGGAAACCAAAATCAGGATGAGTCACAGGGCGATTCAAGATGGAAAAGGCGACCTACCCGGAGACCACAAGACGGCCTTCAAGAGTAGGTCGTCCAACAAGGACCAGATGGACTTCGACTCCAAGGGGAGGGTCGACAGCAGCGCGGCGGCTGCCCGGTCGACGTCTGAGAGAGCTAGCGACGGGCGAGGCTGGACAGAACCACCCCAACTTGTCAAAATCTGGGCATCCCCCAGGAAGACCACAAAGACGTAATCTGAACTCCAATCCCCCGACCAGCGGGGCAGCCCGATCAGGCATTCCCTCCTCGAGTGGGCTCAGAGCTGCAGCCATGGCCCCGGGCCGACCGTCTGGATCTGGTAAAAATGGAAGAGAAGGGGGAGAGACGGCTCCAGGCCACGGGTGCAGCAGAGCGTGGCGAAGCCCGTCAGTACCGCAATCGAGCAAGGGGTAAACTGGCAAAGCGGCACCATGAGATACTCCATGACCTGGATAAGGAAGGGATTGAGCGGGAAACGAAGACCCAGGTGAAACATTTCGACGTAGACTCCGACTTCATTGCTCCTCGGAAGGCAAATCCGCTCGTCGACGAATGGAACTCGGACATCGTACGGGAAGCAAAGATACCTTTCCCGGATCTCCGTGACCGTCGAAGGAACGGTCCTCGACGGCGTACGGAGGATAACCGGGGGCACGTTAAGACGCACGGCAGCCGACGCCACGTCATCACAGGCGTAGTCTGGGAATAGCTTCCCCTTCCCCTTATCTTGGAGGGGACGACTCCCGGAAGAGGAACCTGATCCCACTAGCCGGGGCCTGCCCTGCCTGGACTCTGGAGAATCCCTCGCCCCTCGACCAGAACCGCCTATCCTAAGAGCAGCCATAATGCGAGAGCGAGAAAGGAATTACCTTTTAACTAGTTTGGGGAGACGAGGAAGCGAGGGCAACGGGAAACTCCGAGTCGCAGAACACCTAAGAACAATGGAAAGAGCAAGAGAGAAGCGGAGATCAACGCAGTTGGAGATCTTATATACCAGACACAGGGACGAATTCGAAGCGCCTGACAAGAACACGTGGTAGGACTCGAAGAACCGGCGGCGTTTCGAAATCGGCGCCAAGGGAAGTCCAATCAATCCGCCTCATCATGACCTACATTTATGACCACGCCTCGATTAAAGCGCCACTCGGAATCCCAGGAGGCACAGCGGTCGAACCGAGCAAGCCCAGGCCGATCGATCCCACCGAGGGCGGCCCACGAACCCCTCGGCTTCTCAACTTAAGACGACCCTGCGAGCAACGGGGATAAGCTTGCAGCCACAACGTGGCGGCATCAGAGGACCGAAGACGCTTCGGAGCCCGCGCCTTAAAAGTATCGAACGGGCCAACTCATGATGACGACTAATAAATGAGTCGGCATCGACTGGCGAGCCTGTCAAGGTCAGCAGAAGTCACATCGGCCATGCCGGACCGGCCAAGACCGATCGACCCGACCGATGGGGGCAATTGTTACGCCTATTTGACTGAGGCCCGAAAGACCCAAGCCCAGAGACACAACCGCCGATCAAGAGCCCATCTGGGCACTCCGGCCCACTCGATGAGGCCCTGTGGGGGACCCCCCCACATGTCGATCCGACCCGGCCCCGATAACACGCCGGTCACTCGCCCACTCCTGCAATAACCGCCCCTCCGATCCCGCTACCACTTAATAGCAGTTATAGGGAGGTGCTGGCATGGCGCAGGGGGCGGTGACGAGGGGAAGGATTGAGGGGGCATGATTGGGGGCGGACGAGCGACGTGGGTCGGGGACAATCACGGCGGAGGTCTATAAAGGGGCTAGGAGGACGACAGGAGAGGGGACCGCCTCTCAGGTATCTAGAACCTAAGGTACTCCATCAACGACCGAGTTCCCCCATTTCATTTCCTTCCTCCCCCGCTCACGCCGTGAGATGCCGTTCCGATCTCCTCACGAGTCGAACCGTCTCCGCCGGGCCTCCTCTTTCAGATCTCTGTCTGACTTAGGCATCGGAGGGGATTTGGCCGGAACCAAGGTCCGGCCCCCTGACGAGTGTTCTCGTCTACGCAGGAGGGCATCAGATCCACGGGCCGAGGCTTCCCCTCTGCTCCTCGACGACCACGCAACCATCTGGACGATTGAGGCTTCCCCTCGTCGTCCGACCGCCGAGGCCGAGCGCAACCGACCGAGGCCGAGCGTCTCGACCCGGGCCGAGGCTACCCCTCGCCCCACCAACGGTCGAGGGCCCCGATTCGATCCAGTCGACGTGCTCTACGTCGCCTGCTAGTCCGACTCGAGCCTCAACTGCACCAACTCGACTCGCCCGAGGGACCCAAACGGACCCCTTGACCACGTTGACCGGGTTATCCACGGTCAACGCTTTGTAGTGAGAAAACACTCTGAAACAATTTGTATTAGCAACTAAGCAATGTTCTACGGTTTTAAGCAAGCTCAAATAATAAATATTTTTACGCATAATACCGGTAAATAAAATATGTGAATTAGAATCAACAATATTACACATACCCTCTCCAAAGTTAACCTTGTAACCTTTGTCACAAAGTTGACTAATGGAGATAAGGTTGTGACATAAACCACTAACTAAAAATACTTTAGTAATTAAAAGTTTGGAGGGGTTTCCGACTATACCTACTCCAATGATGGTTCCCTTTTGGTTACATCCAAAAGTGACTGTTGCACCGTTCTTGATGCTAATCACTTCGGAGAGTAATGAAGGATCTCCCGTCATATGTTTGGAGCAACCACTGTCGAGAATCCATCCTTTCCTTTTAGAGCTAGTTTGATATTTATTGCTCTTTTTCTTTCTTTTGGGTACCTACATAATATAACATAAGCTCATGGGGTCCAAGGGGATTAGCCCTTTGGAAGCCAAGTCCAAGTGGACTTCCTTTCCCAACATAATTACCATTATTAATAATATTATGAAAATAGGAATCAACATATGCATTCATATCATTTAAGCTAGTGTTCTTAGGACCCAAATGGTGTAAGTTTTGGGAGTCCTTTTCCTAATTGCATGCATATTGTTTAGATTTATATGTGGTGCATGCTTCTTAGGAACATGGTTTCTAGCATAAACATGAGGTGGTGGATATGCATTGGACATACGAGGATTATAGGTATGCTTGGGAACATGCATGTTGTATGAAACATATGGGTCATGCATGACATGTGGATGATGTGCATACATGTAAGAATGATGCGTATGTGCATATGGGTGTATAGAAGCACGTACATGGGTATTTCTCGTGTGTGGATTTGTACGCGCCCGTGGGTGTGGAGCATTGAAAGTGTCATGTGTATCCACTTGTGAAGTAGGAGATTTCTTACTTGGATGAAGGTTTGTGTACATGTAAGCATGGCTTCTCTTTTGGTTTCCACCCTTAGTGGGTTTCTTGCCAAAAGGAAAAGACTGTGAAGTGGTGACATTCTTGGTAGGTTTGCTACCTATAGTGTCTTTGACACCACTTGTGGATGCACCGGAGGATGGCCTCACAAAATCAATAGTGACATCACTATAGGAGGTGAGAGCATGGGATGCATTTGCTTTCACAAAACCAAGACCAAAACAATGTGTGGCCGGAAATTGGTTTGCAAGCAAATCGTCCAATTTTCCTTTTCCATTATTGAATCTTACAATACGGGAGGACATGAGCTCATATTTTTCCTTAAGAGAAGAAATGTTGGTATCCAAGGTGGACATCCATGCTTTAAGCTCGTGCACTTGGGTTTTAAGAGAATCATTCTCTAAACCCAATTGTGTGTGTCGTGAAACTAGATCACTGTGATCCTTAGGATGTGTTTGATCTAGTTGAGATTTGAGGGCATTTACCTCATTTCTCAAAGTGACATTTTGAGAAGCCAAATTTGCTTTCTCAAGGGTTAAAGTATTAACATTGGTGTCATTGTTGATAATGCATGGAATGGATGGATTGCTAACATTCAATTTCTTTAAACTAGTGTATCTAAGCATTAAAGATTGATACCTAGCAAATAATTCTTCATTAGCAATACATAATTCATCCATAGTTACCTCGGTATCATCCATGTCGGAATCACTTTCCTCGGAGAGTGAATCTTCTCGGGCCATGAAACACATGTGGGTACTCTCACCCTTCTTATCATCGGAATCACTTGATGAGTCTGCACTTGAGTCATCGAACGTACCGACGAGTCCTTTCTTCTTATCTCCCTTATTCTTGTCGGACTTGTGGTACTTCGAAGCCTTCCACTTCTCTTTGTTTCTTAGCATTGGGCAATCCTTCTTGATGTGCACTGGCTTGTTACACTTAAAGCAAAGAGAGGAAGTATTATTAGTAGACTCAAATTGTCATGGCCTGTTTAGCCCTATACGGCGACAGATACGGTAATCCTTTACGCACGAGTAGAGGGAGTATAATGAATTGATAAGAGGTGATATGGCGTGTATGTGGTTGGTGGCAGTCGTGTAATTTTGTGAAGAGTGTATGGGCATTTTGGTCATTTGGCTATATGGGTGGAAGTGTGTATAGAGTAAAGGTGGGTGAGTAAAGTAATGTCATGCTTGTAAATTTTGAAAGAGTGGGTTAGTGTGTGAGGGGCAAGTGTGAAAAGGGATGGGTTTAGTGGCACATCCGTAAATTTTTAGAAAGGCTAGGGGCAAAACGGTCATTTGGACTAAATTTGTTGTGCGTACATACTAAAGTTGTGTGTGAATAAAGTAATGGCAAACTTGTAAATACTTGAAACTTGAGAGGTAATTTTGGAAGGGTATTAAAGTCATTTTAGCCTATGCATGCTTATCCTAAGAGGATTCTAGTGCTAGATATTTATTTAGAAAATTCCATCTTCTTCTTTCACTTACCTTTCTTTTCTTCTCATTTCTATTTTCCTCCCCCTCCTCCCCAAAGCATTGGACGAAATTCTTACCCCTCTTTTTTTCATTTCTTCAAAACTCCAAAAACCCTAATTTTTGCTTCCAAAAAATTGGAGAAACCCTAGCTCACTTTAGGAGAAAGAAAGGTGGAAAGAAGAGAAAGAGAAGAGAAGAAGAAAGGAGTTTCTTTGAGGTAGGATTCTAACCTAGGTTTGGGGATTTTTATTTAGGGCTATGAGAATGTTATCATGTTATTTATATTGTTCATGTTCTTGATTTCATGTATTATGTGTGCAATAGCCCAAAAGATTCAATTTTTCCTTGTTTTTCCTAGCAAATCACCCTCCCCTAAAATACTGAAATTCTGTATGTATGTTTCTACCCCAATTCTGATCTCTGTAGTTTGATTTACTCTCTAAAAAAATATGTATGTGTAGATCTTGAAGTCCTACCCAAATTCATATAAAATTTGTCATATGTTGAGTTCAATAAGTAAGAGTAAACATTCAGTGTTTGCAACATGTCTGGAAATCTGTCAAACTTGACACAGTTTATAAAAATGAGGTTTATTACCTGCACACTATGAAATTTGCTGTTCTTGATCTTGATGTAAAGTTAACAAGTTTATCTATAATCTCATCAGAGTGCTCATATTTCGAATTTCTGGCTGCAACATGCTTAAAATTGGATTTTAATACAGACCCAGAATTTTGTCTGAAAAACAATCAGGACATGCTGCACCAAATAAATCACCAGAAATTTCCTAGTTCACATTTCTGCATGAAATTGTATACTCAGGACTATTATATCTTCAACTTTTATTCAGTGAGTTTTGTCAAATTCACAAGAGAAGTTGGTTAAAATGCTGACTTTGTAGTTGTTCCTGCAATTTCAGTAGGCTGGATTGTTTAGATGGGGTTGGAATTGTGTGGTAATATTAGTTTTCCATTCCAATATGTATGAATGATGTTGGCACCTATAAGAAAGTTTATTTATGCTATTTGTTAGTAGATTTGATGGTGTACACTTTTCATTTACATGGTGAACGCTATGTATTTGTTAAAATGCCCAAATGAATTTGAAATTGAAGAAACTTGGGAAATGGCCATTATAACGTGTGTGTGCCATGTATTACCTTTGAGATATTGTGTATGTTCATCGAAGATCATGACACATGACATGTCAACTGGGACGTCTCGATCTGCCCTAAAGCAGGTGAGCATCCTGGTATGGGGATGGGGGAAGTTGGGGTATAACTTAACTATAAGGGGCTGGACTAAGAAGTTGGGGAAAGAGATATGTGATATGTGATATTTATTTACCACTCTCTTTACCGAGAGTGAAGGGGACATACGGAGGTTGTGTTATTATGTGGAGAGCCTCACTCCTGCCAGGGATGGGGAGCTGAGAGGCCCGGCGTAGAGTGCCCGTGTCCACTGTGTCGTATGCTATGTTCACCCCAAATTTGGGTGAAGTCCAGGCCCTTATCTTTAGGTGATACCCGGGCTTCCAAAGAGTCACTAACATCTGCTAACTAATAAACTTTATATGTTGTTGTTGGACGTTTGTGTGTTGTACTTTTCACCCTGGTTGCTTGTACTCCTATTGCCCTTACACTCATAACCCCTAAATGATTTTTCCTACCCTAGTTAGTTTCTTACTGGGCACGTTTTGACGTGCTCATTTTACTTTTTAGGTCTTGAGCAGGTGTCACGACCCCTCCCCGGGATACGCAGGGAGGCATGGTACATGACGAGAACTGAAAATGTATCTGCAGGTCCACTGCGCATTGCTGGGAATAGTACATGTAGTATCCAACAAACAGCCAACCAACAACACAGAACGTCACAAAGTCACAGAGAAGTACTGAAAACCAAACACTGACAATTTCATATACATCTCAAACATCCCATTGCATCAATTCATATAGTACAAGCAGCTCTCACCCCATAAGAAAACCCAAAGTACACATAGCTCTCTCCTCACCCCTCACCTCCCAATCTAAGTCTCAACTCCCAACAACAAAATTCCAAACTCAACCTCTAGCTGCACCTGCCATCTCCAAGAACCATACCTGAAAAGTCAACGGGGGCACGTCAACGCATGACCCAGTAGGAATGCCAACTCCCTCTAGTATGCTATTAAGAAGATGCAACTATTTTACATGCATTCTTAGCAAGGTGCAAATGAAGCATGGAATGAGCCAAAGGAAACATGTGTATAACATAAAGCATTGAATGCATAACATAACGAAGGTACAACAACTAAAGAGTGCAACAACATAAGTAAATTAAACGCAAGAGACAGGAACTACAATATGTGATGCATATAATAAGGGTATACAACATTGTCACGACCCGCTTCCCTAAAATGGAGGCGAGACGTGAAAAGGTCCGCACGAGAGTGGAGCTGTGAAGCCCCAAACCCGATAAGCGTCAATAAAACATAAGCATGTCCTTGTAACCACGATGGAATAACAATAATAACACAAGGAGAGACTGAAATAAAATCTCACATCTCATAAATTGTCCAACATGAAAATAAGTCCAACATCCAGAAAAGCCACCAGGCTAAAAGAAAAGAGTCTAAAGGCCCAGAACAAGGCCAACAAAAGCAACAACAACAACAAGGTATAGGTGCTACGCACCGATAACAAAACAACTATCTAACAAAAGTAAAACACAACGAAGACACTAGGACTGGTCCCCAGTGTCCACGTACTCCCCGCCAAACACAAGCTCGGGCTCGGCGTCAGCAAACACCTCGTCCTCAACAAGGTACTCAGGCTCAGGATCTAACATGTGTCACCCAAAAGAGTAAAGGGGCACATGTCAGCAAGTCTAAAAGACTTGGGCAAGGAAACTGAAAGTAAAGCAACTAGCAACCTAGCAGTTTATTATGCATGACATGGCAGTTATAACATGAGTGCACAATTAAAACATGGCAAGACAATTTGTACAAGAGAACAATTATCGGGACAAGACAAGAGTAGCCAAGCTACTAACATTCTCAATCAATTCACATTTGTTGTAGGTGTTTACGCCCTTCAGCTGAATGGTACATCATTCACACCGATTGGCACTAAACCCAATTCACGTTTCACATTGTTTTGTAGATGTTTACGCCCTTCAGCTGAATGGTACATCATTCACACCGATCGGCACTAAACACTACCCCACCCCAGAGTTTACGCCTTACAACTGCAGTTGTTGATCAAACAGACCCCCAGTTGCCTGGCCGCTTAACCCTTACCCCATCCCACACGTAAACAAGCCAGGGTCCCTGCACATGAGCCCAACAATTGAGCCAGGGTTGCCCTGCACGGGAGCTTGTTTCTTAGTTCACAATTCAATATATCGAGCGTTGGGGTTAGCAACTCATTATGCTCGCTTCTGGTCACGAGCCAGGAACACAAGTAGTGTAGCGATGCTACGCAATCACGGGATCACCAAAAGAATGCAATGACATGACATTTAATTTGTGTACCGTTAATGGAAAGTAAACATGACATGGTAATTGTGCAACATGCTAAATGTCGGAACTAGCTTCGTTGTCAAGCTAGTTCCCCAATTTGCGCCTAGGCGAGTATCATTTCGTCGCCTAGCCTCTTTTACGCATACAACAAGCAAATGGCCTAAAACATGGCCTAAACCCTAGGTGGCAAGTTTCACTTGCCTAGCACCGGGGATGACGACCACTTCGTCTCACAGACGCTAACCTACGGGGAAATCGCTGTTTTGGGGGAACAATCAACAAACAACATAAAATTTTATTAGGGTTTCATAAAAATATAAATAGGTTATGAAAACAACGGTAGATCGATTTCTTACCGAGAGGAGGCGGAAGAAACACTCCGGGGAACCCTAGGTTCAGATCTGGAGAAGATTGGAGAAGTTTGGGAGAATTAGGGTTTTGGGGGATTTTGATGGATTTGGTGAGATTTTAGGGAAGATGAGAGGTAGATAGAGTGGATGGAGGGTTTGGATGATGATTCTAGGGCTTGGAATGAAGGAATGAAGCTTGGAGGAAGATGGGGGCTCAAAGGGGAAGATTTTAGGGTTTTGGGTCGTGTTGAGGAAGAAGAAAATGTTTGGGTTGGGTTTAAATAGGATGGGCTGGCGGCTGCCCAGAAATTAGGGTTTTACCACAGGTTAGTCGGTCAAAGAGCAACCACTGACCGACTAGTTTGGCAACTAGTCGGTCGGTCGTCCAACGTAGACCGACTAAGTGCAAACAGTAACTTCTGAACGAAAATAGAATTTAGAGTTAGTCGGTCCATGAACAAATACTGACCGACTAGTTTAGCATCTAGTCGGTCGATGAACGTTCTTAGACCGACTAAGAGTAAACAGTAACTCAACTAAAATCAAGATGATGTGTTAGTCGGTTAAAGAAGCATTGCCGACCGACTAGTTTGCAACCTAGTCGGTCAACCAACGTTCTTAGACCGACTAACGATAAACAGTAACTCCTGAATAATTTAGAAAGCCAACTAGTCGGTCCAAGAAGGATTGCCGATCGACTGGATCGTCATCTAGTCGGTCGGTGCCCCTTCTTATACCGGCTAATGAGCACAAAAAGTTCCGATATGGAGCGCGGAGCTCCGGGATCGATTTCTAAGACTCCTAGGCTTGATCTAATAGTAAGATACGACCGTTATGAAGTCCGTCACGAGTGACATACTTCGAAATCGACAATCCTAAGGAAGAAACGAGAAAACACGACGAATCGATCGAAAATGAAAGCTACGGAGACGAAAACCACACACAGAGGAGGAAATCCACCAAAACATATATTATATTATATTAAATCCAGATACATGAAAAGCAGTCGTTACATCCTCCCCAACTTAAGAAAAATTCCGTCCTCGGAATTTCCGAATACTCACGAGTCCGGAAACAAAAGTGGGAAACGCTCTCGCATCTCATCCTCATTCTCCCAAGTAGATTCTCCAGGTGTGCCGTGTCGCCACATCACCCTCACAAGATTGACAATATTGTTCCGAAGCGATTTCTGACGCCTGTCCAGAATCTGCACTGGATGCTGGTCATACGTCATATCGGGGCGAACGGTAATCTCCGAAAAATCTATCGCATGAGACGGATCGCTAATGTATCGACGAAGCTGCGACACATGGAAAACATTGTGAACTCCTTCCAAGGATGGCGGCAAGGCCAAGCGATACGCTACCTCGCCAACCCTCTCCAAAACGTCAAACGGTCCAATGTATCGCGGGCTCAACTTCCCTCGCTTCCCAAAACGAATCACACCACGATTCGGGGAAATCTTCAAGAACACATGGTCGGCCGGCTGAAACTCCAAAGGACGGCGTTTAGCATCCGCCCAATGCTTAAAACGGTCCTGAGCAATCCTCAACCTCTCCCGAATATTCCTGACGATATCCACGGCCTCCACGATCATCTCAGGTCCCAACAGCTCCCGATCACCAACGTCATCCCAACTCAATGGCGATCGACATTTCCTCCCATAAAGAGCGGCGAAAGGCGCTGTAACGACTGCTTTTCTTGTATCTGGATATAATATTATATAATATATGTTTTGGTGGATTTTCTCCTCTTGTGTGGTTTTCGTCTCCGTAGATTTCATTTTCGATCGATTCGTCGTATTTTCTCGTTTCTTCTTTAGGATTGTCGATTTCGAAGTATGTCACTCGTGACGGACTTCATAACGGTCGTATCTAACTAATAGATCAAGCCTAGGAGTCTTAGGAATCGATCCCGGGGCCTCGCGCTCCGTATCGGAACTTTTGGTGCTCATTAGCCGGTGTAAGAAGGGCCACCGACCGACTAGATGACGATCCAGTCGGTCGGCAATCCTTCTTGGACCGACTAGTTAGCTTTCTAAATATCTCAGGAGTTACTGTTTATCGTTAGTCGGTCTAAGAACGTTGGTTGACCGACTAGGTTGCAAACTAGTCGGTCGGCAATGCTTCTTTAACCGACTAACTCATCATCTTATTTTTGTATCAGCTACTGTTTACTCTTAGTCGGTCTAAGAACGTTCATCGACCGACTAGATGCCAAACTAGTCGGTCAGTATTTGTTCATGGACCGACTAACTCTAGAATCCTATTTTCGTTCAGGAGTTACTGTTTGCACTTAGTCGGTCTGCGTTGGTCGACCGACCGACTAGTTGCCAAACTAGTCGGTCAGTGGTTGCTCTTTGACCGACTAACTAGTGTTAAAACCCTAATTTCTGGGCAGCCGCCAGCTCAACCTATTTATACCCAACCCAAACGATTTCATCTTCTCCAACACGATCCAAAACCCTAAAATTTTCCCCCTTCAGCCCCCATCTTCCTCCAAGCTCCATTCCTTCATTCCAAGCCCTAAATCCATCATCCAAACCATCCATCTACTCTATCTACCTCTCATCTTCCCCAAAATCTCATCAAAACCCATCAAAATCCCCAAATCCTCAAAACCCTAGTTTCCCCAAACTTCTCCAATCTTTTCCAGATCTGATCCTAGGGTTCCCCGGAGTGTTTCTTCCGCCTCCTCTCGGTAAGAAATCGATCTACCGTTGTTTTCTTAACCGATTTATAATTTTATGAAAACCCTAATTAATTTCATGTGTTTGGTGCTTGTTTCCCCCATAACAGCGATTTCCCCCGTAGATAGCATCCGTGTGACGAAGTGATCGTCAATCCCCGGTGCTAGGCAAGTGAAACTTGCCACTTAGGGTTTAGGCCATGCTTTAGGCCATTTGCTAGTTGTAGGCGTAAAAGAGGCTAGGCGACGAAATGATACTCGCCTAGGCGCAAATTGGGGGACTAGCTTGACAACGAAGCTAGTTCCGACATTTAGCATGTTGCACAACTATCATGTCACGTTTACTTTCCATTATCGGTACGCAAATTAATTGTCATGTCATTGCATCCTTCATGCATTTCAGTGATTGCGTAGCTTTGCTACATTGCTTGTGTTCCTGGCTCGTGTTCCAGAAGCGGGCCATGTGTTGGTTGATAGCCAATGCCCGAATTGTGTGTTTCCTGGCTCGTGACCAGAAGCGAGCATAATGAGTTGCTAACCCCAACGCTCGATATATTGAATTGTGAACTAAGAATGCGAGCTCCATGTGCGGGGCAACCCCAGGCTCACTAGCTGAGCTCAATGTGCGGGGACCCCAGGCTCCATTACGTGTGGGTATAGGGGGTGAGGGTTAAGCGGCCATTCAACTGGGAGTCTGTTTGATCAACAACTGCAGTTGTAAGGCGTAAACTCTTTGGGGTGGGGTAGTGTTTAGTGCCGATCGGTCTGAAATGCTATGCCATTCAGCGAAGGGCGTAAACATCTACAAAACAACGTGAAACGTGAAATGTGTTTAGTGCCGATCGGTCTGAAATGCTATGCCAGTCAGCGAAGGGCTTAAACACCTACAAAATGTGAATTGATTGAGATTGATAGTAGCTTGGCTACTCTTGTCTTGTCCCGATGATTGTTCTCTTGTACAAATTGTCTTGCCATGTTTAAATTGTGCACTCATGTTATAACTGCCATGTCATGCATACTAAACTGCTAGGTTGCTAGTTGCCTTACTTTCAGTTTCCTTGCTCAAGTCTTTTAGACTTGCTGACATGTGCCCCTTTACTCTTTTGGGTGACACATGTTAGATCCTGAGCCCGAGTACCTCGTTGAGGACGAGGTGTTTGCTGACGCCGAGCCCGAGCTTGTGTTTGACGGGGAGTACGTGGACACTGGGGACCAGTCCTAGTGTCTTTGTCGTGTTTTACTTTTGTTAGACAGTTGTTTTGTTATCGGTGCGTAGCACCTATACCTTGTTATGTCGTCGCTTTTGTTGGCCTTGTTCTGGGCCTTGGACTCTTTTCTTTTAGCCTGGTGGCTTTTCTGGATGTTGGACTTTTGTTGATGTTGGACAATTTGTGAGATGTGGAATTTTATTTCAGTCTCGCCTTGTGTTATTATTGTTATTCTGTTGTGGTTACAGGGACCTGTTTATGTATTGTGGACGCTTATCGGGTTTGGGGCTTCACAGCTCCACTCCCGTGCGGACCTTTTCACGTCTCGCCTCCATTTCAGGGAAGCGGGTCGTGACAGGTTTTAGTGGTGGCCCATGCAGGTCCTTCTGTAACTGCGATTTTTGGAATAGCAATAATAATATTAGAATGTCCAATAAATTAAGTTCGACGTCCGAGTCATAAGCCATGAGTCTAATCTGATTCGTTTTCTGTGTCACTAGATGGCAGGAAGACGTTTCACCCGTGGTGGGGGTAGTGGCGCGGTCCCTCATGATGAGGAGCCTGAGCGGGAACCCACCAGCGGTGAGATGATGCGGATGATGATGCAGATGATGCAAGTGCAGCAGGGCGTGCTTCTGCAAGTCCAGAATGCTCCACTTGCTCGAGCTGCCCGGGCTCTTCCGGATGTTCCTCGCTCTGAGCCAGGAGTGAAGCAATTTCGGGAGCTGGGTCCCGCGTATTTTGATGGGTCTGAGGGTCCTCTGGCTGCCGATGAGTGGATTCGGAACATCGAGGACAATCTGAAGATGGCCAAGATCACCCCGGCTGGATGGGTTGATTTGGCGAAGAGGCAACTCAAGGATAATGCTCGGAATTGGTGGGATGCGGAAGAGAAGTTGTTGGTGGAGCCGATAGCTTGGGCTACCTTCAAGGCTAGATTTGATGGTGAGTTCTTCCCGAAGGCTGCCAGGGAGGAGATGCTGCAGCGTTTTATCGATTTGAAGCAAGGGAACTCGTCGGTGGACATGTATCACCAAGAGTTCATGAGGCTGAGTCGGTTTGCACCAAAGATGGTGCAGGACGCTGAGGAGAAGGCTCAGAGGTTCCTGCAGGGACTTGCTTTGGAGCTCCAGAGCTTTGTGACCTCTTCTGACCGGGAATCTTATCAGAAGGTTCTAGTAGCAGCTAAGAGGCAGGAGCTGCTCGTGAACCAGAGGAGGGGGTCTATTGTTGGTGCTGGGAAGAGGCCTGTGGAGCAGGCGAGAGCCGTGGTTAGACCTGGATTCAGGCCTAATCAGTCTGCTCAGTTTAAGAGGCCAGGAGGGCCTATTTTGAAGATTTGCCATTTCTGCGGCAAGCCTGGCCACGTTAAGGATCAGTGTCGGAAGTTTTTGGGCCAGTGTCTGGTTTGTGGTGATGCTTCCCATGTCGCGAAGGATTGTCGGCATGCGGGTCAACTGCGGAGGGCTCCTGTTGCAGCTCAGCCGTTGCAGCAGCGAGCGTCTGTTCCTGCTGGTCGTGGAGCAGCTCTTGTTCCGCAGGGGCAGGCTTTTCGGCAGGCTGTTCCGCCGAGGAGGCAGGCTTTTCTGATGACCGCTGCGGAGGGCGCGGCTGTGGATGAGGTTATAGCAGGTAATCCTCAATCTAGCTGTTACTTTCCTAGCTGGTTTTGATTGTTAGATTATGTTGTTTGCTTGAACATGGTTGTTTGCTAGACTAGGATTTGATTGTTAATTGCTTGTTAGGTGTGGTTTTGGTTTGCACATTTCCTGCACGAGTCCTCTTTGACTCTGGTGCATCGATGTGCATTATTTCTCGGAGCTTCGTGGAGAGGCATTCCTTGTCGACGTCCCCTCTTCCCAAGAGTTGGAATATTGTTACAGGGAATGGCGTGGTCTCGGTGCATCGTGGTTGCAATTCTTGCTCGTTGGTGGTCTGTGGACATGAGCTTTTCACTGATTTCATTGTCCACGACATCATCAACTATGATGCAGTTCTTGGGATGGATTGGCTGGCGAGCTTCTATGCTATGATTGACTGCAGGAGAAAGAAGGTGGTGTTCGAGATTCCCGGACATCCAGTGTTTGAGTTCAGTCGTGGTAGCAGTTCGCTTGGTCCTGTCAGATTTCGGGCCAGGCCGTTGGAGGCTGTGGCTATGCAGATGGAGCTGGAGTGGCCAGCTGTGGTGCGTGATTTTGGCGACGTCTTCCCCGAGGAGATGTCTGGTTTGCCACCTGATCGGGCTTTGGAATTTTCTATCGATCTTGTTCCAGGTGCGCAGCCGATTTCGAAGGCGCCGTATCGTATGGCACCTGCAGAATTGGAGGAGTTGCGGAAGCAGTTGGATGAGCTTTTGCAGAAGGGTTATATTAATCCTAGCGTGTCTCCGTGGGGAGCACCGGTGTTGTTGGTTAAGAAGAAGGATGGTTCGCGTCGCATGTGCGTGGATTATCGGGAGTTGAATGCGGTGACCATTAAGAATAAATACCCGTTGCCTCGCATCGATGATATTTTTGATCAGCTTGGAGGTTCGAGGGTGTTTTCTAAATTGGATTTGAGGAGTGGTTACCATCAGTTGAAGGTTAAGAAGGGAGATGTTCCGAAGACAGTGTTCAGGACGATGTATGGACACTATGAGTTCGTGGTTATGCCTTTTGGCGTAACTAACGCGCCCGCAGTTTTCATGAATCTGATGAACCTGATTTTCTACGACTTTTTGGATAAGTTTGTCATTATCTTTATTGACGACATTCTGATCTATTCGAAGTCGGAGGAAGAGCATGCCTCGCACTTAAGGACGGTGTTGGAGATTTTGAGGAAGCATCGGTTGTATGCTAAGTTTTCGAAGTGCGAATTTTGGCTGGATAGAGTTGCTTTTCTCGGGCATGTGGTGAATGGAGATGGTATTTCAGTGGATCCTGAGAAGATTCGGGCCATCAGGGAGTGGCATGTTCCGTCGTCGGCGTCTGAGATTCGGAGTTTTCTTGGACTTGCTGGTTACTATCGGCGATTCATTAAGGACTTTTCTCGTATTGCTGAGCCGATGACCAGGTTGACGCGGAAGGATGTTGCTTTTGTTTGGTCGGGTGATTGTGAGAGTGCTTTTGGTGTTCTGAAGGAGAGGTTGACGACTGCCCCTATTCTTGTTGTGCCTGATCGCAGCGGTGGATTTGAGATCTTTTGCGATGCTTCTGGCAAGGGTCTCGGTTGCGTGTTGCATCAGCACGGGCATGTTGTGGCGTATGCGTCTCGTCAGCTTAAGGTTTATGAGAAGAATTATCCGACGCATGATTTGGAGTTGGCAGCCGTTGTGTTTGCTCTTAAGATTTGGAGGCACTTCCTGCTGAGTGAGAAAGTGAAGATTTTCACAGATCACAAAAGCTTGAAGTATATTTTCACTCAGAAGGAGCTCAATATGCGACAGCGTCGATGGTTGGAGCTTATGGCGGATTATGAGATTGATTTGCAGTATCGCCCTGGCAAGGTGAATGTGGTTCCAGATGCTTTGAGTAGGCTTCCGGCGGTGATGGTTTTGACCTCGCAATGGGGATTGCAGCAGGATTTTTGTGAGTCTGGCGTGGAGATTGTTCTTCCTGGAGAGGCTTCTTCGTTGATGTACATGCAGGTACAGTCGACGATCGTGGATCGGATTAAGGCTGGCCAGGCTGAGGATCCGAAGCTGGTGAGGATTCGGGAGCAGGTGGAAGCCGGTCTGCGGACTGACTTTTTGATTCATGAGGATGGCTCGCTGAGGTTCGGAGCAAGGTTGTGTGTGCCAGCTGGGGATATCAGAGAGGAGCTGATGGTGGAGGCACACAGTTCGCCGTATTCTGTGCATCCTGGTGGCACCAAGATGTACCAGGATCTTCGTCTGAATTATTGGTGGCATGGTATGAAGAGGAGCGTGGCTCGGAGTGTAGCCAAGTGCTTGGTTTGCCAGCAAGTGAAGGCGGAGCATCAGCGTACGGCCGGGTTACTACAACCGCTTCCGATTCCGGAGTGGAAATGGCAACACATCACTATGGATTTCGTGACTGGACTACCTCGGAGTCCGAAGCAGAATGACGCGATTTGGGTAATCGTGGATCGGTTGACCAAATCTGCGCATTTTATTCCGTTCCGAGTGGGACAGTCCACTGAGGCGCTAGCGAGGAGATATATGGAGGTAAAATTCTTTTACTCTCCGTTTTATTTCCTTTTCCTAGTTTGGATAGTGATGTAACGTGAATCGTGCAGGAGATTGTGCGACTTCATGGAGTCCCCGTGAGTATCGTGTCCGACAGAGACACGAGGTTCACATCTCAGTTCTGGCAGAGTTTGCAGAAGAGCTTGGGTACGCGTCTGAGTTTCAGCACGGCGTACCACCCGCAGACGGATGGCCAGTCCGAGAGGACGATTCAGATTTTGGAAGACATGCTGAGGGCGTGCATGTTGGATTTCAAGGGTTCGTGGGAGGACCATCTACATTTGGTGGAGTTCTCTTACAACAACAGCTTCCAGGCGAGTATTGGCATGGCACCTTTCGCCGCTCTTTATGGGAGGAAATGTAGATCGCCATTGAGTTGGGATGACGTTGGAGATCGGGAGTTGTTGGGACCTGAGATGATCGTGGAGGCCGTGGATATCGTCAGGAATATTTGGGAGAGGTTGAGAACTGCTCAGGACCGTTTTAAGCATTGGGCGGATGCTAAACGTCGTCCTTTGGAGTTTCAGCCGGGCGACCATGTGTTCTTGAAGATTTCCCCGAATCGTGGTGTGATTCGTTTTGGGAAGCGTGGGAAGTTGAGCCCGCGATACATTGGACCGTTTGACGTTTTGGAGAGGGTTGGCGAGGTAGCTTATCGCTTGGCCTTGCCGCCGTCTTTGGAAGGAGTTCACGATGTTTTCCATGTGTCGCAGCTTCGTCGATACATTAGCGATCCGTCTCATGCGGTAGATTTTTCGGAGATTACCGTTCGCCCCGATATGACGTATGACCAGCATCCAGTGCAGATTCTGGACAGGCGTCAGAAATCGCTTCGGAACAAGATTGTCAATCTTGTGAGGGTGATGTGGCGACACGGTTCACCTGGAGAGTCTACTTGGGAGAATGAGGATGAGATGCGAGAGCGTTTCCCACTTTTGTTTCCGGACTCGTGAGTATTCGGAAATTCCGAGGACGGAATTTTTCTTAAGTTGGGGAGGATATAACGACTGCTTTTCTTGTATCTGGATATAATATTATATAATATATGTTTTGGTGGATTTTCTCCTCTTGTGTGGTTTTCGTCTCCGTAGATTTCATTTTCGATCGATTCGTCGTATTTTCTCGTTTCTTCTTTAGGATTGTCGATTTCGAAGTATGTCACTCGTGACGGACTTCATAACGGTCGTATCTAACTAATAGATCAAGCCTAGGAGTCTTAGGAATCGATCCCGGGGCCTCGCGCTCCGTATCGGAACTTTTGGTGCTCATTAGCCGGTGTAAGAAGGGCCACCGACCGACTAGATGACGATCCAGTCGGTCGGCAATCCTTCTTGGACCGACTAGTTAGCTTTCTAAATATCTCAGGAGTTACTGTTTATCGTTAGTCGGTCTAAGAACGTTGGTTGACCGACTAGGTTGCAAACTAGTCGGTCGGCAATGCTTCTTTAACCGACTAACTCATCATCTTATTTTTGTATCAGCTACTGTTTACTCTTAGTCGGTCTAAGAACGTTCATCGACCGACTAGATGCCAAACTAGTCGGTCAGTATTTGTTCATGGACCGACTAACTCTAGAATCCTATTTTCGTTCAGGAGTTACTGTTTGCACTTAGTCGGTCTGCGTTGGTCGACCGACCGACTAGTTGCCAAACTAGTCGGTCAGTGGTTGCTCTTTGACCGACTAACTAGTGTTAAAACCTTAATTTCTGGGCAGCCGCCAGCTCAACCTATTTATACCCAACCCAAACGATTTCATCTTCTCCAACACGATCCAAAACCCTAAAATTTTCCCCATTCAGCCCCCATCTTCCTCCAAGCTCCATTCCTTCATTCCAAGCCCTAAATCCATCATCCAAACCATCCATCTACTCTATCTACCTCTCATCTTCCCCAAAATCTCATCAAAACCCATCAAAATCCCCAAATCCCCCAAAACCCTAGTTTCCCCAAACTTCTCCAATCTTTTCCAGATCTGATCCTAGGGTTCCCCGGAGTGTTTCTTCCGCCTCCTCTCGGTAAGAAATCGATCTACCGTTGTTTTCTTAACCTATTTATAATTTTATGAAAACCCTAATTAATTATATGTGTTTGGTGCTTGTTTCCCCCATAACAGCGATTTCCCCCGTAGATAGCATCCGTGTGACGAAGTGATCGTCAATCCCCGGTGCTAGGCAAGTGAAACTTGCCACTTAGGGTTTAGGCCATGCTTTAGGCCATTTGCTAGTTGTAGGCGTAAAAGAGGCTAGGCGACGAAATGATACTCGCCTAGGCGCAAATTGGGGGACTAGCTTGACAACGAAGCTAGTTCCGACATTTAGCATGTTGCACAACTATCATGTCACGTTTACTTTCCATTATCGGTACGCAAATTAATTGTCATGTCATTGCATCCTTCATGCATTTCAGTGATTGCGTAGCTTTGCTACATTGCTTGTGTTCCTGGCTCGTGTTCCAGAAGCGGGCCATGTGTTGGTTGATAGCCAATGCCCGAATTGTGTGTTTCCTGGCTCGTGACCAGAAGCGAGCATAATGAGTTGCTAACCCCAACGCTCGATATATTGAATTGTGAACTAAGAATGCGAGCTCCATGTGCGGGGCAACCCCAGGCTCACTAGCTGAGCTCAATGTGCGGGGACCCCAGGCTCCATTACGTGTGGGTATAGGGGGTGAGGGTTAAGCGGCCATTCAACTGGGAGTCTGTTTGATCAACAACTGCAGTTGTAAGGCGTAAACTCTTTGGGGTGGGGTAGTGTTTAGTGCCGATCGGTCTGAAATGCTATGCCATTCAGCGAAGGGCGTAAACATCTACAAAACAACGTGAAACGTGAAATGTGTTTAGTGCCGATCGGTCTGAAATGCTATGCCAGTCAGCGAAGGGCTTAAACACCTACAAAATGTGAATTGATTGAGATTGATAGTAGCTTGGCTACTCTTGTCTTGTCCCGATGATTGTTCTCTTGTACAAATTGTCTTGCCATGTTTAAATTGTGCACTCATGTTATAACTGCCATGTCATGCATACTAAACTGCTAGGTTGCTAGTTGCCTTACTTTCAGTTTCCTTGCTCAAGTCTTTTAGACTTGCTGACATGTGCCCCTTTACTCTTTTGGGTGACACATGTTAGATCCTGAGCCCGAGTACCTCGTTGAGGACGAGGTGTTTGCTGACGCCGAGCCCGAGCTTGTGTTTGACGGGGAGTACGTGGACACTGGGGACCAGTCCTAGTGTCTTTGTCGTGTTTTACTTTTGTTAGACAGTTGTTTTGTTATCGGTGCGTAGCACCTATACCTTGTTATGTCGTCGCTTTTGTTGGCCTTGTTCTGGGCCTTGGACTCTTTTCTTTTAGCCTGGTGGCTTTTCTGGATGTTGGACTTTTGTTGATGTTGGACAATTTGTGAGATGTGGAATTTTATTTCAGTCTCGCCTTGTGTTATTATTGTTATTCTGTTGTGGTTACAGGGACCTGTTTATGTATTGTGGACGCTTATCGGGTTTGGGGCTTCACAGCTCCACTCCCGTGCGGACCTTTTTACGTCTCGCCTCCATTTCAGGGAAGCGGGTCGTGACAGGCGCCATGCCAATACTCGCCTGGAAGCTGTTGTTGTAAGAGAACTCCACCAAATGCAGATGGTCCTCCCACGAACCCTTGAAATCTAACATGCACGCCCTCAGCATGTCTTCCAAAATCTGAATCGTCCTCTCGGACTGGCCATCCGTCTGCGGATGGTACGCCGTGCTGAAACTCAGACGCGTACCCAAGCTCTTCTGCAAACTCTGCCAGAACTGAGATGTGAACCTCGTGTCTCTGTCAGACACGATACTCACGGGGACTCCATGAAGTCGCACAACCTCCTGCACGATTCACGTTATATCACTATCCAGACTAGGAAAAGGACATAAAACGGAGAGTAAAAGAATTTTACCTCCATGTATCTCCTTGCTAGCGCCTCAGTGGACTGTCCCACTCGGAACGGAATAAAGTGCGCAGATTTGGTCAATCGATCTACGATCACCCAAATTGC
The DNA here is from genome assembly GCA_030789695.1 of Scilla litardierei. NCBI lineage: Eukaryota > Viridiplantae > Streptophyta > Magnoliopsida > Asparagales > Asparagaceae > Scilla > Scilla litardierei. The sequence continues at coordinate 295,274,992 of CM061142.1, read as the reverse complement.
GTCATTCTGCTTCGGACTCCGAGGTAGTCCAGTCACGAAATCCATAGTGATGTGTTGCCACTTCCACTCCGGAATCGGAAGCGGTTGTAGCAACCCGGCCGTACGCTGATGCTCCACCTTCACTTGCTGGCAAACCAAGCACTTGGCTACACTCCGAGCCACACTCCTCTTCATACCATGCCACCAATAATTCAGACGAAGATCCTGGTATATCTTGGTGCCACCAGGATGCACAGAATAGGGCGCACTGTGTGGCTCCACCATCAATTCCTCTCTGATATCCCCAGCCGGCACACACAACCTGGCTCCGAACCTCAGCGAGCCATCCTCATGAATCAAAAAGTCAGTCCGCAGACCGGCTTCCACCTGCTCCCGAATCTTCACCAGCTTCGGATCCTCAGCCTGGCCAGCCTTAATCCGATCCACGATCGTCGACTGTACCTGCATGTACATCAACGACGAAGCCTCTCCAGGAAGAACAATCTCCACGCCAGACTCGCAAAAATCCTGCTGCAATCTCCACTGCAAGGTCAAAATCATCACCGCTAGAAGCCTACTCAAAGCATCCGGAACCACATTCACCTTGCCAGGGTGAAACTGTAAATCAATCTCATAATCCGCCATAAGCTCCAACCATCGACGCTGTCGCATGTTGAGCTCCTTCTGAGTGAAAATGTACTTCAAGCTTTTGTGATCGGTGAAAATCTTCACTTTCTCACTCAGCAGGAAGTGCCTCCAAATCTTAAGAGCAAACACAACGGCAACCAACTCCAAATCATGCGTCAGATAATTCTTCTCATGAACCTTAAGCTGACGAGACGCATACGCCACAACATGCCCGTGCTGATGCAACACACAACCGAGACCCTTGCCAGAAGCATCGCAAAAGATCTCAAATCCCCCGCTGCGATCAGGCACAACCAGAATAGGGGCAGTCGTCAATCTCTCCTTCAGAATACCAAAAGCACTCTCGCAATCACCCGACCAAACAAAAGCAACTTCCTTCCGCGTCAACCTGATCATTGGCTCAGCAATACGGGAAAAGTCCTTAATGAATCGCCGATAGTAACCAGCAAGTCCAAGGAAACTCCGAATCTCAGACGCAGACGACGGAACAGGCCACTCTCTGATGGCCCTAATCTTCTCAGGATCCACTGAAATACCATCTCCAGTCACCACATGCCCGAGAAAAGCAACTCGATTCAGCCAAAACTCGCACTTCGAAAACTTAGCATACAATCGATGCTTCCTCAAGATCTCCAACACCGTCCTTAAGTGCGAGGCATGCTCTTCCTCCGACTTCGAGTAGATCAGAATGTCGTCAATAAAGATAACGACAAACTTATCCAAAAAGTCGTAGAAAATCAGGTTCATCAGATTCATGAAAACTGCGGGCGCGTTAGTTACACCGAAAGGCATAACCACAAACTCATAGTGTCCATACTTCGTCCTGAACGCTATCTTCGGAACATCTCCCTTCTTCACCTTCAACTGATGGTAACCACTCCTCAAATCCAATTTAGAAAACACCCTCGAACCTCCAAGCTGATCAAAAATATCATCGATGCGAGGCAACGGGTATTTATTCTTAATGGTCACCGCATTTAACTCCTGATAATCCACGCACATGCGACGCGAACCATCCTTCTTCTTCACCAGCAGCACCGGTGCTCCCCACGCAGACACACTAGGATTGATATAACCCTTCTGCAAAAGCTCATCCAACTGCTTCCGCAACTCTTCCAACTCTGCAGGTGCCATACGATACGGCGCCTTCGAAATCGGCTGCGCACCTGGAACGAGATCAATAGAAAATTCCAAAGCCCGATCAGGCGGCAAACCAGACATCTCCTCGGGGAAGACGTCGCCAAAATCACGCACCACAGCTGGCCACTCCAGCTCCATCTGCATCGCCACAACCTCCACCGGCCTGGCCCGAAATCTGACAGGACCAAGCGAACTGCTACCACGACTGAACTCAAACACTGGATGTCCGGGAATCTCGAACACCACCTTCTTCCTCCGACAGTCGATCGTAGCATAGAAGCTCGCAAGCCAGTCCATCCCAAGAACTGCATCATAGTTGATGATGTCGTGGACAATGAAATCAACGAAAAGCTCATGTCCACAGACCACCAACGGGCAAGAATTGCAACCACGATGCACCGAGACCATGCCATTCCCTGTAACGATATTCCAACTCTTTGGAAGAGGGGACGTCGACAAGGAATGCCTCTCCACGAAGCTCCGAGAAATAATGCACATCGATGCACCAGAGTCAAAGAGGACCCGTGCAGGAAATGTGTAAACCAAAACCACACCTAACAAACAATTAACAATCAAACCCTAGTCTAGCAAACAACCATGTTCAAGCAACCAACACAATCTAAAAACCAGCTAGGAAATTAACAGCTAGACTGAGGATTACCTGCGATAACCTCATCCACAGCCTCGCTCTCCGCAGCGGTCATCAGGAAAGCCTGCCTCCTCGGTGGAACAGCCTGCTGAAAAGCCTGCCTCTGCGGAACAAGAGCTGCTCCACGTCCAGCAGGAACAGACGCTCGCTGCTGCAACGGCTGTGCTGCAACAGGAGCCCTCCGCAGCTGACCCGCATGCCGACAATCCTTCGCGACATGGGAAGCATCACCACATACCAGACACTGGCCCAAAAACTTCCGACACTGATCCTTGATGTGGCCAGGCTTGCCGCAGAAATGGCAAGTCTTCAGAATAGGCCCTCCTGGCCTCTTAAACTGAGCAGACTGATTAGGCCTGAATCCAGGTCTAACCACATCTCTCGCCTGCTCCATAGGCCTCTTCCCAGCACCAACAACAGACCCCCTCCTCTGGTTCACGAGCAGCTCCTGCCTCTTTGCTGCTACCAGAACCTTCTGATAAGACTCCCGGTCAGAGGAGGTCACAAAACTCTGGAGCTCCGAAGCAAGCCCCTGCAGGAACCTCTGAGCCTTCTCCTCAGCGTCCTGCACCATCTTCGGTGCGAACCGACTCAGCCTCATGAACTCTTAGTGATACATGTCCACCGACGAGCTCCCCTGCTTCAAGTCGATAAAACGCTGCAGCATCTCCTCCCTGGCAGCTTTTGGGAAGAACTCACCCTCAAATCTGGCCTTGAAGGTAGCCCAAGCTATCGGCTCCACCAACATCTTCTCTTCCGCATCCCACCAATTCCGAGCATTATCCTTGAGTTGCCTCTTCGCCAAATCAACCCATCCAGCCGGGGTGATCTTGGCCATCTTCAGATTGTCCTCGATGTTCCGAATCCACTCATCGGCAGCCAGAGGACCCTCAGAACCATCAAAATATACGGTACCCAGCTCCCGAAATTGCTTCGCTCCTGGCTCAGAGCGAGGAACATCCGGAAGAGCCCGGGCAGCTCGAGCAAGTGGAGCATTCTGGACTTGCAGAAGCACGCCCTGCTGCACTTGCATCATCTGCAGCATCATCCGCATCGTCTCACCACTGGTGGGTTCCCGCTCAGGCTCCTCATCATGAGGGATCACACCACTACCCCCACCACGGGTGAAACGTCTTCCTGCCATCTAGTGACACAGAAAACGAATCAGATTAGACTCATAGCTTATGACTCGGACGTCGAACTTAGTTTATTGGACATTCTAATATTATTATCGCTATTCCAAAAATCGCAGTTACAGAAGGACCTGCATGGGCCACCAACAAAACCTGTCACGACCCGCTTCCCTAAAATGGAGGCGAGACGTGAAAAGGTCCGCACGAGAGTGGAGCTGTGAAGCCCCAAACCCGATAAGCGTCAATAAAACATAAGCATGTCCCTGTAACCACGATGGAATAACAATAATAACACAAGGAGAGACTGAAATAAAATCTCACATCTCATAAATTGTCCAACATGAAAATAAGTCCAACATCCAGAAAAGCCACCATGCTAAAAGAAAAGAGTCTAAAGGCCCAGAACAAGGCCAACAAAAGCAACAACAACAACAAGGTATAGGTGCTACGCACCGATAACAAAACAACTGTCTAACAAAAGTAAAACACAACGAAGACACTAGGACTGGTCCCCAGTGTCCACGTACTCCCCGCCAAACACAAGCTCGGGCTCGGCGTCAGCAAACACCTCGTCCTCAACAAGGTACTCAGGCTCAGGATCTAACATGTGTCACCCAAAAGAGTAAAGGGGCACATGTCAGCAAGTCTAAAAGACTTGGGCAAGGAAACTGAAAGTAAAGCAACTAGCAACCTAGCAGTTTATTATGCATGACATGGCAGTTATAACATGAGTGCACAATTAAAACATGGCAAGACAATTTGTACAAGAGAACAATTATCGAGACAAGACAAGAGTAGCCAAGCTACTAACATTCTCAATCAATTCACATTTGTTGTAGGTGTTTACGGCCTTCAGCTGAATGGTACATCATTCACACCGATCGGCACTAAACCCAATTCACGTTTCACGTTGTTTTGTAGATGTTTACGCCCTTCAGCTGAATGGTACATCATTCACACCGATCGGCACTAAACACTACCCCACCCCAGAGTTTACGCCTTACAACTGCAGTTGTTGATCAAACAGACCCCCAGTTGCCTGGCCGCTTAACCCTTACCCCATCCCACACGTAAACAAGCCAGGGTCCCTGCACATGAGCCTAGCAAGTGAGCCAGGGTTGCCCCGCACGGGAGCTTGTTTCTTAGTTCACAATTCAATATATCGAGCGTTGGGGTTAGTAACTCATTATGCTCGCTTCTGGTCACGAGCCAGGAACACAAGTAGTGTAGCGATGCTACGCAATCACGGGATCACCAAAAGAATGCAATGACATGACATTTAATTTGCGTACCGTTAATGGAAAGTAAACATGACATGGTAATTGTGCAACATGGTAAATGTCGGAACTAGCTTCGTTGTCAAGCTAGTTCCCCAATTTACGCCTAGGCGAGTATCATTTCGTCGCCTAGCCTCTTTTACGCCTACAACAAGCAAATGGCCTAAAACATGGCCTAAACCCTAGGTGGCAAGTTTCACTTGCCTAGCACCGGGGATGACGACCACTTCGTCTCACGGACGCTAACCTACGGGGAAATCGCTGTTTTGGGGGAACAATCAACAAACAACATAAAATTTTATTAGGGTTTCATAAAAATATAAATAGGTTATGAAAACAACGGTAGATCGATTTCTTACCGAGAGGAGGCGGAAGAAACACTCCGGGGAACCCTAGGTTCAGATCTGGAGAAGATTGGAGAAGTTTGGGAGAATTAGGGTTTTGGGGGATTTGGGGATTTTGATGGATTTGGTGAGATTTTGGGGAAGATGAGAGGTAGATAGAGTGGATGGAGGGTTTGGATGATGATTCTAGGGCTTGGAATGAAGGAATGAAGCTTGGAGGAAGATGGGGGCTCAAAGGGGAAGATTTTAGGGTTTTGGGTCGTGTTGAGGAAGAAGAAAACGTTTGGGTTGGGTTTAAATAGGATGGGCTGGCGGCTGCCCAGAAATTAGGGTTTTAACACAGGTTAGTCGGTCAAAGAGCAACCACTGACCGACTAGTTTGGCAACTAGTCGGTCGGTCGTCCAACGCAGACCGACTAAGTGCAAACAGTAACTTCTGAACGAAAATAGAATTTAGAGTTAGTCGGTCCATGAACAAATATTGACCGACTAGTTTAGCATCTAGTCGGTCGATGAACGTTCTTAGACCGACTAAGAGTAAACAGTAACTCAACTAAAATCAAGATGATGTGTTAGTCGGTTAAAGAAGCATTGCCGACCGACTAGTTTGCAACCTAGTCGGTCAACCAACGTTCTTAGACCGACTAACGATAAACAGTAACTCCTGAATAATTTAGAAAGCCAACTAGTCGGTCCAAGAAGGATTGCCGACCGACTGGATCGTCATCTAGTCGGTCGGTGCCCCTTCTTATACCGGCTAATGAGCACAAAAAGTTCCGATACGGAGCGCGGAGCTCCGGGATCGATTTTTAAGACTCCTAGGCTTGATCTAATAGTAAGATACGACCGTTATGAAGTCCGTCCCGAGTGACATACTTCAAAATCGACAATCCTAAGGAAGAAACGAGAAAACACGACGAATCGATCGAAAATGAAAGCTACGGAGACGAAAACCACACACAGAGGAGGAAATCCACCAAAACATATATTATATTATATTAAATCCAGATACATGAAAAGCAGTCGTTACAAACATGGAAGCTACAAGTAAAGAACGTACAAGTAAGCAACATTTAATAATGCTACAAAAGTACGAAAGTTATTTAATGGTGATTTGGACCCTAAGTAGTGGGTAGACCTTCTTGGGACTGGACCTCACTCCCAGTTGGGGTGGAACAGTCAAACTCCCCGAGACATGCTCTTACTAAAGGAGCCATGTTTTCCCCTTATTTCCCCTTCACATTTTCTCACATTTCCTCATTTCTGCCACTCCCCGCCACTCGGGCAAGAACAGGAGGGCCACCAACCACCAGTCCAGCCCCTCATGTTTTCCCCACAACTTAGTGTCCCCCAATCCCCGTGTCACCCTCATTTAAGAGGACTTAATCATTCTTAGCATTTCAATTAAAATATCATGTAACAAAAGGAATCACATAACAATCACCATTTTTACCACCTCTCATTCCAACACATATATTCTTTCCAACCACAACATTCACCACATAGATCTCATTTCCAACACATATGATCACAACACATGTAATTATACAAATTCACCATTGATTGCAACATGAAATTAATTAAGCATGAGCCAACAAAACATATGCCAACATCACCTAGTCCAACAAGAAACTAGTTAAACAAAAGCAAGATGACATCCTCTTCTAGCAACATGAAAATGATAGCATGAAACCAATAGCAACATGAGACTAATAGCAACATTTCCGCAAACACCTAAGGGGTATTATTAACATGGTTATTGGCACACTATAATATCATCACCAATTAGCATTATGAAGCTTCCTTTTAGTTAATGACAACATTCATTAATGATAGTAATAGTACTAACCATAACACATCATTTGAAACACTAGAAAACACGTCAGCTTGCTGGAAATTGCACAACAGTCAGATAGAATAGCAGTTTACTCCATATTTTTGTATGGAATATAACATTGCAATATAAATGAAAGTTGTAGGTATGGTAGTTATGGATTCTCAGATAAAATTTCAGGAAAATATATTGAGAAATTGATTTATGCTGAATTATTTAGTGAATTCTACCAAATCTGTTTTCCAGACAGATTTCAAGGCCTGTCTTGAGTGCTGATTTTGGGCATATTCCAGTCAGAATTACGAAAATTAAGCATTTTGATGAAGTTGGAGAAACACGTGTTAAATTTCCAACGAGACTAAGATCATACAATTTCAGTGTGTGCAGGTACTGAGCTTCGTTTTACTAAAATGTGTCCAGTTTGACAGCATTTCAGACAAGCTGTAAACATTGAATTTTCAACCTAACTTCTCGTTTGAATTGGAAAAAGTTGTGAACATGAAAGTTGTTTATAACTACGAAACAAACAACATATAAAATTTTCAGAGCATTTCTAATAGCCAATTAAGCCCATAACTTAGTCAAAGTTTCAGCTTTTCAGGATAAAACTTTCAGCATCAAGAAAACAAGTGATCCATGAAAATTAATCATGTATTAAGCCCAAGATTAAACATGAACTAATTCCACAAATGACAACCACATAGCACACTAGGGGAAATTGGATTCCTATCTCATTTCAAGATGAGAGAGCTCCTCCTCTCTTTCTCCTCCTCCCTTCTCCTTCCTCCTCTTCCTCTTCCTCTCTCCTTTCTCTCTTCTTCTTTCTTCTTTTTTTTCCTTTGATTTTTCTTGAAGAACACTAGAAATTTCGGCCTATGGCTGAAATAATGAGGGGAGAGAGAGATGGTGAGGTGTCTAATGAGGTGTCTAATGTGTAGAAGCTTCATGAATTAGTAAATGACCCTTTTGCCCTTCATTTGTCTCATTTAGCCTCCTCCATTTTGTCACTTCCCCCCTTTTCCTTTCTTTATCTCTTAGGCCCACTTCATAAGCCCACACTCATTTCATAAGCCCATTACCCAATTCATGAAGCCCACCAAGAAAATTAGGATCAAAGTTTCATGACACTTTTGCACAAAAACCCTCATTTCTAGTCTAATTTAGAAATGTATCCAATCTTGGGCATAAATGAAAACTTGAGGGGCATGATTGAAAATATTATTCTTCTCCCTCCTCCTCCACATCTATACTAGCTAGGCACAATCCACTTATTACTATACACACACACACACACCTACTATGCACACTACACTTGTACTCTACAACCATTCTCACACCCTACACTATCCACTTAACCCTCTCTCTAATTTACATCACCAATAGAGAACATCATCGTATCATTATCAATCAATATACACACTCATATGACTTCATGTACACCCAATTACTTTATGAACACACAAAATTACTATACACACACCATAGTACTATGTGTACAAACAATGTCACTTTACACACACACATTTGCACGTCTTACTACACATATCTCGATCTAAGTATAATCATTATATTAAGTATACCATATGCATCCATGTCACTCATATACACCCATTTCATAGTTATCCACTTCAATATTATACACACATCATGGTTGCTCAGTACATTATACTAAATGCAGCCACTTATGCACTATATAGGAAATATGTCTCACAGTATTATATACTCTATCGTAGATGGCACTCGGGCCATTACAGCAGGTGACACCAGAGCTAAATCTCCCTCAGGAGATTTCTCAGACGTGTGTTTTTGACTTGGGGGGACACCACTCTTTTTGGGCTGTGTTTTGTAGTGTGGGTTCGGTCGAGCGGTGAGCAAGTTGTCTTTTGTAGCCGTGATATATGTTGGTGGCATGTAGTACTTCTCATGTACACTTGAGTTAGTTTCACTTTGTACCTGATGCTGTTGTGTAGTACTTTCTTTGATTACGTAGTTTTGTGGTTATGTACGCTCTGTGATGGCTGTATGTGTTGTTTTCCTTTTATATATGTGTGATATATGATCCCAGCATTCGCAGTGGCCTGCTTATTGTGTGTTTTCTTTCTACGCTTGGTGTAATACCGCGGCTTGTCAAGCTCCATCCTCCCTTTTCCATAGTATAGAATGCCTTATAGAGTATTAGTGAGAATAGGGCATGACACAAATCTTTTGTTAGAGGGAAATTTACCTTTGCGAAAGAAGCATTGGAACTTCTTCGCCATTTGGGCCATTTCACCCAAGTCCATCTCATTTTCTGATTCTTCACTATCGGAGGATGAGGAATTGGCGTTGAATGCCAAAGCTTTCTTCTTGGCCTCCGAAGGATTCATCATAGCTCGAATATTTAATCGGTTCTCCCGTCTTACTTCATAAGACATGAGAGTCCCGATAAGATTCACAACTGTTTAAGTCTTCAAGTCGTTGACCTCCTCGATGGCAATAGCTCTTCTTTCCCATTTGGAGGTCATTCCCATTATGATCTTTCTCACCTTTTCCGGTTCGGTGTATGTTTGACCAAGAGCTTCCAGTTCATTGGTAATGTCGGTAAAACGTCCGTACATCGATGCTATGTTTTCATTTTCCTGAATATGAAACATATCGAAGTTTTGCACGGCAACATATAGTTTAGAAAGTTGTACCTTGTTCGTTCCCTCATGGGTAACGACTAGATGGTTCCAAACTTGAATGCAGTCTTACATGTGCATATCTTGTTGAACTCATTCGGGTCCAACGCACAATGAAGAGCGTTCATTACTTTTGCGTTGTTGACTTCGGTGGATTTCTCGAAAGTCGTCCATTTTTCGAAATCCTCTTCGGTGGGCTCGACGTATTTCTTATGTAGAGTTCTCCAAAGTGAAGCACTCCTAAGGAACGTCTCTATCTGGCATTTCCAGTAGCCAAAATTCGTGCCATTGAAACACGGAGGACGCACCGTGGATTGACCTTCGAAAAGAGTGGACGCTCCATCACGATCGTGGTTGTTGTACGAAGTCGGTAGAGGAACGTTGTTGTTGTTGGATGCCATGCTATAACCTTGTGCTCTGATACCAATTGTAAGGACCCTGGCTATGGGGAAAACACTAGAAGTGGGGTTGAATAGTGTTTATGCAATTTAAAAAGATGGTTACACCAATTTAAATTCCTAACCAACAAATAGTGCGGAATAGAAAATAAACCCAAATTGAAACAAATGCAAACGTAAGGATGTTTCAAGGGTTCGGATTACCCAAGTCACTTCCCGACTTGTTCCAGGTAATCCTATGTTCCTTACACCCGGTTAACAACCGGATATTCAAGTTAGAACCCTAACTTGAGATTTCCTTAAAACCCACTTGTAGCAACCCTACAAGTGAAATCGAAATACAATCGATTGACATTGACTCCCATAACTTGGGAGCAAGCAAACCACTCTCACAACCCGAGAGTAAATTCAAATAACGAATGTTATGAAATATGAAAGCAACACTTACAATCACCTATGCCTTGAAGTAGAACTTGAAGGAGAAGTGTGTTGTGTGTTGGAAGACTCTCTTGGAAGAGAGGAAAGCCATTTCTCTTGACTGCACCAAATGGCTAGAAGATATCTCTTTGGTTCTAGGTTGGAGAGCAAGAGATTCAAGATTGGAATTCTTAGGGCTTTAGGGTTTTTGAGAGCTTTGATCTTAAGAGATTTAGCAAAATGAAACTAGGAAGAATGAGTAACCTCTCAATGGAACAGTAGATGCTCCTTATATATGTTTCTCAAAACCCTACAAACGAGTTCAGCAAAACCACTTTGAAATCCGTGAGGAAAAACTCAACGGATAAAATCTGGACTCGCGACAGTCGACTGTTGACGAAACCACAGTCGACTGCTGCATATTCAGATAGGGTAGGTAAGAATTCATAACGGTAACTTACCACGTGGACAATCGACTGATGAGGCATAGACAATCAACTGTTGAACCAACAGGTGACTGTAAATCCTACTACAGGCGACTGGCCGAAAGTTGGGTAAGTTGAAGAAATCTGGAAAACACCTGGGATAACAGGAAAGACGACTGATGAAGAGAAGACAGTCGACTGTTAATCAGAACAGGCGACTGTAATTCCTTCTACAGATGACTGTCAAAACCCTGAGATTTTTCAGAGAGTTGAGTCAATAAATTGGCTCACAGATAGATGACTGTTGCAGCATTGACAGTCGACTGTTCCAATGGACAGTCGACTGTAAATTCAACAATAGTCGACTGGCCAGAGTAATCAGAGAAATAGACTTTGGGCTAAAGATAGACAGCCGACTAATTAACAAAACACAGTCGACTGTCACTTGGACAGGCGCCTGTGAATCATTCATAAGTCGCCTATAAGAATTAAAACAGAGAAGCCCAAAACTAGACCGTAAAAGTTTGTGCATAACAGGCGACTGTAGAACAAAACACAGTCGACTGTTTTTGAGACATGCGACTGTAAAACGTTCAGCAGTCGACTGTTATAAACACTACAAGCACAGTCAAAAAATAAATGAATTGGAGTCTAAGGAAACTTGATCTAATGAAATCCTAAGACTGAAATGAAGATGTATGTGTGCTCCAACAATATTCTACTTCTAAGCTACATACTAGAAGAGATATAAGAAAGTTACATTTGACGAACTCTCTCTTCTATCCAATGCATGAGCTTGAAGTCTTCTAAGAGCTTCAATCATCATCTACGATCATCCAATCCATTTCATTTGCCTTCAATGACCTTTGAGTGCCATCCATTGCAAGTAGATCTTCATAATAAGCTTAGGCAATGGATTAACTGCAAAATAGGGGATTAGTCACAAGTATTTATGTTTGCTCATCATTAACACCAAGTAGGGAGAAGTCCAATACTCAACAATGTATCCCCCAAGCTGCTCTTGTCCGTGTCCTCCTCGATAAGCGCAATGCACCTGAAATAGAAAGAGAAAATAATATCAGCGGGCAAAAAGTAGCGGGTAGGGGAAGACTGACATGGGGTGATGCAGGTGTAAGGGGGATGGATGCCTCCCGAGCAGCGACCGTGCTCGGGTGGGCGCCGGGGGGTACTCGGCCCGAGCACAAGTTGTGCTCAGTCGAGTAGGCCGAGCTGCCTTTGAGTAGTTGGATAGGGGTGGGAGAAAAGGTGGCAGCGGTAGTGGTATGAGAGGGAGGGAAAGAGTGGGGGGGTTGTGATTGGAGAGGGAGATGGGGGGGTACGGGAGATGGATGTGGGTGAGGGGCGGCGCCGCTGGCACTCGGCGGCGCTGGCGGCGGGGCTCCGGTGATGACCGGAGCTGGGAGAGAGAGAGAGAGAGAGAGAGAGAGAGAGAGAGAGAGAGAGAGGAGGAGGAGGAGGAGGAGGAGGAGATGAGAGGGGAGAGAGAGAGAGAGAGAGAGAGAGGAGAGGCGGACCGGTGCGACGGAGGTGGGAGCGGTGCCGACGGCGGAGACGGCGGAGGGGTGGTGGGGTTCCGAACGAGTAGGAGGGAAAATGGGGGTGCTCGGGGTGAATTGGGGGGTAATTCGATTAGGGCTAGGATAAGATCGAGTCGAGTTTTTATAAAACTCGACTCGGTTTCGATGTGGGCCCCGCATCTTAAGTTACACGCTACTCGGGCCGAGCATCTAGAGCTGCTCGGTCGAGTAGAAAAATTACAAATATATGAAAATTTAAGATCAGAATACTCCCTCAGCTGCTCGGCCGAGTAGAGGCTCCTCGGGCCGTGTAGACAGAACACCAGTTTTCTCCATTTCGCTGCACTTTCCTGCTGCTCGACCGAGTAGGTGTCTGCTCGACCGAGTAGGTGGCTACTCGACCGAGTAGGGGCTACTCGGGCCGCGTAGGCAGAACACTGATTTTGTCGCTTTTCATGCGCTCTGCTACTCGATCGAGTAGGGGTCTACTGTAGGATCCTGCCAAAATAGAGTTAGGATCGATAATTAAAGTGGAGACTTACGCTTGCGTATGCGGAACGATAGTCTCGGAACTTTGCCTTCGGATTCGCCACGACGGATCGAGTCTTCTCACGAACGGAGTAAGGCTACTAATCCACAATCTAAATCTCTATTTTAGATTAAGAACTTGGAAGGAGGGAGAGGAAATATTTCTGCAGAGCTTCGCTATGAAGAAGATGCATGCATGAATTTCATGCAAAAATGTGTAAGGAAAATGGCTACCCTTGGGTCTTATTTATAGCCCCCAAGGTAGTTATTTTAGGGTAAGTTGTTCCTTTGGAACAACTTAATTAAGGTGTACCATGATGCATGGCACATTATAAGCTTAAGTTGTACCATATGCATGGTACAACATAAGCTTAAGATATTCCCCCTTTATTAGCCATATGTCGCATGCATTTATGCATATATAATGCGACTTTCCCACTCATACAGAGATCCTCTCCGCAAGGGAACAGATTCCCTTTGCACACGACTTCGTGTGCGCGACATTCGAGGTCCGTATTCCCTCGTACATCCCCCACAAGGGTGTACAAACGTCTTCCATATCCAACATCTCCCACTCACACTTGAGGGGATTGTAAGAGAACGTCTTTCCCTTAGTTCTTTCATCTATCATACCGAGAAATAGACCGTGCGACCGTCATGCGCGTAGAGTCTGTTGTTGTGCACTTGTTAGAGATACACAACGACCTCGAAGGTGCAAAGTTGAGTAGTTCAACGCATGCTTTACCCTAGATTATTTCTTCACATTTCTTGTACTTTATATTCAACAATTGAATCCCATCTGGATTTCAATTGGCTGGCCAGCTTTGAATCACTAAAGTCCAAATGCGAATATGAAATCAATCTTCCTCTTCTTGTGAACCTTCTGATCTTGACTTGATTCGCTTTTCTAACGTGCCCCGCCGAGCCGAATTACCATAGCCCATTAGTAACACGCTAAGATAGCGATCATCTCGTCAAATCTAAAGGAACCAATTGGAGTCCTTGAGGGTAAGAGTTAAGACCCGTATGGCCTTTGAGTCTCACATAATAGCAAACACTATTGCTACTAACTCAGTGGTCGAAATGCATACGTGGTATGAACACGTATTACAACATCACTCCTTTCCCAGGGAGAGTATGTCTTAATGATGTTGTACGGATGAAAGATCAGACACCACAGTGCCTATCTTTTTGAGTCCCCTTACTACTCGTGAAATATTCACGGACTCTCATCCTGCATAAGACAGATAGGATTTAAAAAATCCAATGAGATCTGTATATCCTTGTGATACAGATCTCAGATCTTTTGTAAGCATCCGTATGATGCAGATCTTTTATTCGACTATCTTGTTTAAGTCATGACTCTAAATCATTTGTCTAATGATTTTGACTTTAAACTAGTCTCATCTCTATCTTATCCATCTGATAAGATAAGGCGGTTGCTCATGTGAGAGAGCCAACCTTAATCTGTCCGACATACACACAATAAAATAGCTGAGACTAAAACACAAATGTTTAAAATCATTTGTAAGAAACTTGTATGCAATATATAAAAGAACTTCTTTCTTTTATTAAACTTTGATCTTCTATAGACATGGGAAATATTACATGATACAGCTCAGCACCTACGCATTCCCATAGATGATAAGTGTTTGAAAAACACATCTCTGGGGATCGCCTTAGTAAGGGGATCCGCTATCATCTCATGCGTGGATATGTATCCTATGTCTACTTCCTTCCGTTTGTCATAATCCTTCGCAAACTTGAATCGAATGTCAATGTGTTTGGTCTTACAATGAAATTTAGGATCTTTGACATAGGCAATCGAAGCTTGACTATCACTGTATATAGGAACAGTGCTCGAGTCAGAGGCATTCATCAGCCTGTCTAAGAATTTCCTAAGCCAAACAGCTTCTTGGACCGCCATGCTGAATGCTACGAATTCGGCTTCCATGGTTGATAAGGCGATGCAGGTTTGCTTCTTGCTGCTCCAGGATATTGCACCATTCCCGAGCAAGTAAACAAAGCCTGAGGTAGATCTACGCTCGTCGAGATCACCCGCCCAATCAGCATCGGTATAGCCTTCGAGTCTCAAGGTATTGCCTTGATAGCATAACGCATAGTCCGCAGTCCCTTTGAGGTACCTTAATATCCTCTTCACCGCTTTCCAGTGTGCCTGTCCTGGGTTGGATTGGTAACGGCTTACCATACCAACACCATAGCAAATGTCTGGTCTGGTACACATCATAGCGTACATCAGACTCCCGACAGCACTGGAGTATGGAACTTTTTCCATAGCTTTCCTTTCTTTTGGATCTTTGGGACACATTTCCAAACATAGACCCTCGCCTTTGCTTATTGGAGTATCAATTGGCTTGCAGTCCTGCATATTAAACCGTTCCAAAACTTTCTTTATATATGTCTCTTGAGAGAGAGAAAGAAGTTTCTTGGAACGATTCCTTGAGATCTTAACCCCAAGGATATATGCAGCTTCACCCATGTCTTTCATCTCAAAGACGAATGAAAGCCAAGCTTTGATATCCACGACAAGACGCTTATCATTTCCGGCTATAAGTATGTCATCTACATAAAGAGACATAATTACATACTTGTTTTTAATCCTCTTAATATATACGCAGTTATCTTCGTCGAACATGGAGAATCCATACGACAAAACAACTTCTTGAAAGCGCATATACCACTGCCTTGAGGATTGTTTAAGACCATATATGGATTTACGAAGTTTACAAAACTTATGTTTGTTTTCTTCTTGTACGAACCCGTTTGGTTGTTCCATGTAGATCTCCTCATCTAGTTCTCCGTTAAGAAAGGCAGTCTTTACATCCATCTGATGTAATTCGAGGTCCAAACAAGCCACCATTGCCAGAATTAAGCGAATCGAGGTAAAACGCACGACAGGAGAGAAAGTCTCTTCGTAGTCTATTCCTTCCTGTTGCGTGAAACCTTTCGCAACAAGGCGAGCTTTATATTTCTCGATGGAGCCATCAGCCTTATGCTTGATTTTGAGAACCCACTTGTTCCCAATGGCTCTACGTCCCTTAGGTAAATCAACCAAGTCCCAGACTTGGTTTGTTTTCATGGATTGAAGTTCTTCTTCCATTGCCGCTATCCATTTATGTTTAGCAGGGCATGTGACGGCCTGTTTGAAATTTGCAGGTTCGTCATCATCTTGTAGTAATGTCATGAATGTTTGAGGAAATTCATCCTCAAATCTCAGAGGTGTTAGCCTCGTTCGATTACTACGTCTTGTTTGAGTTTGATCACTCCCACTTGGAATGACATCACTCCCACTTGGAATAACATCACTCCCACTCGGAATAGGATTGGTATCGTTCGTATCATCCATTGGTGAAGTTTGAAACGTATTTTCTTCTTCACCAAGAATTCTCCCACTCGAACGTTCCGATCCTTCTTGATCCCAAGTCTCAAACAAGGATAAGTCTTGACTTATCTCACCCTGTCTTGGAAACTCTTTTTCCAAGAAGACAACATCCCTCGATTCGAATTCTATTAGACCCCCATTGTCCTCTTGACCGACGAAAACATATCCTTTGGAGTTTTCAGCGTATCGGATGAAGATACACTTCCTCCCACGTGGCCCAAGTTTGCCATATTTGTGAGAGGGTAAATGTGCGTAAGAGGCACAACCCCAAGGTTTTAGAATGTTTAAGTCTGGAGTTCTATTGTTCCACAACTCATAAGGAGTAGAACTTATCGACTTCGAGGGTACACGGTTTAAGATGAATGCTGCCGTCAATAATGCGTCACCCCAAAAGGTGATAGGCAAATTTGCCTGAGACATCATTGATCGGACCATTTCCATCAATGTCCTATTTCTTCTTTCCGCAACACCGTTTTGTTGCGGAGTATAAGGCATAGTTATTTGATGAACTATGCCTTTTTCATCACAAAGTTCCTTAAAACTTATTGATTGATATTCACCGCCCCTATCGGTTCGCAAAACCTTAATCTTGCGATCTAATTGATTCTCCACTAAACTCATATAGTTTTTAAAGCAAGCCAAAGCTTCACTTTTGTGGGATATCAAATAGATATGTCCGAAACGGGTGAAGTCATCAATGAATGTGATGAAATAGGACTTCCCGCGTCTTGTCTTAACATTCATTGGACCGCAAATGTCCGAATGGATAAGCTGTAATGGAACTTCGGCCCTTGTGCCAGTTCCAAACGGCTTGCGACAAGTTTTCCCTACAAGACAATGTTCGCAAGTCGACATTTCAACTTTTGAAACATTAGATAGCAAGCCACTTTTGGCAAGTCTATCCATTCTAGTTGGTCCAATATGACCAAGTCTTGCATGCCAACAAATGATCTCAGAATTAGAGTTAGAAGCATTTGTCAAATGAAAACTTTCATTAATGGAAGAAGAATCATCATACATTGTGTTTAATACAATTAATCCATTACAAACATTACCAGAACCAATCAAAGAATTATTACAAACAAGGTCAACAGATTGTTTATAGAACCTCCACTCATAATCTAAAGACATTAACATGACCACGGAAACGATATTCCTTCTAATATCTGGAGCAAAGAGGACGTCGTGCAATAATAATGTCCGGCCGTTGTCGAGAACTAGCTTACATGTTCCGACGCCTTTGACTTCAACACGAGTGTTGTTGCCGACGTATATCCACTTTGTTCCTTGAGTTATCCTTCGATACTCTATGAAGAACCTTCTGTCCTTCGCAACGTGGTCTGTGGCCCCTGAATCAATCAACCAAAAATAGTTAGATTCAGCAAGAAACATGGAACTAGAAACACATATGTAACTAGTCCTACAAGTTACCTTATCACTTCCATCCGTACATGTACGGGCGAAGTGACCGTACTTGTTGCACTTAAAGCACTTGATCTTCTTCAAGTTTTTCTTCTTTGAGTGCACATTCTTTTGCCACTTTTTGTTCTTTGTCTTCTTTGAGGTCTCCGGTTCTTGCTTACGTTCGTTCACAAACCTTAAGTGTTTATTCTTCCGCTTATTTCCTCCATGTGAGGAAGTAGCGGCCACGTGCACTTCTGCACTTGGTTTTGCGGCTTGAATCCGCTCTTCCTCGAGTTCGAGGTGTTTCGATACATCGCTTAAAGTTTTAATGCACTCATTATGAGTGAGATGCATTTTCATGTTATCCCAGCTATCTGGGAGTGAACGAATGACTGCTTGGATCTGCTGTTCGTCAGACAGTGTGACTCTCGCATCCTTTAATTCAGATATAAGATTCGCCATGTGGCGGAGATGCTTTTTCATAGAATGATCTCGCCGCATCTTGTACGAATCAAATTGAATATTTAAGGAGCGGAGTTTGGTAACCGAAGTTCCACCAAACTTTACTTCTAGCTCAGACCATATGTCTTTGGCTAGATCGAATTCCCGAAATAGACGCATTATGTCATTGTCCATTGCGGACAGTAACGTAATACGTGCTATTTTGTTCTTTCGAGTCCAAGTGTCATAAGCTTCCCGGTCCCTCTTGTGTTGGGCCGTATTGCCCAACTCAGGTTCTACCATTATGTTTTGGAGTGTTTCGAGCACATCTTGCTCCTCCAAAACATATTGGATTTTAATTGACCAAAGTTTATAATTGTCGCCGTTGAGCTTTTCACCTTTGTTAAGCTCTGCGACAATATTCTTAGAAGCGGTAGACATATTCGATTCAAAAAACTGCAAAGAAAATGAAAAAACACGATCAAAATTCAATGCATAAAGTTTCGATTCTTTAAACACTTGATAAGTTCCTTGGATGCGTTGAAATGTTACTCTAGAATCGAGAAGTTCACTACGTTCCCAACTACCATCTAGAAGTAACTTTCAAAGTATCCCTCTTACTTATCTTAAGTAAAAAGAAATCAGAAATAATACCCGTATGGTATTAGCAGCGGAAAATTACTTTGAAAAACATATTTTTCAAAATAGAATAGGTGAGAATTAGCGCAAAGAATTTTAACGCAACAATTGCCAAGCCACGAGACCTGTTCTACACACCCATGGGTTAGATAACCATGGCCGGATCGTGGTAGGACTTGGAATTCTAAATTGCGTTGTCCCGATTTAAGGACGGGACATAACCTATTTGAAAAACACCTTTTTCCAAAAATTTGAAAGCACGTTGGCTAATCTCCGTAGAGTAGAACACAACGTCACAAGTACATTGGCTAATCTCCGTAGAGTAGAGCACAATGACATGGCTAATCTCGCATGAAGTAGAGCACTATGGCTAATCTTCAAGGAGTAGAGCCCAAAAAAACTTCTTTAAAACGTTAGTCCCGTATGAACTAGTCGGCACTGTGGTTAGCCCCGTATGGGCTAATCGACACATTCGAGTTTGACCAATGCCCTTTGTCACCCCGTATGGGTCAGTTGACAAATTTGCAGCCGACTCAGACCTTCTGCCAGATTGGTCGACCAAAAACACAAAATTGGTCGACCAATTTTCGAAATGCAAATTCTTCCCGGCCAGGGCCTCTGCCCTGGCCGGGGCTTGGCCAAGGGCCGGCCAGGGCCTCTGCCCTGGCCGGCCAGAGGGCCCTGGTCCCCTCGGCCAGGGCCGGCCAGGCCCTGGTCCCCTCGGCCAGGGCCGGCCAGGCCCTGGCCTCGGCCAGGGCCGGCCGGCCAGGCCACTGGCCGGGGCCAGGGCTCCTGCCCTGGCCTCGGCCAGGCCCTGGCCTGAGGCCAGGGCGGCCTGGCCGCTGGCCGGGGCCAGGGCTCCTGCCCTGGCCTCGGCCAGGCCTTGGCCTGAGGCCAGGGCGCCGGCCCTGGCCTCTGCCAGGGCCGGCAGGCCGCTGGCCGGGGCCAGGGCTCCTGCCCTGGCCTCGGCCAGGCCCTGGCCTGAGGCCAGGGCGCCGGCCCTGGCCTAAGGCCAGGGCGCCGGCCCTGGCCTCTGCCAGGGCCGGCCTGGCCCTGGCAGTGGCCAGGGCGCCGGCCCTGGCCACTGCCAGGGCCGGCCTGGCCGGCAGGGCTTGGCCAAGGCCGGCCACTGCCGGCCTGGCCTTGGCCGGCCATGGCTTGGCCATGGCCGGTCATGGCCAAGGCCATTCGGCGTTGGCCGGCCATGGCCCCTTTGGCCATGGCCGGCCACCCCCTTTAAATGGGGTTGCCGCACTCATTCCTCCCCCTTGATGGGGTGGTCGCCGGTGGTTATTGGCCGTAGCCAACCCCCTCCGCATGGGGAGAGGGGGTGCATGGCCTTCATAGCCCATTTGGCCATGGTGCACATGCACCAAATTTTCCTCTTACCCGATGGAAATAACTTCCATCATCTTCCTCGATGAAGCACCCGTTCGTCGATGAAGCACCCGTTCGTCGAGAAATTAGTTATTTCCTAATGGCCGTGTGCCAAAAATGAATAACATACTACGTGAACGGTCGGTTCTTCCCGTCACGGAGAGTTCCTACCATATCCGTAATGATAGGAGACCCTAACGTGAAAAGAACAACCGCTGCGTTCTCTCCGTCACGAAGCGTTCCTACTATATCCGTAATAGTAGGAGACCCATTCGTGAAAAAGACAACGACTCGTTCGTAGTTTCGACGGGGCGGTGGATTGACCGGGGCGAACCCATATGGCTCTGATACCAATGTAGGATCCTGCCAAAACAGAGTTAGGATCGATAATTAAAGTGGAGACTTACGCTTGCGTATGCGGAACGATAGTCTCGGAACTTTGCCTTCGGATTCGCCATGACGGATCGAGTCTTCTCACGAACGGAGTAAGGCTACTAATCCACAATCTAAATCTCTATTTTAGATTAAGAACTTGGAAGGAGGGAGAGGAAATATTTCTGCAGAGCTTCGCTATGAAGAAGATGCATGCATGAATTTCATGCAAAAATGTGTAAGGAAAATGGCTACCCTTGGGTCTTATTTATAGCCCCCAAGGTAGTTATTTTAGGGTAAGTTGTTCCTTTGGAACAACTTAATTAAGGTGTACCATGATGCATGGCACATTATAAGCTTAAGTTGTACCATATGCATGGTACAACATAAGCTTAAGATATTCCCCCTTTATTAGCCATATGTCGCATGCATTTATGCATATATAATGCGACTTTCCCACTCATACAGAGATCCTCTCCGCAAGGGAACAGATTCCCTTTGCACACGACTTCGTGTGCGCGACGTTCGAGGTCCGTATTCCCTCGTACATCCCCCACAAGGGTGTACAAACGTCTTCCATATCCAACATCTACTTGGTCGAGTCACCTGTAGCCATTTTCCCCCAAGCATGTTCTTTGGCTACTCTTCTCCTGGTTCCCTTGCCTTCAATACATCGTTTTGCGCGCTCCCCTCAACGTTCAACCTATCGAAGGAGGAACTCGTTAGATTTTAATAGTTTTGTATTTTTATGGAATAGAAAAGCGTTTTTGTTTTGTTTTGTTTTTTGAATAAGAAAAGAAAATAAAAAGTGAAAAGCAAGATCTAAGAGATAGAAGGTCGATTTGCCTCCCGATAATCGCTCGTTTTAAGTCTTGAGCCCGACTCCCTCAAGTTCTTCAATGAATATTAGGCGCGTAAGAGATACGTACGTCATGCTTGCCAACGATGGTGTGTGTCGGTATTTGGCGCGCCTCCTCTCTATGGTTCTCCTCAGCTATTGGTTGATGGCTTCCGGCTCTTGGTGGTGCAATGAATCGTCCGGAGGCTCCCCGTAGAGTATGTTTAAATAGGCGGCTACCGCCTTGTTGTAGATGGAGTCGCCATCGTCATCAACGCTTGTCTTCACCGGGTCCTTCATGAACTCTTCAGTAGTGTACTCACCTATAACATCATCCTCCAAAATCTCTAGATAGCTCGCTCCTTCTTCTTGGACATGCTCTTTCATGGATTTTTGTAGCCGGAATTGAGCTTCGATATTGCCCACATTCATGAAGAGAGTACCTTCGCGAACATCTATCAAGACACCGGCCGTCGCCATGAATGGACGGCCAAGTATAAGTTGGGAACTCCCCTTTTCCGGCATATCCATTATAACGAAATCCACCAGCACACATAACCCGGGTGGTATTTGTAGAATGATATCTCTAGCAATACCTACCAGATATGTAATTGAGTGGTCTGCCAGTTGTATAAACATGTCGGTAGGCTCCAACCCGTTTCCGGTTTGTAGCCTCTTGAATATGGAGAGCGGCATCAAACTGATGCTCGCTCCCAAGTCGATCAATGCACGGCTAATAGGCGTACCTCTAATAGAACATGGCACTGTAAAGCTTCCCGGATCCAGTAATTTCTTTAGGAGGTAGTTCTTAATAATATAAGTAGAATCCTCCAAGAGCTTCACTTCTTCGTATTTCTGCTTTCTTGTGATGAGGTCTTTCAAAAACTTCGCATACAAAGGAATCTCCGTTATAGCATCCATGAAGGGATATTAAGTTGGATACCTTTTAGGAGCTTCATAAATTTATCGTACTTTTTCTATATTTTTGCCAAAGCTAGCCTTTGTGGATACGATGGAGGAGGTCGGCTTGCCTTATCCTTGGTGGCGTCCTTAGGAGTTGACTTCTTGGAAGTAATTGTATCGTCCTTCGGTGCCGGTGTGATGGTGGGCAAGGTGGAAGGTGAAGCCTCCCTCTTTCCATTCATAATAGGCTCATCGGTAGCCTTTTCCTCATCGTTGACAATAGGGACATCTTTAGTTGTAGCTTGAATCGTTGGTCCTTGACTTTCCCTGCTTGTAACCGGCACCATTACAGTGTCGGTTATCATACCTCCTCGCGTGGTGATGGCGACCACGACATTTTCTTAAGCTCTTGGATTTGGCTCCGGTTGTGAAGACAAACTTCCTTGATGCTTCAATAGTTGGGACGTCAGACCTTTTAGCTCTTCAAGTGATGTGTTGATGTTCTTGAATTGATAGGTTGTGTCTTGATTGAACTGTATTTGTCTGCTCATAAACGATTCCAATGTAGCCTCCAAGTTAGTACGTGGTGGCGCCGGTGCATAATTTTACTGAGGTGGGCGATTGAATTGGTAGCCCGATGGTCTATATGGACCAGATGGCCTAAATCCATTCTGTTGCTGAGGTGGCGGCGGTCCTTGTTGTTGAGGAGAAGGTGGTGATGGCCTCTGAAACTGTGGAGGTTGCAGCCCTCCATTTGGATTTCCATATGACAATCCGGGGTGATTTATCGCCGCTGGATGTTGCCACTGATTGCGTCCATCTCCTTGTACATATTGTACGTGCTCAGATTGTAATTCAGCTCCGTCATATGGTCCTTTGTTGGGGACGTAGCTTTGCTCCGCATATTCTTCTTGAGGATGATAAGCTGGAGCGCTGGTAGTTGTTGGAATAGCATCCAACCGTTGTTCGATCCTTGACACCTGTTTGCAAAGAGTTTCAATATAAGTATCAAGGTGGCTAACGACTTTTACCTCCGGAGTCCTGGTGATGATGGTGCGCTCATCGCTCCATTGTTGGTTGTTCGCCGCCATGTGTTCAAGCAGGTCAATTGCTTCCTCAGGTGATTTGTTTAGAAGGGCGCCTTGTGCGGCAGCATCAATAATCATCTTCGTACTTAGCTGTAACCTACTGTAGAAGCTTTGGACTAGATCCCATGATGGGATTCCATGGTGTGGGTGATGATGCTAAAGATCCTTGAACCTTTCCCAGGCTTCGTAGAGCGACTCTTGCGGCAGTTGTTTAAAGTTGGATATAGCTCCTCTGATACTCACCGTTTGGGACGGTGAGTAAAATTTTTCCGCTAAAGCAAGCGCCAGTTGCTCCCAAGTAGTGAAGTGGTTGGATGGGTGGGACCGCAACCAATATGAAGCCGTATCCCTCAAAGTGAAGGGAAAGAGCCTTAGCTTTATAGTGTCGTCGCTCACATCCTTAGTCTTAAACGTATCTCACTTTGCCAGAAAAGTGTCGATGTAATGGTTCGGGTTCTCATGCGGATGCGCATGGAAGGGATCCTGCTACATCAGATTTATAAGTCCGGTCTTTATCTCAAAGTTACTTGCCGACAGTTGCGGCCTCAGAATGGAAGAATGGTTCCCGTTGGTTTCATGTGATCCTGGATGGACCCGGTGCGAGGCAGAGTGGGGGTATTTTCTGCCATCGGATCAGAGGGTATCTGACACTTAGTCAAAGCTCTGAGAGTTCTTGCGGTCTTCTTGATTTCTGGATAAAATAGTAGTTCTTTATCAATAGTTCCAAAGCGAGTAATCATGCACAAAACAACTCAAAAAATACAGTGAGTAGCAAGGTAATAATAAAAGAGAATAAAAAGGATGGAAAGATAGGAAATGAATAGAGTTGCTAGTAAATTCTTCAAAATAAAAATAAACTGAGTAACACCGTAGCTGTCCCCGGTAACGGTGCCAAAAACTTTACGCACCCAGAACTTACACCTAAAAGCCGTCTGGCGGTGTCACGGTCGGCAGGCACTGTATGGTTCCTAAGTGTCGATCCTGGGTTCTATCCGCAAGCGGACTGTGTCAAATTATAGTATAAAAGATTTTCGAATCCCACAGAGACGGTGACGGTGTATTGGGTCTCAAAATATTTCTAAATCTCAGAAAGTCGGTTGGACGATTGTTGGTTGATGTTGTTGGTTCAATATAAGGAAATTAGATCCTTAGGGATCACCGCTAGGACCGTTGATTAGGGTTCAATATTTTATATTTTACCCCTCATTAGATGGTATTTTGTGCATAATTTGTGTTCATTTTGGCTCCGATACACGCATTTTGATGATATCACTTAATATTGGAGATTACCGTTTTTATATGCTTAAAACATAATTTTTACAGATTTTTAGCATCTTCATCTTGGTCTCCTATTATTTTTCAGTTGAATTTCATGATGTCCCGATTCCAACGCATATTTTTCCAGAATTTTTGGAGGTCAGAGCAATTTACTGCATTTTTTGCAAGACAGGGTGACGGTGCTGAAAATTTCTGGGCTAGAAAATCTGCTTTTTCCATCTTGCGCAGAATTCTGCTATCATTCCAGTGTATATTCCGGCCTAGTGATATTTTTCTGTTGTTATACGCTTTGTTACGGTTCCATATCCACCTGGAACACGTCATTCCGAGGTCAGATGATTTTTCTAGAATTTTCGCAAGACAGGGTGACGGTGCTGAAAATTTCTGCAGATTTGCCCCTCTTGTGAAGAATTCTTCTATCATTCCAGTGTATAATTCCGCCTAGTGATATTTTTCTGTATAGTACACTTTGTTACGGTTCCATCGCCGCCTGGAACATGTCAATCTAAGGTCGGATGATTTTTCTAGAATTTTCGCAAGACAGGGTGACTGTGCTGAAAGTTTCTACAGATTTGGGCATTAGTTGCGAGTTTGGGCGCGGATCCGACCCGTTTGGGCTGTTTTCAGACCCGAAATTCTGAGTTATTTCTTGGGCTTTTGCTCTCCTCTATTCCCTTCATTCCTTCTTCCTCATTCTTCATCTTAGGGTTAGGGTTTTGGTGGAGCAACAAAGAAGCAAGGAGGAGCAATTGGGTTTTGGTTGGGGTTTTCTTGGAGATCTTGGTGAACTTTTTCCCTCTCCATTTGTATTTTGATTTAGTGATTTGTAATGATAATGGATGATGTTTTTAGAAGTAAAAATCCATCTTTTCTTGTTGTAATGAGCTAGATCTTTTTCTTGTGTGGTTGTTTGTTGATTTGTGTTTGTGGAACTATGGTTATTCAATCTTGCATGTTTAAATGTTTATGTGGTAGGATTGATGAGATATACTTTGAGTTAGGGATCCTAGTGGGTATCCCTAGAGTGGAGTTTGCCTAGTGGTACCACTCATGTATGCTTAGTTGTTTATTATCTCAATTTTCCATACCCTTATTTCATTGCACACCAAGTGTTCGATAAAATGCCACATCCACCGATTGCTCATTACTTAGCCGAAAAGACAATTGAGTTATCCCCGGATTGAATCCATATGCTTAACAACCACACTCTCACACATCACACAAGCTTTCTTGCCTATTTGTCTTCATGATTCCTCTACCCGAGGATGTTGATTTGGTAGTTGGTCTCAAACACCCACATTTTCACACACACTTCCACCCCATTAGCGTAGTTGGTTGTTTACCGTTGTTACCCTTCCTACATCAATTGAATTTGCAATTGCAAAACGACTTGTCCCCGTGATCCGACCCGGTCTTACCGAAAATAAATTTATTACTTGACGTCCTCCTACACTTGGGAGTAGCGCTCAAGCATCACATACTTGAGCGCTCAAGCAATTGAGCAAGTTTATATCAATTTGTCAACGTAGTTCATGAAGATGTCGGCTTGCTAATTGTAAATTGTAAACATTTACACTTGTTTATTATTAATGTGACTGGATTTGGTTATTGGTATGCTTGGTTTGGACTTATTAGTGTGTGTAATGCCAATGTGAGGGTGAAAACATTAAATCAAATTGACACAGACACTGCTTCTGTCTTAAGACAACAAATGAGGTAATGTGTTGTAATATTTGAGGAATGAAATGAGCAACTGAATACTATGGATGTGCATATGTAGTATTCTGAGATATCTCCAGTTAACAAAGTATATGTTTATTTGATGGACAATGCAAGGCTATTTAAGTTGATCTGGTATCAATGCATGATGATGTTTGTGTTGGTGGTGAGCCATGAACTATCAACATAGCTCCCTCAACATTAGCCAGTCCCAAGTGTGATTCAACAGAAAAAGATATATATTATGACTAAACATTTAAATAGTGATCCCCACTGGTATGCTTGATCACTCCATATTTTACACTTTTTTCCCGCATGTTTGCATGCCATTTAGATCGCCCAAATCATGTTTTTCACGATATATCGACGAAATTGCGATGCTTTTCACGATTTGTTGTTTTTGTCGTATTTCAGGTGATTTGGAGCGATTTGGAGTGATCTCGAGATACGCTTACTCCAGAGTGTCACCGACGACCTCCCCGAGGGGTATTTCGCCATTAGAGAGGAGCGGAAGAAGAAAGAACGTCGCAGGAGCGACGAGGAGGCCAAAACAAGCTGTTTGGGCATTTTTGGTGTCTCACTCGGCCAAGTGAAGGAGTCACTCGGCCGACCAGCGAGACACCGCTCGGCCGACCGGATCGGATACGTTTTATATGTGCACTCGGCCGAGCATCGGAAGCCACATCGGCCGAGTGACGAGACCCCGTCCGCCCGAGTGGCACTCAGACGAAGCCCATCAAAAATCGCCAACTTACTGTTTTTCGTCTGCCTGAGCTTCAGAAGACCCACTCGGCCGAGTGGCAAATGCCGACCGCCCGAGTACTAAGAAGCCATCGGTCGAGTGACGACAACTCACTCGGCCGAGCGACTCCCGAAGTGAAGACCCCCGAAGACCCAGACTTACTGGAAATTTACAGGGTTTGTCACTCGGCCGAGCGACTTTTGTCACTCGGCCGAGTGTGACGCGCTGCCTGTAGCGAAAATTGCGGTTTTCAGGCTGCACAGGGGCATTTTGGACACAGTTTTTTGGACGATTTTGGGGGGGTATTTAACCCCGGTTTTTACCCTAGGTTAGAGAGCTTTTTCTCTTTAATTTTTGCAGCTTTTTAGATTAACTTTTTAGCTTTTATTCTTGTGATTGGAGAGGAGACAAAAGTGGATTTTTGTTGGATTATTGGAAGAACTCCACTGGTTTGTGTCTCTCCCCTCTAAAAATACTATTTTTATTGCTTATCTCAATATTGTGATGAATTCTCTTGTTAATTTCATTGATTATTCTTGTATTTGTGCTATGAATTGTGAGTAGTCTTCACGTCTTGGGGCGTGGGGATGAACCCTACGAGCCCAATTTCAGATTTGTGATGAATTGGTACGAATTTTGCTAGAATTGCATATTAGGGTTAGTTTGGGATCGATTTACTACGGATAGCTAGGTATTCATATCAATTGGGATTTGCAAGAGATTGGATCCCAATTCGATAGGAAACCCTAGAAATCCGAATTGGGTTGGAATCGAATTTCCGTAGTATCGGTTTGCAAGAGATTTGACCGATACTAGGGTTCTCGGTTGCAATTCCATGTCGATACCCGTTTGCAAGAGATTGGACGGGTAGGAACTATCCCAACCAAGGTCGCGGCCCGAGTTTGCACGAGAGTGGGCTCGGGGTGCGATTGAACGATGATGTTGATCCTAATGCTAGCTTGCCTAGGTTAGGGTTTGCAAGAGATTGGACCCAAACCTAGGTTAGCTATAGACCGGCAACAGCGCGAGAGCGTGAGCTAGGTTTTACATTCAGTTGCAACTAGTTCATCCGTAATTTTATTCTAGCAATGTTGATGCCAACGAATCACATTGACGAGATACGGTGAGTAGCGGGGATTCCCCGTTCCCTAGGCTTCTTTATTTGATTTGATATCTTCGTACTTTGTCTGACGATTGTGACAGGATCGCCGAAGACAAAATTCTCTCTTTTCTGTTCTTAATAGCCAGGTTGTTCAGAGCAAGCACTTTCATTCGTCCTCCCTGTGTTCGATAACCCGCTCGCCGCTACACCGTGCGCTTACGGTAAAACTACACGGTCGCACTTTTGGGTTACATTCCGGAGCGATCAAGTTTTTGGCGCCGTTACCGGGGAGGGCATTTTGACGGTGTTCGGCATCGACCACCCGGTTATTTTTCTTTTCTTTCTTTCCTTACTTTCTTCTATATCTTGTTCGAACTCTGTTTGCAACCCTATTTGCATATTCTCCCCGTATTTTGCATAAGATCTTAACAGGGAGAATGGAGGATGCAATGTCGACAACAGAACTCAGTCAGGAAGATTATGACTCCTTCACAGACCTCCTTAAGGAGCTTGTCGACAAGGTCCACGCTACTGGGACTTTTGCTATCGATATCAAGGATCCCGGCGAACAACTGTTTGCTAGTTTTGTGATGGACCAAGTCTCCCCGGATGGGACTATCGGGGGAAATGTCAGAGTTGATGTGATCGACGACAAGTTATATTTCGAAGACGGTAGAACAAATGTCGAAGAACACTATACTCCCGAAGAATCCTTCGAGCAAACCGACGTTCAGGGAGTTACACTCTATGACGTTCACTCTTGCTTTTATGAATCGTCTGATGTGTTTCTTGATTCCAGGCACGAACCAGAGCAGAGTGAAAGCTTCGACGATGCTGGCACAGAATCGGAGAGCGCCTATTTCGATGCATCGTCCTCACTAAGTAGTGAGTCTGAGTCTTCGCAAGAGAGCGCGCCACCTGAACATGAACTAAACCCGGATGACAAGGAAGAAGCCAAACGCATGCGAGCTGATGAAGTAGAAGGAGCAGCACCTCTTGAGGTAGAACTTAAACAGTTACCTCCGAATCTAAGGTATGCCTTTTTGGGTAATAAATTAACTTTCCCGGTGATAGTCAATTCCCACCTCACGCAAGATCAACTTGAAAAACTCTTAGACGTTCTTAGGAGCCACAAAGATGTCCTTGGCTACACTATCTCCGATCTAAAAGGGATAAGCCCTAGGCTTTGCACACATAGGATCCATTTGGAGGATACCGACGCCACCTCCATAGAGCCTCAAAGGAGGTTAAACCCGAATATGAAGGAGGTGGTTAAAAAGGAAATCCTAAAATTGCTCGACGTCGGTATCATTTATCCCATCTCTGATAGTAGATGGGTTAGCCCCGTTCACGTCGTCCCCAAGAAAGGGGGGATGACAGTCATAAAAAATGAAAAAGGTGAGCCCATATCTACACGCACCGTCACGGGATGGCGAATGTGCATTGACAATAGGAAACTAAATAAAGCTACCCGAAAGGACCATTACCCATTGCCCTTTATAAGCGACGGGGGGAGCCATTTCATAGAAAACAAGTTTGAAGCCATGCTAAAGAAGTACGGGGTAAACCATAGAGTTGGCATGGCATATCACCCCCAGACAAGCGGCCAAGTGGAAGTCTCAAATAGAGAGATCAAGCAAATCCTCGAGAAGACCGTGGATCGATCTAGAAAGGATTGGTCAATAAAGTTAAACGATGCTTTATGGGCATATCGCACGGCCTCTCGCACTCCCATCGGCACCACACCGTTCCGACTTGTTTATGGGAAAGCTTGCCACTTACCGGTAGAGTTGGAGCACCGCGCATATTGGGCCATCAAGACCTTTAATTATGATTACAAGAGTGCGGCGGTGAGGCGACTCTTAGACATCAACGAGCTTGATGAGATAAGGAGAGACGCCTACGAGAGCTCGAGAATTTACAAAGAAAGGACCAAGATTCTCCACGATGCACGCATAACCGTCACAGACTTCAAGGTAGGAGACAAGGTCTTGCTATATAATTCCCGGCTCCGATTATTCCCCGGTAAGTTGAGGTCACGTTGGTCCGGACCTTTCACCATCAAGCACATACAACCGGGAGGGGCTTTTGAGTTGGAAAGCAAGGACAGAGCCACATTCAAGGTAAATGGTCAGAGGCTCAAACATTATTCCAAGGGAGTCCCAATGGGAGAAACCAATAGAATATATCTTCTCAAAAGACGGTCGGATGATCTTTCAGACCTCCTTGACGAGGTTATTGAAGAGGCGATCCCTCATTCGATCGGCGCTCTATTCAAAGAATATTTCGAAGAAGGGCCGGATTTAGACCAAGAAGAGAAGAAAAATGAATCCCCCAACTTCTCCGCTGAAATTGATGAAGGCGAAGCTGATGTCGCAAGGATCTGAGAGCTCTGCAAGCTCTCGAAGATGAAGTCTCCGAAGAAAGCTCCGCCGATACGGAAATCGGCGTCACCGGTGAAGCCGAGGACCGGAGCAAACGCTAGCTTGGGGGAGCCACCCCCCAACACTATTCGAGATGAGAGACCACCGAGGGAGAACACGCCGTCGCAACTTCCGAATCCAAGCGTTCTCCCCGGAAAGTTTGACGGGTGCATCCCATATGCACCCAACATCCCCCATTAATTAAAAATCATAGGGGGTCGAGCTCACGACCTTAAACGAGCGCTTGTCGGGAGGCAACCCGACGGTTATAGCTTTATTTTTTACTTTTCCTTTATTTTTGTTTTAGAAATTTTTAGTGTTTTGAGTCGTTCGCCCAAAAATTTTGTGATAACGGGTCCTATTTTTCCTGACAGGAGAGGAGATAGGGAAATCCATCATGAGGAGGATGCACGAGGCGACGAGGAGCGCTCCAGGAAGGCGCTCGATGCTTAGGAGGAAGATGAAATCAACTGGAGGAAGAAAAATAGAGTTTAGAGCCCAAACGAAGACAAACAGCAGAAAACAAGGCTCACTCGGCCGAGCATACTAGTCACTCGGCCGAGCACACAAGTTCGTCCGGCCGAGCCGCTCACGAACGAGGGAAGTCTGTTGTACCCAACTCTCTGTTTATTTGCCTGATTTCAGTATAACTGCTACTCGGCCGAGTATATATATTAACTCGGCCGAGTAAAACTGATACACTCCTAGGGCGAGTCATGCCGAGTAGCTTGTGCCACTCAACCGAATGGACTTACTCCACTCGGCCGAGGGTGGCAAGGCCACTCGGCCGATGCGTAAGCGGGGAGGAATTTTCCGATGAGTTCACTCGGCCGAGCGACACAGTCACTCGGCCGAGACGTAACTTTTACTATAAATAGGGGCGGTAGTCGGGCTCGTTTTTCGAAACGAAACAAATCGCGACAGCCCGACCCTTCGACTCCCAGCGCCCAATTCCACCCCCTCGCTCGCCCGATCGCCCGTCCGCCGTCGCCGCTCGGCCGCCCTTCGCCGGCCGAGCCGCCGCCGCACCTCGCCCGAGTCGCCGCCGGCGGCCACTGCTCCGGCCGACTCCGGTAACCCTATTTTAGCCTATTTTCTCCTCTTTTGTGTATTTTTTAAGGATACATGTGCTTAACAAACCCCAAACCTGAATTAATTTCAATTTCTATCTATTATACCCCTAATGCTCCATACGTATTGAATATTACTCGCTGATATATCCATTTCATGCGCAGGTTATATTTGGGAGCTTATGGGAGCCCAGGGGAGCTTCCAGGGACTGATTTGGGCTACGTGGAGGCGTTGTCTTCGCACGCTTCCATAGCTCTGCTCTCGCGACGTGTCGTGGTATATTCTTTCCTTTATTTTACGCACGCCGCATTTTTATTGGTTTTGGTGAGCACTCGGGGCCCATATGCCGCCCCGGACACGGCCGCGGTCGAGGAGAGTTTCCGCCAAGCGGAAGCGGTCGGATGATGTCGGCCCCTCCCACGAGGTGGATGACTCTCCTCCGCCTTCTCCACCACACCCCACACACCCAGCACAGCCTGCAGGCCCCGCACACCCCGCACAGCCTGCAGAGCCCGCACAGCCCGCACAGCCACTCCCTGCCATGCCACAGCCCGTACCACCGCCTCCGGCTCCACTTATCGGGCCGCTGGGGATCACGTTCCGGAACGACGCACACCGCGTCGCTTTCGAGCGTATCTCCCAGCGCTCGATCGTACCCTCCAGGTTCGCACACCTTGCAGACCTAGGACGCCTGGGGGTACTCGAGGGGATGCTCACGTTGTACGACAACGTGGGCTGGCGAGATTTCTTCCAGGTGTCGGCAGACACGTTTATCCGTCCGACACTTGAGGTTCTTAGTTCGATCGCCCGGACCAACGAGGGATGCTCGTTTCGGTTCATGGACCGAGAGTGCCAGGTCACTCTCGGTATGATGAGAACTTTCTTCTCGTGGCCCGACGTCCCCGGGGCCGACCGTGGTTACGCCCCCACACATATCCCCCCCACCTTCCTTCGACGCCGGCGCCTTCTGGGCCCGGATTACGGGTCTTCACGCCGCCTTTGACCCTAGTAGGGCCAAGGCCTCGGCCATCGTCCACCCTTGCCTCCGTATAGCTCAGCACCTCATGGCGACTACCTTTTTGGCTAGATATGAGCCGGGTACGATGTCCACGCCGGAGCTCTATATGCTCTACGCGATGACATGGCCCAGAGCTCTATCTAGGGAGGGCGATGAGTTGGTCCCCGCCGTCATGATTGATGTCGCGGCTTGGTTTTTGGACCGCATCATCGTATCGGTGGGCGCTCGCTCACCGATATGTTGCGGCGGCCTGATCACCCTGCTCGCCCTTATGACCGGCGAGGACTTTCCAGATGACCTGCGACGAGCACCGGGCCCCACTTCACTGTCCATTGATGTTATGGCCCGGATGAAGATGCTTCGTCCGCACAGTGAGCGACACTGGGTCTGGCTGCACGACCCCTTCGGTGCCGATTACATGATTCTTCCGTGCCCAGCTCAGACTCAGATTGCACCGGCCCATGTGGACTGGCTCCCGGCGATGGATCTTCTGATCCCTGCCGCTTACGTGCTCGAGGCCGAGGAGGCCGAGCAGGCCCACGCTGCCCACGCTGCCCCCGCAGACCCTATCGCACCTGCTGAGCCTGCTGCCCCTA
This sequence comes from Scilla litardierei, assembly GCA_030789695.1. Lineage (NCBI taxonomy): Eukaryota > Viridiplantae > Streptophyta > Magnoliopsida > Asparagales > Asparagaceae > Scilla > Scilla litardierei. The sequence goes on along the minus strand of CM061142.1, from coordinate 295,241,608 downwards.
TTGACCCCGTGGCCCCTCAGCCTATCCCTGATATTTCTGCTGCTCCCGACACCTCTGTCCACACTTCTGTCGGTGTCGGGAGTACCCTAGCTGAGCCCACCTCCACTGCTCCCACGCCTGCCACCACCACCACTGGCCCTCTGTCTGCCGAGCCCGTTTCATCTGCCCCACCCGAGCGCCAGCTGACTATAGTTGAGTGCGGAGAGCCCTCTTTTGCCACCGCCGTGGAGACCGTGGTCTCCACCTCTGTCTCCACCGCCGCTGTATTCTCTGAGAGTGTCGTGGCGTCTGTCCACACTTCTGTGTCACCGACCTCTCTGGCCGCCTCGTCGCCACTTTTGCACTCCTCTTTCGTTGCTGCTGCCTCCACTTCTTACCGTCCTGCCCGGCCTCACACTGAGGCCAGGTCCACATTTGCGAGCGTAGCACCTTTCATTCCCTTCCCTGCTGAGCCCATCACCTACGCCACCAGAGTACGCCAGCCCCGACCTGCACAGCACAGACCGGTGCGTCCCTCTGCACCACCTCCCCCCGACACTGTACTTCAGAGCATTCGTGCTCTCGAGGGGGCGGTGAGTGGCCTCAGAGGTGACCTTAGGACCCTGTCCTCCACCGTCTCCGCGATGGCTGGCCGCTTCGACCTGCTTCCGCAGATTCACTACTGCCTTACCCAGGTCCTCGAGCGGCTCCCCCGCGTACCCACGTCCACCCAGCAGGTCCCCACCCCCACTCCTACACACACCCAGCCTGCTGCCACTTCCACACCCACACCCGTTCAGCAGTCTGTCCCACCACCACCACCTCCTCCGCCTCAGGACGGGGACGGTGCAGCACCACCTTCTTAGGCACCCTTGATGCCATCGATTCCTTTTGCCGTTGTGCTGCCCGTCTCTGCTGGGTCCTGTTGATTTTTGCCCACCCCACCCTCTCCTCACTGTTTTTAGATGCACATTTTGATCATATATTTATATATCATTTGTGTGAGGGAGGGAGAGTTTTTGGTGTCACACCTTTATATCTGTATCACTCGTATATCTGCATGCATCATGTCCGCATCATATTTTTATTTCTTATTTTTCTTTTGATTATTTTATTTTCTTTTTCCCCATGCATGCATCCTCACTTACCCCTCACATTACTTGTCTCTAGGTGGGCCACACTTCGCACAGTGAGGACACTGTGCCATTTAGCTTGGGGGAGTGAGTCCTCACGTTCCTTTCGATTTACCACCTTTATTTTAGTTTTTCGCGCCATTTTCCGCATTTGCACTTATCTTCATCACCTTTTTTTCTTCTTTTTACCATGCATCATGTTTTTCTTATTTTCTTTGTGTGTTGCATTGTAATGAGTTTTATTTTCCCCTTTATTTTTATTTCTTTTTCATCTCATGCTAGAGATGACCTTTCTATGATGATAATGACGTGGAGTTAGTTTTCTCTATATATGCATGCTATATTTGTCATGTCTTAGATCTTATTTCTGATATCATATGCTGTGATTTGCCTTGCATTTAGAGATAGTAACCCACACTTTTTCCGCATGAAAATGGATAAAATTTTATTATTAGCTGAGTCTGAATATTCATATGTATGCCATCGCAGAAAACACACCAAGATTCATGCATTGAATGCTTATATCTGGAGTACCGTTTTCTTTTCCTATATCACTTCTATATGCATGATTTGTACATTTCACTTCAGGATGATTGAATGATGTTAGCTATGATAAATCTGGATTAGTTTAGCTTTTTTGTGATCGAAACTGAGTAGATTAGATTACCCTGCTGAAGTTGTCGTGCACGTCCTATAGAGTGAACCGAGAGATATATTTATTTCTTTCTCCACAAATCTTGAACATCATTTCTCTATTTTAAAATCATTGGTGAATCTCCCCTTAGCGATTCTATTATATGGCATTTCCCCCGCTATTAATTCCTAGCTCCAAATTTCCCAAAACCAAAGAAAGAAAAAGAAAAATTCTTGTATATCCTTATTTCTCTTTGATTTGGGATCATTGTGTGTATATGCTATTTGAAAAAAAAAAGAAAAAAAAAGAAGAGAAAAAGAAAAAGAAAAAAAAGAGAAAAGAGAAAAATCTCAATAAACGATCCCATCTCATGATCTCTCTTTCTTCTCTCTTTTTGTTTTTTATTTTTGTTGCTTTTGGAGCTTTATCGAAATGGGGATGTAAATATTTTTTATGCCACCACGCTTATAGATAAGCTTGGGGGAGGGAATCCATTGATGTGTGAGAGAGTGACTACTTGACGTTGCACGACAACCTAGGCTAAGTAATATTCTATACTCGGTGAGATTATTTCTAGCTTTACGAAGTCCAGAAATCTATGCCTAGCACTCATTTCATGAAATCCACACTTATCTATTCTTTCTATTCTATTGCGTGATACTCTCATACTCCTCATAGAAAGCATTCAATTGAAAAGTGTGTGATCTGCGATTTGTATACCGCTTTAAAAGATTCAGACGATGTTAATTCTGAAATTATTCCGTTTTTCATGATTATATCGTTGTTCGTGGGTTTCTATTTCTATTTGCACCATTATACTATGATATCGAAATAAAATTCTTTGACATGTGTTTTTCATTCGGTGCATGCTATATGAGTAAGCAAAACCCACGTCCTGAGAAAACGATCTAGCAGCTTCCCTCCTTCTTTCTTCTTTCTTCTTCGTTTTTTTTAGTTTTCCATTTTTCCGCCGTTTTCGTTTTCGAAATCCACCGGGTTCGCCTTTTACTTATCTTCCTCGAGGACGAGTAAGAGGTAAGCTTGGAGGATTTTGATCACTCCATATTTTACACTTTTTTCCCGCATGTTTGCATGCCATTTAGATCGCCCGAATCATGTTTTTCACGATATATCGACGAAATTGTGATGCTTTTCACGATTTGTTGTTTTTGTCGTATTTAAGGTGATTTGGAGCGATTTGGAGTGATCTCGAGATACGCTTACTCCAGAGTGTCACCGACGACCTCCCCGAGGGGTATTTCGCCATTAGAGAGGAGCGGAAGAAGAAAGAACGTCGCAGGAGCGACGAGGAGGCCAAAACAAGCTGTTTGGGCATTTTTGGTGTCTCACTCGGCCAAGTGAAGGAGTCACTCGGCCGACCAGCGAGACACCGCTCGGCCGACCGGATCGGAGACGTTTTATATGTGCACTCGGCCGAGCATCGGAAGCCACATCGGCCGAGTGACGAGACCCCGTCCGCCCGAGTGGCACTCGGACGAAGCCCATCAAATATCGTCAACTTACTGTTTTTCGTCTGCCTGAGCTTCAGAAGACCCACTCGGCCGAGTGGCAAATGCCGACCGCCCGAGTACTAAGAAGCCATCGGTCGAGTGACGACAACTCACTCGGCCGAGCGACTCCCGAAGTGAAGACCCCCGAAGACCCAGACTTACTGGAAATTTACAGGGTTTGTCACTCGGCCGAGCGACTTTTGTCACTCGGCCGAGTGCGACGCGCTGCCTGTAGCGAAAATTGCGGTTTTCAGGCTGCGCAGGGGCATTTTGGACACAATTTTTTGGACGATTTTGGGGGGGTATTTAACCCCGGTTTTTACCCTAGGTTAGAGAGCTTTTTCTCTTTAATTTTTGCAGCTTTTTAGATTAACTTTTTAGCTTTTATTCTTGTGATTGGAGAGGAGACAAAAGTGGATTTTTGTTGGATTATTGGAAGAACTCCATTCCCCTCTAAAAATACTATTTTTATTGCTTATCTCAATATTGTGATGAATTCTCTTGTTAATTTCATTGATTATTCTTGTATTTGTGCTATGAATTGTGAGTAGTCTTCACGTCTTGGGGCGTGGGGATGAACCCTACGAGCCCAATTTCAGATTTGTGATGAATTGGTAGGAATTTTGCTAGAATTGCCTATTAGGGTTAGTTTGGGATCGATTTACTACGGATAGCTAGGTATTCATATCAATTGGGATTTGCAAGAGATTGGATCCCAATTCGATAGGAAACCCTAGAAATCCGAATTGGGTTGGAATCGAATTTCCGTAGTATCGGTTTGCAAGAGATTGGACCGATACTAGGGTTCTCGGTTGCAATTCCATGCCGATACCCGTTTGCAAGAGATTGGACGGGTAGGAACTATCCCAACCTAGGTCGCGGCCCGAGTTTGCACGAGAGTGGGCTCGGGGCGCGATTGAACGATGATGTTGATCCTAATGCTAGCTTGCCTAAGTTAGGGTTTGCAAGAGATTGGACCCAAACCTAGGTTAGCTATAGACCGGCAACAGCGCGAGAGCGTGAGCTAGGTTTTACATTCAGTTGCAACTAGTTCATCCGTAATTTTATTCTAGCAATGTTGATGCCAACGAATCACATTGACGAGATACGGTGAGTAGCGGGGATTCCCTATTCCCTAGGCTTCTTTATTTGATTTGATATCTTCGTACTTTGTCTGACGATTGTGACAGGATCGCCGAAGGCAAAATTCTCTCTTTTCTGTTCTTAATAGCCAGGTTGTTCGGAGCAAGCACTTTCATTCGTCCTCCCTGTGTTCGATAACCCGCTCGCCGCTACACCGTGCGCTTGCGGTAAAACTACACGGTCGCACTTTTGGGTTACATTCCGGAGCGATCAATGCTCTTGATGAAAGTTTAACTTCACCATTTGTGGAGACATTTTGTATCCTTCCTGTCTAACGTACTTCCTCCTGAAATTTCTCTTCTTTCTTTACAGGATATGTCACAACATCCACCTTGGCAAGAATTGGTAGCCACAGATCTTCATGGGAATGAGTGGCATTTCCATCACATATTTAGAGGTTTTCCCTCTTTCTCTATATTGCTTTTGAAATTTTCTTTGTCAATTATCTAATATTTGCGACTAATCTATGAGGGCAATCATTGAAAATTGAAAGATGTTTACAATGTCTAAATATCTTATTTTTCATGTTAGCTGCACACTCAACTATGTTTTTCATTAAGTTTCATACACGTTACAAAACCAACTTTGCATTTCTAGTTGTATGTCATTTTATTTAGGAACCATGTGACTTAACATGCATAATTAATTTTGGTGTCAAAACCTCTATATTCTTGGCTTAAACATTTATATAAGTTTCTAATTTGTGTACTGCACTTATACTAAATGGCATTGACCTTTACCAATGAGATTAGAAGAGTTCAAAACAATGTTAATAGATTTCTCAGTTTCATTTTGTTGTTGCAGGGCAACCTAGGCGACATCTTCTCACTACTGGGTGGAGTGTCTTTGTTAGCCCCAAGAGATTGGTAGCCGACGATGCATTTATCTTTTTGAGGTAAACACACCTTCTCTTTTTGAGGTTTGATAAAATGTTTGATTGGCTGGTGTGTTGAATGTCTATTTTTTTGGAGGAGCATACTCTATAAAGCTTTGAGCAACTTCTTATGTAATTATTTAATATATAATTTTTTACTTGTGCAGGGGTGAGAATGGAGAGTTGCGATTTGGTGTAAGGAAGCTTATGCGGCAACTTAGTAATATGCCATCGTCTGTTATTTACAGCCACAGCATGCATGTTGGAGTTCTAGCTACTGCATCGCATGCAATATCAACTGGCACACTCTTTTCTGTCTTCTACAAGCCCAGGTTTGAGATCCTACTAAATTTAGTTTCTTCCCCCGCTTATTACTATGTTTCCTTTGTGCTTCAGGGAGCATGCGATATTAACCCTAACATTTCCCCTCCAAAAAAAGCACGAGCGCGCATACACACATGCATGCATGGACGTGTGCATGCACACACTGACTCTCACATGTTTCTAAGCTGCGATATAGAAAATCTTGTCCCCCTAATTTTGTGTGGTTTGCTGTTGAGTAATATTTGTTTACACTTGCATTTTGGCTATACTCACACATCTATTTTTTAAGGAGTGAATTAAAAGTGTGTACCATTTGAATTGGCATTGCAGAACAAGTCTATCTGAGTTCATCATAAGTGTAAACAGATATCTTGAAGCCAAAAATCACAAGCTGTTCGTTGGAATGAGGTTTAAAATGAGATTTGAGGGTGACGAAGCTCCTGAAAGAAGGTAAGGTACATGGTGGCAACTCATTTTTAAACTACAATTGCAAGAAAGAGTATTTTATCATTGACAAAGACATGTTGTCAACTGCATATCAGGTTTAGTGGTACTATAGTCGATGTTGGTGAGTCAGGATCATCAAGATGGGCAGATTCCAAGTGGAGATCTCTAAAGGTATATACAATTTATACCAGCCTCATACTCTAGATGATGCTACATACAATCAGGTGATGCCTCCACAACATAGTGGTCATCAACGTTCTTATGGACCTGGTGTGACAGCAAAGACGCGTTTTGGTTCTACTTCTACATAATCCAGTGGAACTACATCCTCTAAATCATGTCCATGCAAATGCAATTAGAGGAATATCGTCAACGAGAACTTGCAAGAGAGGAAGAACATATGCAAAGAGATGAGGAATATTGGCGAAGAGATGAGGAATATTGGCGAAGAGAGGAAGAACAAAAACAAATTATAGAGGAGAATCGAAAACGGGATTTAGTAAGGGATCTACAAATGCAACAACTTCGTGACATGGTACTAGATCCACCGCTAGGTACATATTTAATATTTATATTCCATATTTATTGTTTTTTGACATGTTACTAGAACTCTTATAATAACATGTGTGTTCTTTAACTTATTTTCATATACTTTGTTTGTTTGTAGGGTTAGAGTTATAGAGGATTTGAATATACTTTTTGGTACATATGCTTAACAAGAGGATGCTCCAGAGAACTTGAAGATACTTTTTGGTGATATAAGGGCAAGGAGAGATGATACATTAAAGGTTGAAGATACTTTTTGGTGAATACAAGGGCAAGAAGATACTTTTTGGTGAATGCTTGTATTTTTTTTGAAAAATAATGTTGGAACTATTTTGATTAAGAGAATGTTTGCATAATGCAAGTAATGAATACTCTCTACTTTCATTTATCCATTTTATTGTATCATTTTTATTTATGAACATGGATTTGAAAAAAATATGAATTTGAAATTGCCTAGCTTCGGAAATTAGCTTTTGCGTAAACAGGTTTTTTGTGTCGACAAACTGGGAACCAGTGTCAATAATCAGTTATCTCGAATCTATTTTTTTGTGTCGGTTTTTGGGGACACTAGATGGCATATGCTCTAGTGTCGATTTATTCCCACACAAGAATACTTGTTCTAGTGTTGACTTGTTACGTCACTAGAACCTTGCTCTAGTGTCGACTTGTTACATCACTAGAACCTAACTCTAGTGTCGACTTGTTCCGTCACTACAACAGTACTATAGTGTCGACTTATTTCGATACTAGAACAGTGCTATATTGTCGACATTATCCGTCACTAGAATGTTACTCTAGTGTCGACTTAATTTGTCACAAAAACCTATGTTGTTGTGTCGGTCTCAATGTCGACACTAAAACCCGGTTTTACTTCTAGAGACGCCCCTTTAGGTGACGGTCCATCACTAGAAAAAAACCGACACTAGAACCATATAGTGTCGGTTTTTTACCCTTTTAGTGTCAAAATTGTTGGACACTAGAAACGCTTTTTTTTGTAGTGCTCGCCTTATCTGACCACGTTCTTTTCGATCTTGTTTCGTTTCGCTTTTGATTTCGGTTTCCTTTCTTTTATATTGACATCAGTGCATGTAGTTGCCTATGTCATCTCTAGTTAGTAGTGGGCCCATTGGGTTGTGATGTCGTCGTGGTACTTGTATATAGGTAGAGTGTGTGGACCTGTATGAGTGTGCTACCCGTAGAATCTTAATGATTGTCCCTTGTGTCGTGTGGTATACTCAGTGTTATCCGTGATAGGGGTATGAAGTTGTCTGAATGATGGTATTCATATATGTGTGAATAGCGTCATAGCAGGCAATTCTTTAGTCTTTCGTATTATAGTATAGTTATCTTTGGCTGCATGTGACTGTATCAAACTTTTGTTTTCTTTTAAACCAAACCTTCAAAGTTTTGAGACTAGCACACAAGATCACAAGCCCGATCTTCACTCATCCAATACCACGACTCCACACGTTTTTTTCCAATTTTTTTAAAATATGTCTTTGGCCTTAAAACTTCCTTTCTTCCCCTCCTCGGGAGTGTTATGTTTGATTGTTAGGATATTGTTAGTACTAGTTATTATTGTTACAGGGTTATATTTGCGGGTAGGCTTAGAGTGAGGTGGGATATGTCGTAACGGTGTTTGGTTGATTCTGAACACAAGGATATGAGATTAGATTTCTTTGGATGAAAAGAATGAGGTGTCCAAGACTTATTTCTAATACCTATGTGTGAAGGACCCAATGGAGAACTCTGATTGGATGAAATTATGTATAAGGAGATGAGTACTCAATCGATCTGAAACTTGGACGAGTGATAGATAAGAGTAGCTAGTACAAGATAGTAAGATTTAGAGTGATCATGAGAATGAGTAGAACATTTAAAGCGTCAGGATTTGATTATTAAGTTGAGATGAGAAGGCATTAGAGATAACACGACATGTTGAGATGAATAAGATGATAGGAAGACGGATTTTGTATGATTTAGGAGATTAGATGATAGGGGTAAGGATAGATGTAGTTTGATGGTTCATTGAATTTGGAGGATAAACGTGTGATTCGAAATGATGGAGAATGTATTGGAGGCGAGATGATTGAAGACTGGTTGTCACGCCCCGCTTCCCAAAACGACGGAAGAGAAACGTGACAAGGCCCGCTTAGGCCGGAGCTGTGAAGCTCGGACCCAATAAGCGTCTGTAGGGGTACCATTTTAAAATTTTCAGGTTCTTACATTTATAAAATCAGGAACAACAAAAGTACAAAATGAAAAGGATGCATTCATTTATATAGAGAGATAATATCCAGCGAGTACAAACTCTAAAAAAGAGAAGCCTAAGCATGGCATCAAACTACCGAAAGAGCGAACTAAAAGTAGTAACCTCTGGAAGTCCGCAACGGTGTGGGACGTCTAAGTCTGGTCCGCGTCAGGTACATACTCCGGGTCTACGTCCTCTGGCTCCACGTACTCGGGAATGTCCGGCTCATCCACGTGCTCTGGCTCAAAACCTGACGTACATCACCCAAGAGAAAAGAAACTGTACGTCCGGTAAAGTCTACATAGAAAATGTTAGACTCTACTGCAAGTGTATTTTAATTTAGAACAACGATTTACTGGTTATAACATGACATTTAAAGAAAGTAACGGAGCAGGAGAAGTAAACACGACACATTGTAGCCGTAGCGTGTGCTACCGACTACGGGACTAAGCTAAACGGGTCCAGACAAGACGTGACAAGACAAGACAAGACGGGACATGACAAGACACGTGTAACTTGAAGGGTTCACGCCTTACGGTTCGAGGGGGATCAGACCCTCTCCCCGTGCACACGCTCAACCCTACCCCAACCCAAGTGCACAAGACAAGTCCGTACAAGTGATCACTTACTCTAGCTTGGTGCGTGCCCTATTGCCCACAGGCCGTGTATCAGTACAAGGGATCACCCACTCACTGGTGAGTGCCCTATTGTACGCAGGCTGTGTATCAGTACAAGGGATCACCCACTCACTGGTGAGTGCCCTATTGCCCGCAGGCTGTGTATCAGTACAAGGGATCACTCACTCACTGGTGAGTGCCCTATTGCCCGTAGGCTGTGTAAAACAAGACGCGACATGACAAGACAAGGATGGTTTTTCTAGGGGGGTCCACACGCACGCACGCACAAGATAACCCTAAGGTGTCAAAAGTTGTTGTTGTTGCGCTTAGACTTCGTCGTCAAGTCTAAGCTGTCAAGGGGTGTCCCGGACGCTATCATTTCACGTCCGATTCTCTTTGTTCACATTTTAACAGTTCTACAAGTCTAAGGCCTAAACACGGCCGAAGGTACAAGTGAGTACACTTGCTTGCGGTGGCGAGTGTGTCGTCCGTCCGGAGCGTCCCGTCCAAGCGTCGCGTCTGCAGTAGTCCGTCTGAAACAGGGTCACGACAACGGTGTCAGGTCACGTTTTTCAACAAATCCTATTAGGGTTTGTTTCTAAAATTGGCGGGACTACCCTAATAGTCAAAAAGTCACGTTTTGATGTTTTTGTTCAATCTAGATCGACGTCTACCCAATGTGCACAGAAAAATTGTCCGATCGTCGATCTTTTATACGTTGGGTAACGTTTTACAAATGCTGAAAATAAATTTAGTTCAAGTTGACCAATTTTAGTTTAGGTTTTGGTTAGCTACGGTGTGGGTTTTACTACTCGTTAGGGAAACCAACCTCGTGATGTCGTCCAACAAGCGGAAGTCGGGTCTGAACGATGAAACGTCGGTGTCGTCTGGAACTCCTCGGCCACGGGCAGCGCAACAAGGTACCTCTGGACAGCAGGGTGGTGGCGCGAAATCAGCGAGCTAACAGCGATTCTCCTCCCGTTGCGAGTAGCGCAACGGATCTTCACGATAACGGTAATGTCGGTAAAAAGTACGTGCGTGCGGCAACGCACGTGAACTCCGAGAGTCCAAGGGGGCTGTCGGTAGATGAAGTAGGACCAGAGGAAGATGCTCGGCCTGGTGGGTGGCCGACGGCGTGAGCGTACGGCGGTGGGTGGCCATGAGAAGCTGGAGAGGATAGATTCACGTAACGTCCGTTGTCGCGCGTCTCAGAAAAATTCCAGCGATAAACAGAGAAAACGGGAAGTTGCAGAAGGTAAAGGACTTCAAGACGAAGCCAACGGCAGTGGATTTGTCACTGGGGGTGGTCGGAGGTGGCCGTGCACGGACGGCAAAGTTCAGCTTCCAGATCTGTGAAAAACAGCAGATACGGCGTGTTCCGACGAGGATTCCGGGAGCTACATGTGGGATATGAGCGTGAGGAAAGTTGCAGTTGGTAGGGGGTTTCGATAGGAGTCCAACGACGGTAGGTTGGTCATCGTAGGTGGCCGGATGGCGGGTGGGCGCGAGTTTTCCCGGCGGTGATTGCTGTGAGATGATAAAAGCTAGGTTTCAAATAATTTACCCTAGGTCTAATATTTTAAATGGGTCCTCACGTGAGCAACCAAGGTTGCCTTAAAAAATAGGTGTGGGCTTGGAAACGTGGGGCCTAGGACAGGGCTATAAGTTAGGGTTTTGGGTTATAGAATTAGATTGTTATTATAAGGTTTCTTGTTATAACTTATTATAAACAAATACTCACACACTCTCTCCCTCTCTCCTACCTGCCATGTGTGCACGGTCAAGAGGGGAAAACGTGGGCTCGGTTATCATCTAAGAGAATATTATTATTATAAAAATTATTAGGGGATACGAGCTAAGAGGAACTTAAGGTTAACCAATATCTAAAGTGGGCAGAAAGTGAAAGTAGATCAAACGGAGCCCAAATATCGTAAGATAAATACGGGGGTGGCCGGGACGACAAGAGAAACACAACAAGGAAGACGGATCATAATTTTGACAACGAGGAACGAAACTAAAAATAGAAAGGCCTTGCGACAAAAGTGAAAATCGTGACGTCTCGTCAAATAAGGTCAAATCGTGGGAGAACGATCCGTGAAATGACGTTCCAACTTAACACCAAAATTTTAATACTCCCAGAGAGGGTCACAACGGCATATCGTACTATTGGGTTTGGTTACGGACAGAGTCTAAAATGAATACGTGTACGTAACGCGTATAGGGGGTACGGGGTCCAAATACGATCGTAATTCAAGGTTGGGCACACGTCGGGGTTGGCTTGCTAAGGATGCAACCAAGGTGCTACGGCCCTATCGACTCAACGACACGACTCACATACCAAGTACAAAAGCAATCAGGTACTCAAAATTGCTATACGCACAGCCGTATGACAAATAGCGAGTACCGGCCGTTACATCCTACTCACCTTAGAATAAAGTCCGTCCTCGGACTTTCTTAATTTCAGGCATGGCTAGACTCCTCTAGTCAACTATAGTAACTACCCCGATCATTCCTAGCACAGTACTTCAACCAACATATAACCTAATACATCCATCTGTGTACATGCTCAGTAATAATATACATCAATTATTTCCCAACCATTATATCTTGTACTTATAGCTAGGTTAATATTATTTACGCATACATTTCTAACTCATGGAAGTGCCTCTGCACATTCATACCTACGCACAATCATATTCCAACATTCAATAATCACCCCATCATATACAACCATTGTATTATACATATCGTACACATATACTAACCAGGGTATTTAAATTCATCACGAATTTAAAACCGAAAATACATATATCTACTCAATATAACCTACAAAAGGTATATCCCCTAGTATACATTCAACACATCAATCATAATAATAATACTTAGCTATATTACAACTATTCGCCACAACACCAAATGACAAACAATTTCTTATTACAAGCAATACATAATCACACTATCATGTTAATCTATTCCTACAAACACAATGCATCCAGATAACCATGCATATAGCACATTTCACTCCTAGTTTAACTAACACATATTCATTCAAACATGTAAACCCTTCATTCATAACTTTAGAATAAACCTGTATCTATATATGGTGTAACTACGCACGTCCAGGTGCGTAGCGTAACCCAGCACAAACACCTATATAACTACATTCACCATATCCTATCATGCACGGATATATATAACACTATACTCACATCCGCAAACCACAACCACATTATAAAATACTTACTGAGCATACTCACTCGCTCTCGAGTGAGACTCCAAGATACCTACCAAACAATTTACAATCTATGTACTTATACACACACTCCTATATATCTATATGACACGACTCATCATATGTAGCCTTAGTAAATAGCTAGACATCACTATACAATCATTCACACATCAGAACATGTAATTCATACTTATCCCATGTATACGTATATACAATCACGCAACACATTCTTATCCTAGTATCTATAAGCATGTCCACTCGTACTCGAGGAAACACTAAGACTTATATATATTCACAGGCATTATATATTCACACCTATTATCTTACATAAGTATCTATACTTATTCATGTACTATATACACATAATCATTACATTCATCGCAATACACATATTCCATTATTCATCCATAAGCTCACATATACCTAAGTAATAATACTAAGCATGCCCGACAATGATATATATTCACACGAGCCGGGTAATCCTCCTCATGGATCTACGGGGAAGGCATAACAACCACAAGGCCCTAATGTGCAGACACTTCCAATATTTGACATCTAGGGTGGTTAAACAACCTCCAACTAACCAGCCCTAATTGGCTGGTCCCAATCATTTTAAACACCAATAAAATTTCCAACTCAAAAGCCTGTTCATGAGAACCTGTTATAATGATCCTGTTGTTCTCCGCTTCAATTGGTTCTTGGCTCAGCTGCCTCTAGGAATCTCTAAAGTGAAACTACCAACCAATTCTAGATTTTCGGGCGTCAGACTTACTTACGATTTCCTTTTCAATCCAAACAACCAAGGCAATCTACTAACTCTTTTCCCATATTTCCTGATCATTGAGCACTCGTAAAACCAAACATGCTCACTTGACTTGACCTAGAATTTTCATTGACTCTCAAACTGCTAGTCACTGTTGACTATAATCCATCCACGTGATCTGGAGAAGTCATCGCCTTTCACCATTTCGTAAGCTATAACTGGAATCCAGTTATCAGTACGCACTCGGTGCGTATTCGAACGGTCGACTTTGAAACTCCCATGACATTCCCAAGATCCTTAATTTCTTTAAATCACTGTGTCCAAAACAGATCATGCTGATCAATCTCGTCATCACATTATCACTCTGAATCTCTTCTGTTCATCTCTAATGATCATATTATTTACTCCATCCACGTTGCCATCCTAGAACTATTTTTTTTCTTGATTCAAAACCCTGGTTATACTGTTGCTACTCGGCTTATACATAAATATCCTCATAATATCTGTTGCATAACATTTCACTTGATCGATGTAGGTCTACGCATTTGGTTGTTAAGACAAGACTTCTAATCACCACACTTCTATCACGAGCAGTATAATAAGAGTCGATCTCATTCCCTCGATTTCGATGTTCTCACTTCCATGGTTCCTTGTCAAGTCGAGAATCCAACCTTATAACCATCCAATGTGTTAGAAATACATCACTTTAAACTTCATCTTATTCCTGTATTCTCACTCAAATCCAAACTAGAGGGGGCCAAGGAACTAGTCTAAACCTAACTAACTTATGTCAGACTCGAATATTGTTGGTTGTTTGAATAATTACTGCAACACTATTGTTTCGATAAATCATTCGATCAAGACCTGCATGGGCCACCATAAAAACTGTTGTCACGCCCCGCTTCCAAAAAATATGGAGGCGAAGCGTGAGAAGGTCCACTCAGACTTGAAGCTGCAAAGCTGCAAGTCCGATAAGCGTCAATCAAATTTAAAGCTGCAGGTCCTTGCAACGCGAACGAAACAAAGATAATAATAATGAAATGAGACAAAAGAGATATCTCAGAATATCCATAAAATAAGTTTCAACATCACAGAAAAAGCCACCAGGCTGAAAAGAAAAAGAGTTTAAAGGCCCAAACATGGCCAACAAAAGTACAAGGCATAGGTGCCACGCACCAACAACTAACAAAAGGCCTAAAACAAAAGAAAGCTCATCAAAGACTCAAAGAATGGTCACCGGTGTCCACCAAAAACCTCTTGGGCAATCATGGACTCAGGCTCAGCGTCAGCAAAACATCACGTACACAGCAGCGGTCTCCGGCTCAGGGTCTAACATGTGACACCCAAAAGAGCAAGGGGCACATGTCAGCAAGTCTACAAGAGACTTGTGCAAGGAAACTGGAAGTATGTAAAAGTAAAGCAACCTAGCAGTTCTAGCATGAATGCGATGACATGGCAGTTAAAGTATGGGTGCAACAGGTAAAGTAAAGTAAAGTAAAGTAAAGTAAAGTACGAGCATGGTATGGCATGAATCATTCACAAGACAAGTACAAGACAAGTAAAGTAAGCACCTCGTGCACAGAGATTCCGTCTTTTGGCTAGAGTGGCTGATCGGGCCAACTCCTAAGCTCAAGTGACCGTTTATCCCTACCCCTCCACGTGTATCGGGCATTGGTTTTCAGCCAACACATGAGGCCCGCTTCTGGACCACGAGCCAGGAAGTGTTTTAAACAAGTATGGCGTAGGGGTGCACCTAGCCGGAAACACAGAAACACGGATTGTACAAGTATTTTGTAGCGTGTGCTACGATGCAACAATCAATTTGAATGACATGTAAGATGCAATGCATGGCAGTTAAAAGTGCGTAAAGGTAAGGAAAGTAAACGTGACAGTTTAGTATGCATGAACAACATTTTTAAGGGTTGGATCTAGCTTCGTTGTCAAGCTAGATCAATTAGGTGACGGATCTAGTTTCGTTGTCAAACTAGATCAAGTAGGCGTCTAGCCAGCTATTATTTTACTGACTAGTCTCTTTTACGCTAAAAGAAAGGAAGTGGCCTAAAAACATGGTCCTACACAGGAGTTGGCAAGTTTCACTTGCCTGCAAGCACGACGTCTGAGCACACCGTCCAATGAGTCCAAAAATCACAATTATCCTACGTGCACAAGTCCACCGGCCTAAAGTCCATATTATTAATCTTGATTAGTGAATTTAAAACATTTGAAATACTTTAAAAATACTGATTTTAGTCTTTATTAGCATGCATTGGGTTGGGGGTCCTAGGGGTGCAAAGCGTTACCTCAACACGACGCGAAAGCTACACCGGCGTCGGGTAGCGACGCCGGGGGTTGGAATAAGAGAACGCGCTCCAAGTCCTGATTCCAATATAGTTTCCTTGCTGGAAAGTTCAGAGCATCAACCGGAGCAACGGTTCCAGATTCCAAAGCTAGCACGTGCGACGACGGGCTACGACGTGTCGCAACGTCGTGCACGGCGAATCATCGGAGAGAAAACACCTAGGTGGGGCCCACAGTAGTCCTAGGGACCTTTGGGGGACTCACAATACCTCTGGAGAACTTGGGGGGCCCACGGTGGCAAGTGGTGCGACGGGTGCGGGGTTGCGACGAATGGCCCTCGGTCGTACACAGCCAATGCGGGGAATTCCATCGGTCGGGCTCATGCGGCGGGGCTGTGCAGCGCTTGGGGTGTGCAGCAGTGCGGGGGAGCGCTTGATGCGGGGCTTTGCTTCGGTCGGAGCGGGGGACAGCGCCGGTCGGGCGCTTGGGCGGGTCGTTGCAACGTTGCAGCCGTTGCAACGTTGCAGCCTTCGGTCGGTGCGGGCGATGGCCTCGGTCAGACGCGGGCGATGCGGGGCGACAGCTGCGAGCTTGGTGCGGTGCGGTGAAGCGGGCGTGAGCGGGGGCGGCCATCGGTCTGACCGAGAGAATCTCTCGGTCAGGCACGGTGAAACGGGGCGATGGCTGTGCGGAGCGGGCGGGGCTTGGTGCGGGTGGAGCTGCCGGTCGGAGCGGGGAAAATGAGGCCGTTTCCTCGGTCGGTACGGAGCTGCTTCGTCGCAACGTTGCGACGAATCGTCGCAACGTTGCGACGAATCGTCGCAACGTCAATTTTGGGTTTTGGAAGAGGCTAGGGTTAATTTCTTGCGAAAATGGGTCTTCCTAGGGGTTGTTTATATAGTGTAGATGGGTTGACTTGGTCTAGGGCTAAATCTAATAGGATTAGAAGTTTAAAATAATTTAAAATTTGAAATTCAACTTCTCCAACTCACCCAAGGATTTGACTTGGTCCAAATGAGCTGGAAATTGGCTCAAAAATTCTTTAATACGTTTAAAACTCAAATAAATTTTATTTGGCCGAAAATAATTTAAAAATTAATTATTAAAAATAATATAAAACTTGTTAAAAATATAAAAGTGGTCAAATAAACTCCAAAAATTATAAAATAAATATCGGGGTGATCGTGATGACGAATGTAAGCTAACTAAGAAGACAGATCTCATTTTCGATGTCGGACGACGAAACTAAAAATAGAAACGTCTCCCGTCAAAAGTGAAAATCGTCACGTCTCATCGAGTAAGATTAAATTGTGGGAAAACGACTCGAGGAATGTCGTTCCAAGATAGTGCCACTATTTAATACTCTCAGAGACGTTCACAACGGCATATCACACGAAAGTGTTCACAAACAAATAAAGTCTAAAACAAACACGTGCACGGCCAAAAGCACGTGCACGAAAAACGTACAACGAAAAGTGGTCGTTACATCCTCCCCACCTTAGAATAAAGTCTGTCCTCGGACTTTCTAATATATCTAGTCGCTCTAATAACTACCCCAAATCAAGTCACATTATATTACAAACCAGGTATAGTCATTACAGGTGCTCATATACGCACTAGGTAGTCAAACATTAACACTACCAACACGTATATATATTTATATATATTCACGTACGTTATACATTTATACCTATTATAGTCAGTCAGACTCATACACGTATTTCAATCATATATATAAGCATGCATCCCTTATATAACTACTACCTACCTAATCACAAAACAATATTTCAGATACTCATATAAGGATAGTCTCACACTTAGCCAATACAATCATTGCTCTACCTATATGTAGCTACCTATACACAAACATCAAGGGTATACTACCCTCTAATAATCCCTAGTATTCATCCAACACCAAACACATCAACACATGTAGTCACACCATACCATAATTAAGTCAAGTTTCACTATATATATATATATATATATATATATATATATATATATATATATATCACCACTACTATAGTTTCACAATATATAGTCATTCAAATACATGCAAATAGTTCACCATATATTCACATCACGTACGGTCCTATAACTGTATTTACGACACGCCACATATATCATAGTCATCAATACCTATAACTAAGCACATACTTACCCGTGCATGGTGCACACCCATACACGCTAACATTTCATTTACATACACCAATCATACCATTATATAACTAGCACACATACACACCTAGTTTTAGCTAGTACACATACGTTCACACGAGCAAGTCCTTAGTAAATAACTATACCACAATGCGTAGCGACCCACAATCATGTGCGTAGCACAACCAGGCACAAACACTCCTATCACTATACATACATCAAACATTGCTATATTCAAACTACAAACATACATTCAATATACCTAGAGTATACCCACTCAAGCTTGAGTGAGACTCAGTACATATATCAGAATATTCTATATACGTAACACGACATTTATACCTATACCGATACCACTCACATATATATACGTCTACCAATACAACCATATACTTTCCATAAATCAATCACACTTAATATTTAGTCAGGCAATACTCACATAGTTAAATCAATCTATATACCATACTAATAACATTACAGACATCAGCACCCACATATTTATAATACCCTCCCTAGTACAAACATTCACCGTATAGTCACACATAAGTAATGTACATATTCATACCATAGCCTACTACCTATAATTAGTATACTAACACATCCACACGTACATAATTAAGATGTGCAATAGTCGTGTATACCTCACGGTATGCACGCATGCAACATCCCGTAAAAGCAAGCAATAACAATCAAAATTATAATCTACTATCATATGCATATCACCTATATACTCAGGCAACAAAACATAACTACTTACATCTAAACACTATATATATCTACCTACGAGCACATACTCATACGTACTAACATATGGGTCACTCAATAGGCCTACTCTCTTGACCATACGTACACCTATTATTATCACACCTAACATACACATAGCTTTACCAATCATTTTATTTCAACCATTACAAGTATCTCTAACTACATACACTCCATTAGACATTCCAACCCTAACTCTTATATACACATGCATCCCTAGTATAGTATAGCTAACTACACACAAATCTATAAATGCTAACACACAACAACTTCATACTATCACGAATAACTCCGAGTACGTATATATCACACAATAGGTAAACATTAATATACTATGGGGTTATACTCATTCAAGCTCACGTACACCACTTAGGTACGTGCACTACGACTACCTCACAAGGTCCAAGGGCCTACTAACAATTAAGGGTTGACACAAACATTGACGGACCCTAAGGTCTAAGCAATAAAGAGAGGTCGAGAGCGTGACGAGGGAAGGGTCGATAAGCACGAGTTCAGATAGGACGAATACAAGGAGATAGCTTGGTTAGACGAAACATAGACTCAATGGTGATGTTTAGGTCATGGGAAAGGGGGATGTAGTGATGCTTGAATAGGATACAGAAAGAAAATAGGGTAAATAGCATAAGCTAAAACACGTGGAGTTTGAAAACTGTTGTACTTCAAAAGTTGGAATTCTCGTCTGAAAAGAAATATTTGGAGAGCGATAAACGAGTTGTTCAAAATGAGTTTGGGTCGAATATTCATAATAAGAGAAAATGGTCTATTGGGTTAAAAAATTTATAAAAGGAAGTAAAATCATTTACACGAATATTAAGGATGTGGTTTAGAAAATTTTATACGTCAGTAATTTAATATAATGTTGTCAAAAAGTTTTGGAAAGTCAAGAATGAAATCAAGTAACGGAAGAATTTAAACTCATATTAAATGCTTTCAAAACTTTTAGGCTATGGAAAATTTAAAATAACCAACATTGAAACTACTTTTTAGAGAACCAGGGTTTGCCAGAAATGAGAAACTGATTTACATAAGGTTCTTAATATACGAGCACAACAAGTCTGGCACGGATATAAAAATAGTTGAAAGTATGTATGATGCACGGAAAAATAATATTAACTTAGTAGTAGAATTATCGAAATCGAATAGCAAGTCTTTAAAATCAAATCATGGAGGGTCTAAATCAGGAAGTGGTTATGAAAATAGTAATTTTGCAAAAATCTGAAATAGCGAGAACGACCAACTTGCTGAAAGCTGAAATTCCATGTGTCTTGAAAAGTATATGAATGGCAT
This sequence comes from Scilla litardierei, assembly GCA_030789695.1. Lineage (NCBI taxonomy): Eukaryota > Viridiplantae > Streptophyta > Magnoliopsida > Asparagales > Asparagaceae > Scilla > Scilla litardierei. Next base: position 295,221,626 of record CM061142.1, on the reverse strand, counting down.
AAATCAGGAGGGAAAATTACAAGTTGAATCAAAGTACGATTCAGAATAAAATTAATATATGAAGGGACGACGCATTTGCATAAGTACGAAAAACATAGGCTGGGAAAATACTATAAGCTAGTATTCAAAAAAAATCCCGACAACGTTTTAAAAAAAATAAATCAATGAAGGAGAATGAAGTATAAGTATATTAAGATTTTGAACAAAGTTAAACTTAGTGGAAGAGAAGATTGAAAAATACTTTCAGAAGGTTCAAGATTTGCAATGGAGACGTTTGAAAATTGACGACAATCGTCATGAGGCGATCTCGTGAATCGAGGCAAGGAAATTTGGTCAGGTGATCAGAACATACATACGCCTAGGATATGAATCAGGAGACTCTACGAGGAAACTCATACGGCCGACCAACTAAAGATTAAGAACTAAGCGCTAAGACTTTCTAAGGAGCTAGACGGAAACGAAATGCGTTCAGCTTGGTCCGAAATCGATGAACCCAAGCGAACGACAAAAGGAAATTCTAGAAGTCTAATATGGTCAGGGGGTAGAAAATTACCACTAAGGTAACTCCTACGACGATTAAATCAATTGCTAGAAGGGGGTCTAACTACAATCAGGGCCTCTAACTAGCAAGCACAGACGTCTAACTAAGCCTTCTTATCACCTAGTGACGTAGGGAAACGACTAGACTCAGGGCTTATGACTCGGATGTTGCAATTTATTTAATGGACATTCCGTTATTATCGTCGTTTCGTTAATTCGCAATTGCAAGACGGACCTGCATGGGCCACCAACAAAACCTGTCACGCCCCGCTTCCCAAAAATATGGAGGCGAAGCGTGAGAAGGTCCGCTCAGACTTGAAGCTGCAAAGCTGCAAGTCCGATAAGCGTCAATCAAATTTAAAGCTGCAGGTCCTTGCAACGCGAACGAAACAAAGATAATAATAATGAAATGAGACAAAAGAGATATCTCAGAATATCCATAAAATAAGTTTCAACATCACAGAAAAAGCCACCAGGCTGAAAAGAAAAAGAGTTTAAAGGCCCAAACATGGCCAACAAAAGTACAAGGCATAGGTGCCACGCACCAACAACTAACAAAAGGCCTAAAACAAAAGAAAGCTCATCAAAGACTCAAAGAATGGTCACCGGTGTCCACCAAAAACCTCTTGGGCAATCATGGACTCAGGCTCAGCGTCAGCAAAACATCACGTACACAGCAGCGGTCTCCGGCTCAGGGTCTAACATGCGACACCCAAAAGAGCAATGGGCACATGTCAGCAAGTCTACAAGAGACTTGTGCAAGGAAACTGGAAGTATGCAAAAGTAAAGCAACCTAGCAGTTCTAGCATGAATGCGATGACATGGCAGTTAAAGTATGGGTGCAACAGGTAAAGTAAAGTAAAGTAAAGTAAAGTAAAGTAAAGTAAAGTACGAGCATGGCATGGCATGAATCATTCACAAGACAAGTACAAGACAAGTAAAGTAAGCACCTCGTGCACAGAGATTCCGTCTTTTGGCTAGAGTGGCTGATCGGGCCAACTCCTAAGCTCAAGTGACCGTTTATCCCTACCCCTCCACGTGTATCGGGCATTGGTTTTCAGCCAACACATGAGGCCCGCTTCTGGACCACGAGCCAGGAAGTGTTTTAAACAAGTATGGCGTGGGGTGCACCTAGCCGAAAACACGGAAACACGGATTGTACAAGTATTTTGTAGCATGTGCTACGATGCAACAATCAATTTGAATGACATGTAAGATGCAATGCATGGCAGTTAAAAGTGCGTACAGGTAAGAAAAGTAAACGTGACAGTTTAGTATGCATGAACAACAAGTTTAAGGGTTGGATCTAGCTTCGTTGTCAAGCTAGATCAATTAGGTGACGGATCTAGTTTCGTTGTCAAACTAGATCAAGTAGGCGTCTAGCCAGCTATCATTTCACTGACTAGTCTCTTTTACGCTAAAAGCAAGGAAGTGGCCTAAAAACATGGCCCTACACAGGAGTTGGCAAGTTTCACTTGCCTGCAAGCACGACGTCTGAGCACACCGTCCAATGAGTCCAAAAATCACAATTATCCTACGTGCACAAGTCCACCGGCCTAAAGTCCATATTATTAATCTTGATTAGTGAATTTAAAACATTTGAAATACTTTAAAAATACTGATTTTAGTCTTGATTAGCATGCATTGGGTTGGGGGTCCTAGGGGTGCAAAGCGTTACCTCAACACGACGCGAAAGCTACACCGGCGTCGGGTAGCGACGCCGAGGGTTGGAATAAGAGAACGCGCTCCAAGTCCTGATTCCAATATAGTTTCCTCGCTGGAAAGTTCAGAGCATCAACCGGAGCAACGGTTCCAGATTCCAAAGCTAGCACGTGCGACGACGGGCTACGACGTGTCGCAACGTCGTGCACAGCGAATCATCGGAGAGAAAACACCTAGGTGGGGCCCACAGTAGTCCTAGGGACCTTTGGGGGACTCACAATACCTCTGGAGGACTTGGGGGGGCCCACGGTGGCAAGTGGTGCGACGGGTGCGGGGTTGCGACGAATGGCCCTCGGTCGTACACAGCCAATGCGGGGAATTCCATCGGTCGGGCTCATGCGGCGGGGCTGTGCAGCGCTTGGGGTGTGCAGCAGTGCGGGGGAGCGCTTGATGCGGGGCTTTGCTTCGGTCGGAGCGGGGGACAGCGCCGGTCGGGCGCTTGGGCGGGTCGTTGCAACGTTGCAGCCGTTGCAACGTTGCAGCCTTCGGTCGGTGCGGGCGATGGCCTCGGTCAGACGCGGGCGATGCGGGGCGACAGCTGCGGGCTTGGTGCGGTGCGGTGAAGCGGGCGTGAGCGGGGGCGGCCATCGGTCTGACCGAGAGAATCTCTTGGTCAGGCACGGTGAAACGGGGCGATGGCTGTGCGGAGCGGGCGGAGCTTGGTGCGGGTGGAGCTGCCGGTCGGAGCGGGGAAAATGAGGCCGTTTCCTCGGTCGGTGCGGAGCTGCTTCGTCGCAACGTTGCGACGAATCGTTGCAACGTCAATTTTGGGTTTTGGAAGAGGCTAGGGTTAATTTCTTGCGAAAATGGGTCTTCCTAAGGGTTGTTTATATAGTGTAGATGGGTTGACTTGGTCTAGGGCTAAATCTAATAGGATTAGAAGTTTAAAATAATTTAAAATTTGAAATTCAACTTCTCCAACTCACCCAAGGATTTGACTTGGTCCAACTGAGTTGGAAATTGGCTCAAAAATTCTTTAATACGTTTAAAACTCAAATAAATTTTATTTGGCCAAAAATAATTTAAAAATTAATTATTAAAAATAATATAAAACTTGTTAAAATATAAAAGTGGTCAAATAAACTCCAAAAATTATAAATTAAATATCGGGGTGATCGTGATAACGAATGTGAGCTAACTAAGAAGACGGATCTCATTTTCGACGTCGGACGACGAAACTAAAAATAGAAACGTCTCCCGTCAAAAGTGAAAATCGTCACGTCTCATCGAGTAAGATTAAATTGTGGGAAAACAACTCGAGGAATGTCGTTCCAAGATAGTGCCACTATTTAATACTCTCAGAGACGTTCACAACGGCATATCACACGAAAGTGTTCACAAACAAATAAAGTCTAAAACAAACACGTGCACGGCCAAAAGCACGTGCACGAAAAACGTACAACGAAAAGTGGTCGTTACAAATGTCACTCCCCTCTTCCCAAAAGATTGAGCAGCGAAGCATAGCCAGCCCGCATGGACTAAAGCCGTTGAGGCTCGGGGTCCAATAAGCGTCCATGGCAAGTTATGATGCGGAGGGGAAGGTCCGATCAAATGATTTAGCATGAAACAATAGAAATAGCAGTAAAAAGATATTATTCAAACGCAGAAGGTAACCAACAAAGAGTTTAACATAAAGACTAAAACTGTACGTACCGGAGGCAACTAAAAAGGAAAGAGTCTGCGGGGGGTCCTCAGGTGTGGCAGCTCTGTCAAGTCTGTGACATGTGCAAAACACATGTCAGCAACGAACTAATGAGACCATAAGTTAATGCAGTTATACAATTCTAGCAGTTCTAAATGGAATTTAAAAGACAACTACACAGACAGTTCTAGAAAACAGGAAATAAGTAATGGTTATTCTAATCGATCTGCTAGGGGTGTCCATCTAGACAGATCGTCTAAGAGTGGTTCATGTAGTTCTGTCAATCTGCCAGGGGTGTCCATCTGGTCAGATTGTCCAAGTCTAGAAAAGGTCAAACGACCGGAATGCATCCCTGCGAAGCAGACAGGAGTGCACCAACTGCGATACAAAGATAAAGCCTAAGGACTCAAGCTGCGTAGGCGGAGGGGAGCTACCCCCCAGGCCCAGCTAGACTCTTTTGTCCAACCCCACCCGCGAGTCGTTTGTGTTATGGACACGAGTCAACAAACGCTCCATCTAGACACGAGACAAGACAAGGATCACGAATGATACAGCGTATCATACCGGAGCGCACCAGTCACAGGTGAGCCAAAGCTGGGGAGCACCAGTTCTCAATGGTCACCCCCGTCGTCGATCCGAAACAAATCATTAATCATGAATGATACTACGTATCATATCAGAGCGCACCAGTCACGGGTGAGCCAAAGCTGGGGAGCACCAGTTCTCAATGGTCACCCCTGTCATCGATTAACTATCCGTAAGTGAGACATTCCTGGACGAGCCAGCTAACGCTCCACAAGTCCGAAAGCGAGCCGTCTCTGGGCTTGCCAGCAGACGCTCCACAAGAGTAGTGACAAACCTCCGTATAGGAGAGGCCCACGCCTGTGATCTTCTACCAAGATCCACACAATTATAATATCTGGCTTATTAATTAGCATGTGAGGTTTAAGTTGCATCTTAAAAGTGGGTTCGAGCAGAAAATAGCATGTGATCATTTTCAAGTATTTTTGCAGAAATAAATCTAGCAGTTCTAACGTCTATTCTAGAAAAGCATAAAAGCAGTAACTAAAGTCTCATTCCTTGCCTGAAAGATTTCGGCAAGGATGTAGTCCAGCAGGGTCTGGGTCAACCAATGGATCTACGGAACCTCAACACGGCGCGAAAGTTACACTGGCGTCGAGTAGCGACACCAGGGGTTGGAATCCGGTTTCGTGAACGGTACGGAACGACGGGTACTCTGTGATAAATCACGTGCACGAATGAGTTCATTACGACAGAACCAGAATTTATTGAGTCAGCCTAGGACGTCTGATGGACCAATTTTAATTAGGTTCTCTACTCCAAAATTGACGACACATCAATATTAATGACCATTAAAATTATTAGTGTGATAGTAACGGCACGGATCTAGCACAACAATTATTGAAACATAACCTAGGTTAAAAGTTGTCTACACTAGTTATTACCCTATAATCATTATTAGCAACGACATACCAAGATTACTACTGGGTCTAGATCAATTTAATAGTCTGCAAAAATAATGGGCAAGTTAAACTAGGGTAGCTTATAAGTTACAACATTCTATAGAGAAACCTAGGTTAACAATTGTTAGGGGTTTCATAAGTTGTCCACCATGCTAATTAGCAAACTAGCATCAGAATCTTAGGTCCATTAGCTGCTCAATAAAGAAAATAGAAATCCCAAGATCTATTTGCAATTGAACCTAGGGTATAACAATGATATACATTGATGCCATATATATATAAGAGATAACACTAATATTTGTTAAGGCCTAAGTTTCCTAACCACATAATAATGTATATAACAGCTCTAAGGGTTTATGGGTATAAAACCTACTGTTAAAAACCTAGAAGGCAAGTTACACATCCATATTAACATAGTGATATAATAATCTACAAGTTTAGTTCTAACCCATAGATGGAAGGGCTCTCACCGAGCTTGCAGGTAGACGATGGGCGAGGGTTCCGGCGGCTTTGACAGCGGAATCGCTGCGTGGGTTGACGAGGGAGGTCGCAGGGACGGTGGCACGTCGGAGGAGCGGCTCACAGCGGTGGCGCTTGGCTGGAGAATGCCGGAAACGGGGATCACGGCAAAGGGAAGAGCCGTAGGGCTGTCGGGGGGTCAAGGCGACGCGGGAGGTCACCTGAGGGGCCGTGACGACGCCGTGGACATCGTCGGGCATTGCTGCCGCCGCGACAGGGAGAGGGGATCCGACGTGGTGCTGCGCTGCAGTCGGAACAGCGGCGCCCGGAGCTTCGCGGCTGTTTCCGACGGAGTTGCGGCGATTGCTGCTCCTGCGTGCTGCTGATGCGGTTGCGACGCCTGGGGGACGCCGGCGGCCACGGCGGAGCAGCTGTGGGTTGTAGGGTGAGGCCGGACGGCGGGGCAAGTCGGTGAGGGCTGGAGCACAGAGAACGCCGGCAGTCTTGGAGATTCTCCGGCGGTGGTGGACGGGGCACGTCGGAGCGTAGGTTGCCGGCATGGGTAAGGGCGGAGATGGGAGAGAGGGAAGTCGGAGTTGTGCTGCCGCGGTTGGGGAGATGATCGCGTGAAGAATGTATAGGGCGGCGGTCTTGTGATTGCTGTGAGATGATAAAAGCTAGGTTTCAAATAATTTACCCTAGGTCTAATATTTTAAATGGGTCCTCACGTGAGCAACCAAGGTTGCCTTAAAAAATAGGTGTGGGCTTGGAAACGTGGGGCCTAGGTCACGGCTATAAGTTAGGGTTTTGGGTTATAGAATTAGATTGTTATTATAAGGTTTCTTGTTATAACTTATTATAAACAAATACTCACACACTCTCTCCCTCTCTCCTACCTGCCATGTGTGCACGGTCAAAAGGGGAAAACGTGGGCTCGGTTATCATCTAAGAGAATATTATTATTATAAAAATTATTAGGGGATACGAGCTAAGAGGAACTTAAGGTTAACTAATATCTAAAGTGGGCAGAAAGTGAAAGTAGATCAAACGGAGCCCAAAAATCGTTAGATAAATACGGGGGTGGCCGGGATGACAAGAGAAACACAATAAGGAAGACGGATCATAATTTTGACGACGAGGGACGAAACTAAAAATAGAAAGGCCTCGCGACAAAAGTGAAAATCGTGACGTCTCGTCAAATAAGGTCAAATCGTGGGAGAACGATCCGTGAAATGACGTTCCAACTTAACACCAAAATTTTAATACTCTCAGAGAGGGTCACAACGGCATATCGCACTATAGGATTTGGTTACGGACAGAGTCTAAAATGAATACGTGCACGAACAAGGCTACGTGTACGCAACGCATATAGGCGGTACGGGGTCCAAATACGATCGTAATTCAAGGTTGGGCACACGTCGGGGTTGGCTTGCTAAGGATGCAACCAAGGTGCTACGGCCCTATCGACTCAACGACACGACTCACATACCAAGCACAAAACCAATCAGGTACTCGAAATTGCTATACGCACAGCCGTATGACAAATAGAGAGTACCGGCCGTTACAGAGTCAAATAAAACACGTGCACGAAAAAGCACGTGCACGTAGAAACTCATAAGGTCGGAAAGCGACCGTTACATTCTACCCACCGTAGAAATGATTCCGTCCTCGGAATCACTTACACTAATAATAATAATATTTATACACACTTATACCCGCAACTCTCATATCTACACATAAAGATCGCTAATCCTATAACTCCAAACAACGTTCCTTAGTAATCCATCATCAAGCGTCTCTTCACTGGATAATGCTACAACTAGAATCACGCCCTAGCATCTGACTCTAGATCCATATTACCGTCCACAATTCAACAATCATCATGTCCCCAATATATCATCCGTCACCTTAACTCATAATTCTATTCCCCAAAATCAATGAACCAAAAACTACATCTATCCTTACTCTTAACATCTAACCTCCTAATAATACTAAAATCCATCTTCATAACATCTCATTCATCTCAACATGTCGTATTACTTCCAATGTCTTCTCACGTCAACTGAATAATCGAATCTTGATGCTTTAAATGTTCTACTCATTCTCATGATCACTCTAAATCATACTATCGCGTCCTATCTACTCTTATCTATCACTCGTCCAAGTTTCAGATCGATTAAGTACTCATCTCCCTATACATAATATCATCCAATCAGAGTTCTCCATTGGGTCCTTCACACATCGGTATTATAAATAAGTCATGGACACCTCCTTCTTTTCATCCAAGGAAATCTAATCTCATATCCTTGTGTCCCAAAATCAATTAATCATCGCTATTACATATCTCCTCACACACTATACCTACCCGCACAAAAGATCATATAATAATAATAGTTAGGCCCAATAATATAACAACAATAAGCATAACATTTCTAAGGGAGAAAGAAGAGAAGAGAAAGGAAAAACTTAAGGTCAAAGACATATTTTTTTTAAAACATTTGGAAAAACATGTGAAGTTGTGGTAATGGATGAGGGAGGATAAATGATTTGTGATCTTGTGAGCTAGTTTCAAAAAATTTAAAGATTTGGTTTAAAAGGAAACAAAAGTTTTAATATAATCACATGCAGCCAAGATAAGCTATTCAATAGTACGAAAGACTAAGTCTAAGGAATTGCCTGCTATAACACTATCCATACATATATGAATACCATCATCTAGACAACTCCATACGCATATCACGGACCACACTGGGTATGCCACATGACGCAAGGTACATTTAGTAAGATCCTAAAGGTAACACACTCATACAGGTCCACACACTCTACCTATAAACATACACCACGACGACATTACAAAACCAAGGGCCCACTACTAAACTATAGTTGACACAGACAACTACAAGCACTATTGTCTACATGAAAGAAAGGAACCGAAGCAAAAAGCGAAACGAAACAAGACCGGAAAGAATGGGTTTGGATAAGGCGAGGATAAGGAGATAACTAGTTGGATGGAACTAAGATATTGCTCAAAAATATTGAAATAGATAAAAGGAGAATTACGTGTAAAATATGGTATCATATACTTTATACTTATCTTAAAAATGTAGAAATAGTGAGCAGATGGTAGAAAATTTCAACCCGGAAAAAGAGTTAAACGGAGAAATGAAGAGTAGGGTGAGGTAGTGATTGTTTTACATATGTAAATAGATTTATAGCAGATTTTTGAAATACAGATATGATGATTAGAAAACAGATATACTAAAAATTGAAGTCTCTTTTTTATAGCTCCAAAAATATCCTAAAAGTATTGTACGATAAGTGGTTAAAATAAATTTAATAGTATAGAAAGAAAGGGATAATATATTAAATAATCAAAATGGAAATAAAGTTTTATATTTATATATATGTATGTATGTATATATAAACTGAAATTCGAAAGATATAGGTTAGAAAAATTATAAGATGGTAATTAAAGATTTTTGATGAGAAATTTCGAAATTCAAAGAATGCATTCAAGTTAACCGAAAGGTTAGGAAATCTAAGTTCATGCTTTTTTTCAAAGAATTGAAACTGGGGGAGGAATTCGAAAAAATATAATAATGAAAATTCTTTAGAAGGATCGGGAGGCTGAATGGAAAAGATTCAACGATTGGCGACTGACGATGAACAGATCACGTGATTCAAGGTCAATGAAAAGAATCGAATGATCCAAACGTAAATATGACTAGGAGATGAATCATGAAAAGCCACGGTGGAATCCTACGGTCTATGGCAAAGAAGGGTAATGATCAGAAAGATGCTAGAAGTCAGGGATTCTAATTATCGGACCGATTAAATATCAGGAGAACTCGGCACTAAGACTTCCTAATGAGCTAGACTGTAATCAGGATCTATGGGGAAAGTTCCTAAGAGAATCAAGGTTACGTTCTGCCGGGCCCAAAGTCGATGGACCAGAACGAACGACTAAAAGAAGGGCTCTAGAAATCTCACACGGTCAGAGTCAAGTGGGGCTACTAAGGTATCCTAGGACGAGGATGACTAAATCTTAACCAAGGAGTCAGACTATCAAACCTGGATGTCTATCTAAGTCTTCCTACCATCTAAGACTGGAAAAACCTAATTTAGACTTGTACATGGATATTAAATGAATGTGGTACTCTTATTATTCCGAACTTTTGCAAGACCTACATGGGCCACCACTAAAACATGTCACGCCCCGCTTTCCAAAACGACGGAAGCGAAACGCGACAAGGCCCGCTTAGGCCGGAGCTGTGAAGCTCGGACCCAATAAGCGTCTGTAGGGATACCATTTTAAAATTTTCAGGTTCTTGCATTTATAAAATCCGAAACAACAAAAGTACAGAATGAAAAGGATGCATTCATTTATATAGAGAGATAATATCCAGCAAGTACAAAGTCTAAAAAAAGAGAAGCCTAAGCATGGCAACAAATTACCGAAAGAGCGAACTAAAAGTAGTAACCTCCGGAAGTCCGCAACGGTGCGGGACATCTAAGTCTGGTCCTCGTCAGGTACATACTCCGGGTCGACGTCCTCTGGCTCCACGTACTCAGGAATGTCCGGCTCATCCACGTGCTCTGGCTTAACACCTGACGTACAACACCCAAGAGAAAAGGAACTGTACGTCAGGTAAAGTCTACACAGAAAATGTTAGACTCTACTGCACGTGTATTTTAATTTAGAACAACGATTTACTGGTTAATTAACATGCTGGGGTTATAACATGACATTTAAAGAAAGTAACGGAGCAGGAGAAGTAAACACGACACGTTGTAGATGTAGTGTGTGCTACCGACTACGGGACTAACCTAAACGGGTCCAGACAAGACGTGACAAGACAAGACAAGACGGGACATGACAAGACACGTGTAACTCGAAGGGTTCAGGCCTTACTGTTCGAGGGGGATCAGACACTCTCCCCGTGCACACGCTCAACCCTACTCCAACCTAAGTGCATAAGACAAGTCCGTACAAGGGATCACTCACTTTAGCTTGGTGAGTGTCCTATTGCCCACAGGCTGTGTATCAGTACAAGGAATCACCCATTCACTGGTGAGTGCCCTATTGCCCGCAGGCTGTGTATCAGTACAAGGGATCACCCACTCACTGGTGAGTGACTCATTGCCCGCAGGCTGTGTATCAGTACAAGGGATCACTCACTCACTAGTGAGTGCCCTATTGTCCGCAGGCTGTGCAAAACAACACACGACATGACAAGACATGGATGGTTCTTCTAGGGGGTCCACACGCACGCACGCACAAGATAACCCTAAGGTGTCAAAAGTTGTTGTTGTTGCGCTTAGACTTCGTCGTCAAGTCTAAGCTGTCAAGGGGTGTCCCGGACGCTATCATTTCATGTCCGGTTCTATTTGTTCACATTTTAACAGTTCTACAAGTCTAAGGCCTAAACACGGCCGAAGGTACAAGTGAGTACACTTGCTTGTGGTGGCGAGTGTGTCGTCCGTCCGGAGCGTCCCGTCCAAGCGTCGCGTCTGCAGTAGTCCGTCTGAAACAGGGTCACGGCGACGGTGTCAGGTCGCGTTTTTCAACAAACCCTATTAGGGTTTGTTTCTAAAATTGGCGGGACTACCCTAATAGTCAAAAAGGCACGTTTTGATGTTTTTGTTCAATCTAGATCGACGTCTACCCTATGTGCACAGAAAAATTGTCCGATCGTCGATCTTTTCTATGGTGGGCAACGTTTTACATATGCTGAAAATAAATTTAGTTCAAGTTGACCAATTTTAGTTTAGGTTTTGGTTAGCTACGGTGTGGGTTTTACTACTCGTTAGGGAAACCAACCTCGTGATGTCGTCAAACAAGCGGAAGTCGGGTCTGAACGGCGAAACGTCGACGTCGTCTGGAACTCCTCGACCACGGGTAGCGCAGCGAGGTACCTTTGGACAGCGGGGTGGTGGCACGAAATCAGCGAGCTAAAAGCGATTCTCCTCCCGTTACGAGTAGCGCAATGGATCTTCACGATAACGGCGACGTCGGCTAAAAGTACGTCCGTGCGGCAATGCACGTGAAATCTGAGAGTCCAAGGGGGATGTTGGAAGATGAAGTAGGACCAGAGGAAGATGCTCGGCCCGGTGGGTGGCCGACGGCATGAGCGTACGGCGGTGGGTGGCCGTGAGAAGCCGGAGAGGACAGATTCGCGCAACGTCCGTTGTTGCGCGTCTCAGAAAAATTCCAGCAACAAACAGAGAAAACGGGAAGTTGCAAAAGGTAAAGGACTTCAAGACAAAGCCAACGGCAGTGGAGTTGTCACCGGGGGTGGTCGAAGGTGGCCATGCGTGGGAGGCGAAGTTCAGCTTTCAGATCTGTGAAAAACAGCCGATACAGCGTGTTCCGACGAGGATTCTGGGAGCTACAGGTGGGATATGAGTGTGAGGAAATTTGCAGTTGGTAGGGGGTTTCAATAGGAGTCCAACGACGGTAGGTTGGTCGTCGTAGGTGGCCGGATGGCCGGTGGGCACGAGTTTTCCCGGTGGTGGTGCAGATCTATAAAACTATCGTTACGTCGAGTTAGAGAGATGTTTCAAGGAGGTAGAGACGAGGAAAGAGGGTAAGGGGAGTTGGAGATGATCGGGGGGTCAAAGAGTAGTTGATCGGGGGTGGTGGTCGCCGGAGGGGGTGGCCGGAGCGGCGGCGGCAGCCGTTTTTCCGACAGGCGCACAGATCTCTGTATAGCTGCGGCTAATGGGTTTTAGAGAGAGAAAATGGTGGAGAGAGAAGGGTGGCCGGAGGGGGATGGATGGCCGACGGCCAGGGGTGGTCGGTGGCGGCCTAGGGTGGCCGGAGGGGGATGGATGGCCGACGGCCAGGGGTGGTCGGTGGCGGCCTAGGGTGGCCGGAGGTGGAGCAGAAATTGCATGGAAGAGGGTTTGCGTGAGATGTATGGCGGCTGGGTTTGTGTTGCCATTTGAAGAAGTAGGGTTTTGATATTTAGCTTTGAGCTTTTGGTTAAATGGGAGAGAGATATAGAGATAGGGAGAGTGGATATAGGTGACATGAGATGTGTGAATAGTGGCTGAAATAAAATCCCATGATACGTGGGATTGAATGAGGGATTTGATTAAGATTTGTTTTAATTCAAAATTCAAATGGATTAAGGGTTAATCAACGGTTGAAATTAATTAGGGGATATCTTCCACCACGGGCATCGGAAAAATAATCCAAAAATACCGGGACGATTGTGGAGATGAGAAGTACGGTGCTATGGGTCCGATCGCGTGCTACACCTAACAGAAATTATCGTAAAATCGGGAACCCCGTATTGGTGCCAAAAGACCAAAACGCCCCTCCCATTCAAAGTCGCTTTGCGAGAAAACGAGCCGTGAAATGACGTTTCCAAAAATTACTATAAAATTCTACACTTCCATACGGTCACAACGGCATATCACATCGTATATACCGAAACGAAGAAAGAGTCAAATAAAACACGTGCACGAAAAAGCACGTGCACGTAGAAACTCATAAGGTCGAAAAGCGACCATTACACTGGTAGGCGATGATGTGGATTTGTAATCAGGTGCTATGGCGTGATTCTAGTTGTAGCATTATCCAGTGGAGAGACGTGTTATAATGGATTATTGAGGAACGTCGTTTGAAGTTATAGGATTAGCGATCTTTATGTGTAGATATGAGAGTTGCGGGTATATAAGATTAGATAGATATTATTATTATTATTAAAAGTGATTCCGAGGGCGGAATCATTTCTAAGGTGGGTAGAATGTAACGGTCGTTTTCCGACCTTATGTTTTTCTGTGTGTACGTACGTTTTGTACGCGTATTTTATTTGAATCTTTCTTGGTTTCGGTATATACGATGTGATATGCCGTTGTGACCGTATGGAAGTGTAGATTTTAATAGTAATTTTTGGGAACGTCATTTCAAGGCTCGTTTTCTCGCAAAACAGCTTTGAATGGAAGGGCGTTTTGGTTTTTTGGCTTTAACGCTCAGTTCCCGATTTTATAATAATTCCCGATAGGATTAGCAGGCGGCTAGACGCCGGTAGCCCCGTACTTCTCGTCTCTGCAATCGTCCCGAAATTTTCGGAATATTTTTCCGATACCCGTAGTGGGACTTATCCCCTAATCAAATTCCAACCCTTAATTTTTAGCCTTTAACCTTTCAAATTCAAATTTGAATTTCAAGTCATTTACAAGTCAAATGAGACTTACCATTTTTGGACCCATTTAAACCCTTTTGGTTTTCTCTTATTCCCTTGATTAAACCCATTTAATACTAATCCCATTAATTATATTCCAAATCCCCTTCCTATTAAACCCTACCCCACATTTTGTATCCATGTGGCCGAACCCCATTGTGCGCATACACAGACTTTAAACAAAAAAAGAAAGGGAAAACATAAGACCCTAAAGCTAACGTGCAAGCCATTTTGTAACCCATGCTCAACATTGAAACCCTTAGACTACTAGGCATTCACGTGCTATTTTCTTTCTCACAACCCAACTATTTCTTTAAATAATAAACCTAGGACCCTCTCTTTCCCCTACTGATCGATCCAAAATGTAACTCTAGAGAGACCTAGCTATGGCGCAAATTACACGGAGATGAATCCCCGGCAACTGCGCCAAAAACTTGATCGCGTCCGAGTGTACACCCGAAAAACGACTTGTAGTTTTACCGCAAGCGCACGGTGTAGCGGCGAGCGGGTATCGAACTCAGGGAGGAACAAATGACCGTGTCTCTTTTCAATCACCTAGCTTTCAAGAGAATCGAGAATAGTTTGGGGTATAACAACCACAATCGTTCAAAAATCAAGAGAAATATCAATTTAATAAAACGTCTAGGGATAGGAATCCCCACTACGGACCTTGTCACGCCCCGCTTCCCTAAAATGGAGGCGAGACGTGAGAAGGTCCGCACAGACGTGGAGCTGTGAAGCTTCGCGCCTGATAAGCGTCAGTAAAACAAGTGCAGGTCCCTGTAACCACGAGCAGAACAAGATAATAACACAAGGAGATACAGGAATAAAATCACAAATCTCAGCAATGTCCAAACATAAAATTAAGTTCAACATCCAGAAAAGCCACCAGGCTAAAGGAAAGAGTCTAAAGGCCCAGAACAAGGCCAACAAAGACAAACATAAACAGAGTATTGGTGCTACGCACTGACAACAAAAACAGTCTAAAACGAAGAACACAAGCAGCCTCTACGACTGATCTCCAGTGTCCTCGTACTCCTCAACGAACGCAGGCTCTGACTCAGCGTCAGCAACCACCACGTCCTCCGCAGCACTCTCAGGCTCGGGATCTAACATGTGTCACCTAAAAGAGTAAAGGGGCACATGTCAGCAAGTCTAACAAGACTTGAGCAAGGAAACGAAAGTGAAGGCAACTAGCAACCTAGCAGTTCTAGTATGATGCATAACATGGCAAGTATAGTATGGAAGTGACAAGTAAAGGGAAGTACAAGTAACAAGTAGCAAGTATGGCATGGATAACAAGTTTTACAAGTAAAAACACGGACAAGTACAAGTCAAGTAGTTCACGTCAAGAGAACACGTCAAGTAAACACGTCAAGTAAACACGTCGTGCACAGAGATTTCGTCTGCTGGCTAGAGTGGCTGATCGGGCCAACTCGTAAGCTCAGGTGACCGCGTATCCCTACCCCTCCACGTGTATCGAGCCAGGGCCTTACCCCCGAACACGGAATGCTCGCTTCTGGATCACGAGCCAGGAAGTGTATTTAACACGTATATCGAGCCAGGGCATCACCCCCGAACACGGAATGCTCGCTTCTGGAACACGAGCCAGGAAATGTATTTAACACGTATGGCATAGGGTTATGCCCGCATAACAGGTGCCTGGCCGGTAACACAGAAACACGGATTTGTACAAGGATTCGTAGCGTGTGCTACGATGCAACATTCAATGCATGGATGACATGACATGGCAAATAATAGTGCAAGGCGTACAGTTAAAGTATTAAACATGGCAGTTAAGATTCATGGATGGCAACAAGTGCAAATAATGAAAAGTAGTCGGATCAAGCTTCGTTGTCAAGCTAGATCCTGAAATTAGGGCCTAGGCGAGTATCATTTCGTCGCCTAGTCTCTTTTACGCCTACAACAAGCAAATGGCCTAAAACATGGCCTAAAACCCTAAGTGGCAAGTTTCACTTGCATAATACCGACTATGACGATCGACGGTAAAACGTCACACAACTTTATTCTACGGAATGGAATCGTTGCCATGACAAAACAACATTAGAACAATATCCAACCTAGTTTTATTAGGGTTTAACAAAAATCACAAAACGGGTTATGAGAATATTAAAGGATCGATTCACTACCGTATGAAGCGGAAGATCGATGCCGAGCAAGCACGACAATGGAATAAACGATCCGGGAAACTAGGGCTCAGATCTGGAAATGGGGAGAAAATCTGGAGAAATGAGATTTTGGGGGTTTATAGGGGTTTTCCGGCGGCCTAGAGGTGATGGCCGGCCTAAATGGAGAGGGGGAGAGGCTCGTGAGGAAGGAGGAAGGCTAGGGGAAGATGGATGATGAATTGAGGAAGAAGGAGGCTTAGAAGAAAATGAAAGAAGAAAGAAAAACGTTTGGGGTTTAAATAGAAAATCGTGTGGCGGCTGGGCAAACCCTAGGTTTACGACAGCAGTTAGTCGGTCAAAGAAGAGTGGTCGACCGACTAGTTCGAGAACTAGTCGGTCGGTCGGCTAACTGTGACCGACTAACACCAAACAGTAACTCAGGTCGACAAAATGGTCAATGAATTAGTCGGTTAAAGAACAATGGCTGACCGACTAGTTTGCAACCTAGTCGGTCGGTGGTTGTTCTTAGACCGACTAACGATAAACAGTAACTCATGTGAAATTAATCAAAGGAACTAGTCAGTCTGAGAGCAAGTTCTGACCGACTAGTTTCACATCTAGTCGGTCAGTGGTTGTTCTTAGACCGACTAAGAGTAAACAGTAACTCCTGTATAATTGATTCAATGAACTAGTCGGTTTGGAAGAGTTCCTGACCGACTAGATCTCAATCTAGTCGGTTGGTCCCCCTTCTTGAACCAACTAAGGTGCACGAAAAGTGCCGAAATGAAGCGTGAAGCTTCGGGAAGATTCCTATAGCTTCTAAGATCACTCTAACTCTAAAATATGAGCGATTTGAAGTTCGTCAAGAGTGACTTACTCCACGATCAACGATTCTAAGGAAGAAGCTAGAAAATCACGACGAAACGATCGAAAACGA
The DNA here is from genome assembly GCA_030789695.1 of Scilla litardierei. Taxonomy (NCBI): domain Eukaryota; kingdom Viridiplantae; phylum Streptophyta; class Magnoliopsida; order Asparagales; family Asparagaceae; genus Scilla; species Scilla litardierei. Next base: position 295,204,521 of record CM061142.1, on the reverse strand, counting down.
AAGCTACAGAGACGAAAACCACACATAAGGAGAAAATCCACCAAAATACATATATATATAATATAGATAATCCAAATTCATGAAAACCAGTCGTTGCATCCTCCCCAACTTAAGAAAAATTCCGTCCTCAGAATTTCCCAACACTCACGTGTCCGGGAACAAAAGTGGGAAACGCTCTCGCATCTCATCCTCATTCTCCCAAGTAGACTCTCCTGGCGAGCCGTGTCGCCACATCACCCTCACAAGATTGACAACCTTGTTCTGAAGTGACTTCTGACGCCTGTTCAGAATCTGCACTGGCTGCTGGTCTTACGTCATATCAGGGCGAACGGTAATCTCCGAAAAATCCACAGCATGAGACGGATCGCTAATGTATCGACGAAGCTGCGACACATGGAAAACATTGTGAACTCCTTCCAAAGATGGCGACAAGGCTAAGCGGTAGGCTACCTCGCCAACTCTCTCCAGAATGTCAAACGGTCCAATGTATCGCGGGCTCAACTTCCCTCGCTTCCCAAAGCGAATCACACCACGATTCGGGGAAATCTTCAAGAACACATGGTCACCCGGTTGAAACTCCAAAGGACGCCGTTTAGCATCCGCCCAATGCTTAAAACGATCCTGAGCAATCCTCAACCTCTCCCGAATGTTCCTGACAACATCCACAGCCTCCACAATCATCTCAGGTCCCAACAGCTCCCGATCACCAACGTCATCCCAACTCAATGGCGATCGACATTTCCTCCCATACAGCACGGCGAAAGGCGCCATGCCAATGCTCGCCTGGAAGCTGTTGTTGTAGGAAAACTCTACCAGATGTAGATGGTCCTCCCACGAACCCTTGAAATCCAACATGCACGCCCTCAGCATGTCCTCCAAGATCTGAATCGTCCTCTCGGACTGGCCATCCGTCTGCGGATGGTACGCCGTGCTGAAACTCAGACGCGTACCCAAACTCTTCTGCAAACTCTGCCAGAACTGAGATGTGAACCTCGTGTCTCTGTCCGACATGATACTCACAGGGACTCCGTGAAGTCGTACAATCTCCTGCACAATTCACGTTACATCACCATCTAAACTAGGAAAAGGAAATAGAAACGGAGAGTAAAAGAATTTACCACCATGTATCTCCTTGCTAGCGCCTCAGTGGACTGTCCTACTCGGAATGGAATAAAATGCGCGGATTTGGTCAATCGATCTACGATCACCCAAATCGAGTCATTCTGCTTCGGGCTCCGAGGTAGTCCAGTCACGAAATCCATAGTGATGTGTTGCCACTTCCACTCCGGAATCGGAAGCGGTTGTAGCAACCCTGCCGTACGTTGATGCTCCGCCTTCACCTGCTGGCAAACCAAGCACTTGGCTACACTCTGAGCCACGCTCCTCTTCATACCATGCCACCAGTAGTTCAGACGAAGATCCTTGTACATCTTGGTGCCACCAGGATTTACAGAATACGGCGAACTATGTGCCTCCACCAACAACTCCTCTCTGATATCCCCAGCTGGCACACACAACCTGGCTCCAAACCTCAGCGAGCCATCCTCATGAATCAAAAAATCAGTCCGCAGACCGGCTTCTACCTGCTCCCGAATCTTCACCAGCTTCAGATCTCCCGCCTGGCCAGCCTTGATCCGATCCACAATCGACGACTGAATCTGCATACTCATCAACGGAGAAGCTTCTCCAGGAAGAACAATCTCAACACCAGACTCGCAAAAATACTGCTGCAATCTCCACTGCGAGGTCAAAATCACCGCTGGAAGCCTACTCAGCGCATCAGGAACCACATTCACCTTGCCAAGGTGATACTGCAAATCAATCTCATAATCCGCCATGAGCTCCAACCATCGACGCTATCTCATGTTGAGCTCCTTCTGAGTAAAAATATACTTCAAGCTTTTGTGATCGGTGAAGATCTTCACTTTCTCATTCAGCAAGAAGTGCCTCCAAATCTTGAGCGTAAACACGACAGCAGCCAACTCCAAATCGTGCGTCGGGTAATTCTTCTCATGAGTCTTGAGCTGACGCGAAGCATACGCCACAACATGCCCGTGCTGATGCAACACACAACCGAGACCCTTGCCAGAAGCATCGCAAAAGATCTCAAATCCACCGCTGCGATCCGACACAACAAGAATAGGGGAAGTCGTCAATCTCTCCCTCAGAACGCCAAAAGCATTCTCACAATCACCCGACCAAACAAAAGGCACATCCTTACGCGTCAATCTGGTCATCGGCTCAGCAATACTGGAAAAGTCCTTAATGAAGCGTCGATAATAACCAGCAAGTCCAAGGAAACTCCGGATCTCAAATGCTGACTGCGGAACAGTTCACTCCCGAATAGCCTTGATCTTCTCGGGATCCACTGAAATACCATCTCCAGTCACCACATGCCCGAGAAAAGCAACTCTGTCCAGCCAAAACTCGCACTTCGAAAACTTAGCATACAAACGATGCTTCCTCAAAATCTCCAACACTGTCCTCAAATGCGATGCATGCTTCTCCTCCAACTTAGAATAGATCAGAATGTCGTCAATAAAGATAACGACAAACTTGTCTAAAAAGTCGTAGAAGATCAGATTCATCAGATTCATGAAAACTGCGGGTGCATTGGTTACACTGAAAGGCATAACCACAAATTCGTAGTGTCCATACTTCGTCCTGAACGCCGTCTTCGGAACATCTTCCTTCTTCACCTTCAGCTGATGATAACCACTACGTGATACGAAAAGTAACGATAATAAAGGTGGTCGTGTAAGTACGAAAAGTAACGTGCAAGAGCAAACATGGAGATAGCAATGGTGAGACTAGCAGGCATGAACTGTAACGATAATAAACATGCAAAGTACTGAATGTACGCACCGTTAATTAGTAATTGACCAAAGTACTGAATAACACGTACAACCAATGGTTATCTTAGTGTTGGTATTAATTAACTAGGTCATCTCCATTGCCACGGGGAGCAAATCCCGGGCGTCAACCACAACATACTTTGAAAACGAGAAGAGACGAGACGAGAGAGAGTGACTCCGGTCATAGCTCCCACACTTTCTCTACAATGAGTTACTCCAAACCCCAGTGTCATGTGTATCGATTACATGCTTTCTTACGAGATATTCCTTTAGCAATTTAACGAGATATTCCACGAGATATTCTACAAAACATTCCACGAGATATTCCATGAAACATTCCGCAAGACGTGCCACATGATGTCATTAGTTCCTTGTTCACGATGATAGTTAAGCTAAGTTCGCTGCTCGACTTTCTTAAAGCAAAGCAAGGTGGATGCTAGCAAATTTGAGGATAAAGACAAGTCCAACAAACATGGAACACAAAAGTTGTTGTTTAGAAGTTCATACAGGGACACTATCTACTTTTCCAAATCTAGAATTTACCGTGACTTACTATCGATATCGTCGTAGAAAGACGAGGTTAGAGCTAGAGCTTTCAAGGAAGCTGGTGCGCTAGAATTGGTACCTGCAAACACAAGAAACAGCCGGTTAAAGAGCACACTATTTTCTACCTATGTAACCTGATCGTTTTGATTTTTAACCCAATTGAAACGTTGATGAAAAGCGTTCTAAATTTTTATATAGACTATATATGATAAAAAATAGTTTTACTGCAAGAGAGAATATTTTTCAGAAGTCTTTGTTAATTTTTATAATTTTTTAAAAGCTCAATAACAATTTAAAAACTATTTTTCAATTAGTAATGTATTTATTCAATAATTTCTTCTGGATGCAATCTGTATCGGAAAGTTGCAAATAAGCTGTCAAAACGACCGTCTGGAAGAGTACTATAAGTATATTTTTCTTACGTATTATTTTACGTGAAAATAAGAAGATACGGATTTTTAATTGAAAAAGACGTATTTAAGTTTTTAGCTTAAAATTTATTCTGGAAAAACTAAGCATCTGATTGAGATAAAACAAGTGTCATTGGGTCCAGAATATTATTTCCGATTTTCTGGAGCTAATCCCACATTTTTCTAGGGCTTATTTTTCAAGTTATGGATTTAAAACCATAAAACCCTATTTATTAATTAATAAAAATACGAAAATACGAATTAATCGCGTATTTACAAGTTTTCCATTGCGAGTTCACCTTCGCTCTTCGTCCTTACGTGCATGCAGTCGGGGAGCTCCGCTTGTCGGGCGGCGGCATCAAGCGGCGGGGACAGCGGCGAGGTGGAGGCGACCTTGGCAGAGCGCGACGGCGGCGGCGGCGATGCTCGAGCATGGCAGCGAGGGCTGAGGCAGCAGCCGCTGCTGATCGGGCATCGGGGGTGGCGTCGAAGGCTCAGAGCGGACGGCGGGGCTTCGACGTAGGGCGGTGGCACACGGTGGAGGTCCGAGAGCTCGGGGGCGGAGCTCGGGTTTGCTGGCATCGAACGTGGACGTCGAAGGGAGCTCGAAAGCTTGGGGTTCCACGACGGGCTCTTGAGGAGACAACAGCGATGAAGTGGGGTGCTCGGGGAGGACAGCGGTGGTGTTGGAGCAGCGTGGCAGTGGGGAGCGGCGGAAGGCGTCGCTCGGTGGCTAGTGCTTTACCGTGCGTGGGTATAGGAGAGAGAGCGAAAGAGAGAGCGTGGGTTCATGGGGGTTACGGGCTGAGCATGGGTTCAAACGGGGAAAGACGGGGAGAGAGAGAGAGAGATTGCGTGAGGGGAGAGGGTTGCCTGGGTGTGAGAAAGAGAGAGGGTAGGGGATGTGATATATATAGGTTAGAAATAAAAAAGGGTAGTTTGGAGGGGATAGTTAGCTGAGAGGGAGAGAGGGTGGGGGTAGATGAGTGTCTGAGGGTTAGCTATGGGTTAGGTTAGGTAATGGGATTAGGTAGGGTAATTAGAAAGGTTAAAGATGCAATTAGTAAAATACTTAGGAACACGAAATTACAATTTTGCCCCTACTAGTAAACGTGTCCGAAAAATTGCGAAAACATACCCACGGGATCGTATCGTCGCGAGGATCGCGAATACAAAGACCGTTTCAGGGTTTGAGCTACGGAGATACTAGTTTTAGGCCAAAACGTTTAGAAAGCGGGTTTACGGGTTCTAAATTGAAATGATATCAGAAAATTACGAAATTAATGTGGGGATCCCTAAATGATCATATGATACTACTGTAGAAGCTTGAAAACGTTTTGAAGATGTTTGAATAGAAAATAAATTCATTAAGCCAAAACAGCAATATCTGAAAAAGAATTTTTTTCAGATCTTTTAGAGGAATTTGGTGAAATCCGATCTTACTAAAATACTCCATAACTAGTCTGGTACTTCAAAATATTTTATAAGAAATTTTTGAAATCAGTAAAACACCTGACAAACCATTACAAAATAGTTTAAAAAAATTTGGAAATAGGTTAAACACGTAAATAGTTGTGTTGAAGAAAACAGGTCGTTACAACCCATTTTTGTCCTCTGTGGTGGTGCGATGGGGATTTAAACTACGTGACCGAATATTCTCAGATGAGAAATGTTCAGTGGCATTCCATATGCAAGTTGCATTGGAGACTTTGACCTCCAGAGGGTCTTATTTTCATTTACGATGCAGCATGCAGAATTTGCATGTCCCCATGCATCCATAGGCAATCGGGATTTAATGGACGTTCAATCCATTGGAGTCTAGTTATCAATTCATTAAGCCAAAACAGCAATATCTGAAAAAGAATTTTTTTCAGATCTTTTAGAGGAATTTGGTGAAATCCGATCTTACTAAAATACTCCATAACTAGTCTGGTACTTCAAAATATTTTATAAGAAATTTTTGAAATCAGTAAAACACCTGACAAACCATTACAAAATAGTTTTAAAAAATTTGGAAATAGGTTAAACACGTAAATAGTTGTGTTGAAGAAAACAGGTCGTTACAACCCATTTTTGTCCTCTGTGGTGGTGCGATGGGGATTTAAACTACGTGACCGAATATTCTCAGATGAGAAATGTTCAGTGGCATTCCATATGCAAGTTGCATTGGAGACTTTGACCTCCAGAGGGTCTTATTTTCATTTACGATGCAGCATGCAGAATTTGCATGTCCCCATGCATCCATAGGCAATCGGGATTTAATGGACGTTCAATCCATTGGAGTCTAGTTATCAGTGACTCTGCCGACCCATTGTGGGTATGAACATGTGGCACTGTATGTTCATTTTCTATTCCCGTTGCTTGGCAGTACACTTGAAATGACCGGAATGTATATTCCCCAACATTTACCAGACTTATTTTCCTTATTTGATTGCCTGGAAAATGTGTCCGCAACATTTTTATTTGTGCTAATAGCTTTGGAAAAGCTAGGTTGCGGGTCATTAGTAGACACACATACGAGTATTTGAGGATGCAATTACCAGTACAATAAAGTATCATAATAGCCTACTAGGAGGGTGGATTTGTCCACATCAATCTCCTTAATTTTCTTTCGAGGAAGCGTGCAGATTCTTTTGTCAGATTTTAATAGAGATCGCCTTGTAATTTGTTTTTTTCCTTTTAAAGGATGCGAGGGAATTCTCCCTTTTGAAGAATCTTCTGGTTCTTCAAGTCATACCCATAGGATAAGATGTAGTGCATCATCACTGATCCAGGGTGGCCAAGTTTATCATGCCAGAGTAAAAACTTGGCTGATGTCGAGCACTTCAGGTGCTCCGTTTAAATTCGCTTCCTCTCTCCGAATCTTTGTAAGGTAGAGGCCTGTAAAGCTCTCAAAACGTTCAAGTATGGATTTTACTCCTTTTTCTTGAGACGTTACATACAGTAATTTGTTTTTCATTTACATTTGCTTTTCCAAATGGAATCCGTTGAAACGGATGTCCTTGAAACTTAGAAAGTTTCTTTTGTAATTCGGAGAGATTAGTGCATACTTTATTTTTGTTTCTGTGTCATTTGGGGGCAACAGTGTTGCATTCCCTGGATCTTCAATATGGCCCTTATGTTGGGCTTTGTATTGAAATATCGTATGTGTCACGCCCCGCTTCCCAAGTACGAAAGGCGAGACGTGAAGCGGTCCGCTCAGACTTGGAGCTGTGAAGCTACAGGCTAATAAGCGTCTGGTAATATAATCCATTATCAGGTTCTTTGCATTACGGCGAAACAACAATAATATTAATGAGGGATAGACAAATAAATTTGTAAGGACCATGTCTATGGGGAAAACACTAGAAGGGGGGTTGAATAGTGTTTATGCAAATTTAAAAGGAATTTACGCCAAATAAAATGCAATCCAACAAATAGTGCGGAATAGAAAAACAACCCAAAATGAAACACACGCAAACGCAGAGATGTTTCAAGGGTTCGGATTACCCAAGTCAACTCCCGACTTGTTCCTGGTAATCCTACGTCCCTACCACCTGGATACCACCGGATACTCAAGTTAGAACCCTAACTTGAGGTTTCCTTAAAGCCCACTTGTAGCAACCCTACAAGTGCAATCGAATACAATCGATGTCCTTGACTCCCACAACTTGGGAGCAAGCAAACCACTCTCACAACCGAGAGCAAATCTCAAATAACGAAAGTTATGAAATAATGAAAACAACACTTACAATCGCATATGCCTTGAAGTAGAACTTGAAGGTGGAGTGTGATGTGTGTTGAAGAACTCTCTTGGAAGAGAGGAGAAGCCCTTTCCCTTCACTGCACCAAATGCCTAGATGATCACTCTTTGGTTCTAGGTTGGAGAGCAAGAGAACATGATTTGGAAATACTTAGGGCTTTGGATTTGAGAGCTTTGATCTTTGGAAATGAAAGCTTAAGAGATTTTGCAATGAATGAGTAACCTTCCAATGGAACAGTAGAAGCTCTACTTATAGCTTTCTCAAATCCACAAAACAGTTTAGGCAAAATCCCAATTGGAATCCGTGAGAAAAATCACAACGGATAGAATCTGAACTCGCGACAGTCGACTGTTGAACAATCCACAGTCGACTGTTGCACAGTCAGGAAGGGTAGGTGAGAATTCATAATGGTAACTTACCACGTGGACAGTCGACTGATGAAGCAAAGATAGTCGACTGTTAAACCAACAGGCGACTGTAATTTCTTCGACAGGCGATTGGCCGAGAGATGGGTAAGTTAGACAAATACTGGAAATCTCACAAGTAACAAGACATACGACTGATGCAAGGAATACAGTCGACTGTTAATCAGAACAGGCGACTGTAAATCCTTAAACAGATGACTGTCAAAAGCCTGAGAAATTTCCAGAGAGCTGAGTCAAAGAAATGATTTACAGACAGACGACTGTTGCAGCATACACAGTCGACTGATCCAAGAGACAGTCGACTGTATATACAGCATTAGTCGACTGGCCGTAAAAGTCAGATCAAACAGAGTTTGGACAAGGATAGACAGGCGACTGATTTACAAAACACAGTCGACTGTCACTTGGACAGTCGCCTGTGAATCGTTCATCAGTAGCCTGTGCGAAATAATCAGAGAAGGCCCAAAACTATATTGTAATAGTCTGTGCATAACAGACGATTGTAGAACAAAACACAGTCGACTGTTTGTGAGACAGACGACTGTAAACTGTTAAGCAGTCGACTGTTATAAACAATCCTAGCACAATCAATAAATAAATGAATTGGGATCAAAGGACAATTAATCTAATGAAGTCCTATGACAGAATGTAGATGTGTGTGAGTGCTCTATCAAAGTTCTACTTCTAAGCTACATACTAGAAGAGATAAAAGAAAAATTACATTGACGAATAATCTCTTCTTTCCATCGTATGAGCTTGATGTCTTCACGAATCTTCAATCATCATCTACGATCATCCAATTTATGTCATTTGCCTTCAATGAAGTTTGTGAGTCATCCATTGCTAGTAGATCTTCATATTTAGCTTATGCAATGGATTAACTACAAAATAGGGGATTAGTCACAAGTATTTATGTTTGCTCATCATTAACACCAAGTAGGGAGAAGTCCAATACTCAACATTCTCCCCCTTTTTGATGATGACAAACAAACATAAACAAAAAGATAAATAATTGTACGCAATGAAAACCTGCTCCCCCTACATAGATGCCAATCAAGTTAGTCAACAAATATTTGGGCATCTACATATCAATTGAAGCAAATGAGTAAGAAATGCATGAATATAGATTAAGAAATCTAGGAATTAAAATCCATATTCATTGTAATCTTACTCCCCCTGAATCTAAGGCAATGTAAATCTTAGATTCAAGTGTTAGAACATAATTAGCACATCCATTATGAATCTTGTATGTTTATTTCTCTCCCCCTATGGCATTATCCAAAAAGGTGGGAGCAAATAACAACAACAATAATAGTGCTAAATACGAACTAACAACAAACAAGGAGTATAAAGATATATTGAATCAAAAACTCATAAAATCACATCATATACACATGTGAGTAATGAAATTGAAGTCCAATATCAACATTAGATATACACACAAAAATAGTTTCAAAAGAGATTTCACAAATGCATCATACAAGAGATAGCATGGAAAATCGAATATGAAATTCATATATTGTCTCAAAAGTATATCAGAGAGAGTATAGCATACATGGAGACAACATATCATACATCACACAGATAAGATAAGCAGTATAGCATAGTGTGACACAAGATAAACAGCAACATCATATATAGATATATAAAAGATGAGTACATCATCGGATGGAAATCTACATGTCCATCACAAAAAGATACATCATGATGACAACAGCGAAGTACATCACCATACATATATAAAGCGTCAATGACAAAATCATCCAGCATACATCAAAATACAATCATCACCAGACAAACACTACTCAAACATCTATCTAAGAGTGAGCGTCTCCAGGGGCTGCAGAAGAAGAAGCAGGCTCTGTGACAGCAAGTGTATCCTCTGGAGGAGGGTCAGAAGGAGCAACAGTAGCAGCAGCAGCATCAACAGCAACGTCCTGAGTAGAAGCTTCACCAGGAGGCTTAACGACATCAGTGGGCTGAGGAGGAACATGAAGCTGGGGAACAAACTGTCTCAGATCCTCAGGGAAGGGTATTCCCTGATGGATGAAAGAGAGGAACAACAATCTGTAAATATCAGAGACCATCTCCAAAAGAATATCACGAGATGGTGGAGCAGAGGTGGAAGGCATATTAGTTGGAGGAACCGTGGATGAGGACGGAGATGAAGTAGATTTCCTCTTCTTCGAGGCAGTCTGCAGAGCCGAAGAAGATTTCGACTTTACAGATGCGTCGAGGAGAGGACCAAATGGCATGGGCTCGTAACGAGTCAAATCAACACCAAAATGACGGAAGACACGAGTCAGAAGACCACCGTAAGGAATGTGAGACGAGGAGGTCGTGAACTCAACCATGTCCATCCTATCAAGGAGGACACCGGCCCAGTTCACGGGCATGCCAGAGAAAATAGCATACATACACTTCAGGATATCCTGAGAAGGCTGGTCAGATGATCCATACCTCAGCAGGATGTTCGACTTCACCACTAGGTGAACATCCCAACCTCTCGTAGAGAACATAGATGACCTGACGCCCGAATCAAGGGCTAAAGGTACCTCTCCAAACATATCCCGGAGGACAGACTGGTCAAGGTCTTCAATCTCGGAGATGCAGATATTAGTGGGAAGGGAACCAATAGAGGGAATCCTAAGAATAGTCCCTAAGAGCGAGGGAGTGATCTGAATGTGGGTTCCCTGAACGACAGTATCGAGGATGCCGGTAGACGAATACTCACCACGAACGCGGTTCGCATAGAAGAGCTTCACCAGAAATGGATAGGCTCTGGGGGACTCGCTCTGAGAGAAGCGAAAAAGATCGGCTAGGTGAGTAGCAGAAAGAATGTCAGAAAGCCTCTCAGCAGTGAAGGCAGGAAAAGCAATGTACTGCTCCCTAAGAAGCTTGATCCCTCGAATAGAGTGAAATTTTTCCAAGCAGAGATCGTCTCGGCAAACGGGAACTAGGGGATCAGAGGGGGGTACGACAGGAGGCTCTTCTGAAGAACTCGAAGCTGAAGGGGAGTGATGGGGTCCTCAGCAGCAGGCTCACTGATGTGAACACCAGTGGGCTTGCGCTGACGAGAGATCAAAGGCTGAGCCTCGAAAGAGGAAGCAGAAGGAGAGTAACCCTGCGAGGAAGAATGCACGGGTGACTCGGCATGCTTGGTTCAGGCTTGGTAGGGTTTCTTATTCTTGGCAATAAGTTTCTTGGGTGCCCTAGGATGTTTAGGAGCAAAGACTTTCTATTTTCCCTTGGTTTTGGGAGCCATGGAATCGAGAGAAAGAGAAACAATGCAAAGAAATCGGAAGACAAAGAACCGAACGAAAGGCTAGAGAGAGAGAAGCAAACCAAGTAGAGGAGATGCGAGGAAGCAACGATGTAGCAATCGACGAGCGGGGAGGCGGAGATCGACGGCAACGACAACACGAAATCGACTCACGAAGGGAAGACGAGCGACGGTTTTGGAAGAGAAATCGAGCGGGAATACGAAGAGGTCGAATCGGATGAGAGAGAGTCGATGTGGGGAAATGATCGGGCTTTCTCGAATATAAAAGTTGGGGAATGAATCTGGGCAGTTGGATCAATGAATCGGCGGCTCAAATCAAATCACTTGAACCGTCACAACAGAAGACAGTCGACTGATGAACAAATGTCAGTCGACTGGATGAAGTGATAAATATAAAGCTCAAAAAGATGGGCAGTCGACTGGCAAGAACATGCAGTCGCCTGTCCGTTGGACAGTCGCCTGGAAGGTACGCAGCAGTCGACTGGCCGAGAAACAATAAACTTCAGCAAGAATACAGAGAGCTCTGTAGAGAAGTTGACAGAAAGAACAGTCGCCTGATGAATAAAATGCAGTCACCTGTTAAAATAACAGTCGACTGTAAATCAGTCATCAGTCGGTTGTACGAAAGATACAAATTCTCAGACTGATGAGATAGAGTAGGGCAGTTGACTGTCGAAGGAAAGACATTCGTCTGTCCTGGTCCAAAAATGCACAGTGAGATAGAATTCCAGAGAATAAGAACACTCACCCTAGGACCTATACTCTACTCACAAATACAACGTAAAAACAGTATAAAAACAATAACTCCATTGAAACACAAATCACTACCATCAATATCAAACACTCATGAAATCAATTAAATCACAATTGCCTTTCTTAACATTTAAATATAATAAAGCACATGAAGATAGGCAACAATATGATATGAGCTCAAAAAGAATTATAACATGAAAGATTGAGCTTCTAGATTTCAGATTCACCCATAATTCATAATTCTCCATGCAACCTCACAAATGAATCTTCTTTAAGAAGTTTAGTGAAGATATCAGCAATTTGTTTTTGGGTTCAATGTACTCTAAGATGATGTCCTTCTTAGCTACATGATCATTTATAAAATGGTGTCTCACGTCTATGTGTTTGGTACAGGAGTGGTGTACCGGATTCTTGGAAAGACAAATAGCACTTTGATTATCAACCATGATAGGGCAAGTATCACAATTGACACCATAGTCACTAAGAGTGTGTCTCATCCAAAGAACTTGTGCACATGCAAGACCCGCGGTAATATATTCCGCTTCAGTTATGGACAATGACACCGAATTCTATTTCTTAGAAAACCAAGAAACAAGAGAATTTCCTAGAAAATGGCAAGTGCCACTAGTACTTTTCCTGTCGGACTTGCATCCGGCAAAGTCGGCATCACTATATGAGATTAACTCATATGTACTAGATTTAGGGTAAAGTAACCCATAGTCTAGAGATTGATTGAGATAACGAAATATTCGTTTAACCGCAATCAAGTGGGACTTCTTAGGTCTTGCTTGATATCTAGCACAAAGGCATACGGAAAACATGATATCGGGCCTACTAGCGGTTAAGTAAAGTAAGCTACCGATCATACCTCGATATAGACGAACGTCTACATCTTTTTCGCTTTCATCCTTGTGTAGATGAGTAGTAGTACTCATGGGAGTCCTTTTGCTCAAAGACGATTCCATCCCGAATCGCTTAATAAGCTCCCCTGTGTACTTTGTCTGATGTATGAATGTGCCATTCTCCGTTTTGTCGAATTTGCAATCCAAGAAAGTAGGTGAGCTCTCCCATGTGGCTCATCTCAAACTCATCCTTCATAGACTTGGAAAACTCTTGACAAAGATTAAAGTTAGTAGAACCGAATATAATATCGTCTACATTAACTTGAATCAGAAGAATGTCATTTTCATAATCTTTAATGAAGAGTGTAGAATCAACTTCTCCCATTTTAAAACCTAAATGCAAAAGAAAGGTCTTAAGTCGATCATACCAAGCTCTAGGAGCTTGTCTCAACCCATACAACGCTTTCTTAAGTTTGAAAACATGGTTTGGAAATTTTTCGTGAATAAAACCGGAAGGTTGTGAAACATAAAATTCTTCATTGACAAACCCATTTAAAAATGCACCTTTAACATCCATTTGAAATAGTTTAAAATTCTTATGGGATGCAAAAGATAAAAGCAACCTAATAGCTTCTAATCTAGCTACGGGGGCAAAAGATTCTTCGAAATCAATACCTTCCTCTTACCGGTAGCCTTGAGCAACTAACCTTGCTTTGTTCCGTGTGATTACCTCGTTTTCATCCGTCTTGTTCTTGAAGATCCATTTGGTCCCAATGACTTGATGACCACTTGGAAGAGGTACGAGTTTCAAACTTCGTTTCTCTCGAATTGCATTAGTTCTTCTTCCATTGCCACTATCCAAGAGCTATCATCACAAGCTTCTTAAATGTTCTTTGGCTCAATGGTAGAGACAAATGCGCAATGAGAGAATTCTTCAATTCTCGATCTCATTCGAACACCCACACCAATATCTCCAATAATTTGGTTATGGGGATGGTTACGAATGGTCGGATAAGCTTTGTGTATACCTGTATCACTAGGAACAACTTCAACAACTTCGTTAGAAGTGTTAGTCTCAACAATAGAATCATTAATCTTAAAATTATTAAGAGAATCACAAAGAATATCTACATTATCATCATCAACATAAGGAAAATCAAAATCTTCATAAAAGGATACGTGAAGTGATTCCTCAATCGTTGAAGAAGTTTTGTTGTATATCCGGTAGGCTTTGCTACGTGTGGAATATCCAACAAAGATTCCTTCATCGGATCTTGGCTCAAACTTTTCTAAATTACCAAATGTGTTCTTTATAAAACATTTTGAACCAAAAACACGAAAATATTTTACTTGAGGCTTTTTATCATAAAACAACTCAAAACAAGTTTTGTTCGTTCGGGGTCTCATTAGGATCCTATCGAGCACATAACATGCCGTGTGCACCGCCTCTGCCCAAAATTGTAGTCCTAAATGACTATCATGGAGCATAGTGCGAGCACATTCAATAAGAGTCCTATTCTTTCTTTCTACAACACTATTTTGTGGTGGTGCACGAGGAAAGGAAAAATTATGAGTTATCCCGGAGTCATCACAAAACTTAGTAAAAGACTCATTCTCAAATTCTCCTCCATGATCACTACGAATAGTGATAATGGTGGATCCTAACAGATTCTGAATCTTCTTTGCAAATTTGGTAAACTCTTCATGAGCTTCATTCTTATTAGTTAAGAATGAAACCCAAGTAAATCTAGAAAAGTCGACGACGACAACTAATCCATAATGAGCATTACCTAAAGAAGCGGTTCTAGTTGGCCCAAATAAGTCTAGATGAAAACGTTCTAGGGGCCTCTTAGAAGTAATCCCTTCTTTAAGCTTAAATGAAGATTTACTTAGTTTACCTCTTTGACATGAATCACAAAAGTTTTTCTTATTAAAAGCAACCTTAGGAAAACCTTTGACTAGATCATGCTTAGATAACTTATATAAGTGCTTGAAGTAAACATGACCAAAACGGCGATGCCATAATAGTTGTTAACTTGTATTAGCAACTAAGCAATGTTCTACGGTTTTAGGCAAGCTCAAATAATAAATATTTTTACGCCTAATACCGGAAAATAAAACATTGGAATCACAATCAACAATAGTACACAATCCTTCTCCAAAGTTAACCTTGTAACCTTTGTCACAAAGTTGACTAATGGAAATGAGATTGTGACACAAACCACTAACTAGAAAGACATTAGTAATTAAGGGTTTTGAAGGATTACCAACGATACCTACTCCAATGATGGTTCCCTTTTGATTACCTCCAAAAGTGACCGTTGCACCATCCTTGATGCTAATCACTTCGGAGAGCAACGAGGGATCTCCCGTCATGTGTTTGGAGAAACCGCTATCAAGAATCCATCCTTTCCCTTTAGAGCTAATAAAACATTTATTGCTCTTCTTCTTTCTCTTGGGTACCTATATAATATACCATAAGCTCATGGTACCCAATGTTTGTTGGGCCCAAGTGGATTAGCCCTTTGGAAGCCAAGTCCAAGTGGACTTCCGCTTCCCAACATAATTATTATTCCTAATGACATCATGGAAATAGGAATCAATATAAGCATTCCTAACATTTAGGCTAGTGTTCTTAGGATCCCAAATAGTGTAAGTCTTGGGAGTCCTATTCCTAGTTGCATGCATACTTGTTGAATTTCTATGTGGTGCATGCTTTTTAGGAAGATGATTTCTAGCATAAATATGAGGTGGAGGATATGCATTGTACATTCTAGGATGAAATGTATGCTTGGGAACATGCATATTATATGAAGCATATGGATCATGCATGGCATGTGGAGGATGAGCATACATGAAAGAATGATGCGTATGAGCATACGGGTGTATAGGAGCACGTACATGAGTATTTCTCATGTGTGGTTGTGTACATGTCCGTGGGTGCAGAGCATAAAATGTGTCATGATTATCCACTTGTGAAGTAGGTGGTTTCCTACGTGGATGAGTGTTAGTGTACATGTAAGCATGGCCTTGCTTTTGGTTTCCACCCTTAGTGGGTTTCTTGCCAAAAGGAAGAGAATGTGAAGTGGTGAATTTCTTGGTAGGTTTGCTACCTATAGTGTCTTTGACACCACTTGTGGATGCACCGGAGAAAGGCCTCACAAAATCTATAGTGACACCACTATAGGAGGTGCGATCATTTGATGCATTTGCTTTTACAAATCCAAGACCAACACGATGTGTGACCGGAAATTGGTTTGCAAGCAAATCATCCAATTGTCCTTTTCCCTTATTGAATCTCACAATACGGGAGAACATGAGCTCATATTTCTCCTTTAAAGAAGAAATGTTGGTATCCAAGGTGGACACACGTGCTTTGAGCTCGTGCACTTGGGTTTTAAGAGAATCATTCTCTAAACCCAATTGTGTGTGTCGTGTAACTAGATCATTATCCTTGGGATGTGTTTGATCTAGTTGAGATTTGAGGTTATTCACCTCATCTCTCAAAGTGACATTTTGAGAAGCTAAGTTTGCTTTCTCAAGGGTTAAAGTATCAACAATGGTGTCATTGTTGATAATGCATGGAATGGATGACTTGCTAACACTTGATTTCTTTAAGCTAGTATATCTAAGCATTAAAGATTGATATTTAGCAAATAATTCTTCGTTAGCAATACGAAGTTCATCCATTGTTACCTCTTCATTCAAGTCGGAGTCACTCTCATCAGAGAGTGGGTCTTCTAGTGCCATGAAACACATGTGGGCGCTCTCACCCTTCTCATCATCGGAATCACTCGATGATTCATCACTTGAGTCGTCGAATGTACCTACAAGTCCTTTCTTCTCGTCTCTCTTGTTCTTATCGGACTTGTGGTACTTCGGTGCCTTCCACTTCTCTTTGTTCTTTAGCATTGGGCAATCCCTCTTGATGTGCCCTGGCTTATTACATTTATAACAAAGGGAGGAAGTAGCATTAGTAGACTCAAAACGTTTGTGTGAGGGAAATTTACCTTTGCGGAAGAAGCGTTGGAACTTCTTCGCCATTTGGGCCATTTCACCCAAATCCATCTCGTTCTCGGATTCATCACTTTCGGAGGATGATGAATTGGCGTTGAATGCTAAAGCTTTCTTCTTGGCCTCCAAGGGATTCATCATGGCTCGAATCTTCAATCGGTTCTCCCGTCTTACTTCGTAAGACATAAGAGTCCCGATGAGATTCACCACGGTGTAGTTCTTCAAGTCATTGACCTCCTCGATGGCGATCGCTCTTCTTTCCCATTTGGAGGTCATTCCCATGATGATCTTCCTTACCTTATCCGGTTCGGAATATATTTTGGCCAAGGGTTTCCAATTCATTGATGATGTCGGTAAAACGTCCGTATATCGATGCAATGCTCTCATTGTCCTGCATATGAAATAAATCGAAGTTTTGCACGGTAACATATAACTTTGAAAGTTTTACCTTATTCGTTCCCTCGTGGGTAACAATGAGATGGTTCCAAATTTGATATGCACTCTTACATGTGCATATCTTGTTGAACTCATTTGGGTCCAACGCACAATGAAGAGCGTTCATTGCCTTAGCGTTGTTGACCTCGGCGGTTTTCTCGGATGACGTCCATTTGTCGAAACCTACTTTGGTGGGCTCGACGTATTCCTTGTGGAGGGTTCTCCAAAGCGAAGCACTCCTAAGGAACGTCTCCATCCTGCATTTCCAATAGCTAAAGTTTGTACCATTGAAACGCGGAGGGCGCACCGTAGATTGACCTTCGAAGAGTGTGGACGCTCCATCACGATCGTGATTATTTGTATGAAGGTGGCGGTGGAACGTTGTTGTTGTTGGATGCCATAGATGTAACCTTGTGCTCTGATACCAATTGTAAGGACACTGTCTATGGGGAAAACACTAGAAGGGGGGTTGAATAGTGTTTATGCAAATTTAAAAGGAATTTACGCTAAATAAAATGCAATCCAACAAATAGTGTGGAATAGAAAAACAACCCAAAATGAAACACACGCAAACGCAGAGATGTTTCAAGGGTTCGGATTACCCAAGTCAACTCCCGACTTGTTCCCGGTAATCCTACGTCCCTACCACCCGGATACCACCGGATACTCAAGTTAGAACCCTAACTTGAGGTTTCCTTAAAGCCCATTTGTAGCAACCCTATAAGTGCAATCGAATACAATCGATGTCCTTGACTCCTACAACTTGGGAGCAAGCAAACCACTCTCACAACCGAGAGCAAATTTCAAATAACGAAAGTTATGAAATAATGAAAACAACACTTACAATCACATATGCCTTGAAGTAGAACTTGAAGGTGGAGTGTGATGTGTGTTGAAGAACTCTCTTGGAAGAGAGGAGAAGCACTTTCTCTTCACTGCACCAAATGCCTAGATGATCACTTTTTGGTTCTAGGTTGGAGAGCAAGAGAACAGGATTTGGAAATACTTAGGGCTTTGGATTTGAGAGCTTTGATCTTTGGAAATGAAAGCTTGAGAGATTTTGCAATGAATGAGTAACCTTCCAATGGAACAGTAGAAGCTCTACTTATAGCTTTCTCAAATCCACAAAACAGTTTAAGCAAAAACCCAATTGGAATCCGTGAGAAAAATCTCAACGGATAGAATCTGAACTCGCGACAGTCGACTGTTGAACAATCCACAGTCGACTATTGCACAGTCAGCAAGGGTAGGTGAGAATTCATAACGGTAACTTACCACGTGGACAATCGACTGATGAAGCAAAGACAGTCGACTGTTAAACCAACAGGTGACTGTAATTTCTTCGACTGGCGACTGGCCGAGAGATGGGTAAGTTACACAAATACTGGAAATCTCACAAGTAACAGGACATACGACTGATGCAAGGAATACAGTCGACTGTTAATCAGAAGAGGCGACTGTAAATCCTTAAACAGACGACTGTCAAAAGCCTAAATAATTTCCAGAGAGCTAAGTCAAAGAAATGACTTACAGATAGACGACTGTTGCAGCATACACAGTCGACTGATCCAAGAGACAGTTGACTGTATATACAGCATTAGTCGACTGGCCGTAAAAGTCAGATCAAACAGAGTTTGGGCAAGGATAGACAGGCAACTGATTTACAAAACACAGTCGACTGTCACTTGGACAGGCGCCTGTGAATCGTTCATCAGTATCCTGTGTGAAATAATCAGAGAAGGCCTAAAACTATATTGTAATAGTCTGTGCATAACAGACGATTGTAGAACAAAACACAGTCGACTGTTTGTGAGATAGGCGACTGTAAACTGTTAAGCAGTCGACTGTTATAAACAATCCTAGAACAATCAATAAAGAAATGAATTGGGATCAAAGGACAATTAATCTAATGAAGTCCTATGACAGAATGTAGATGTGTGTGAGTGCTTCATCAAAGTTCTACTTCTAAGCTACATACTAGAAGAGATAAAAGAAAAATTACATTGACGAATAATCTCTTCTTTCCATCGTATGAGCGTGAAGTCTTCACGGAGCTTCAATCATCATCTACGATCATCCAATTCATGTCATTTGTCTTCAATGAAGTTTGTGAGTCATCCATTGCTAGTAGATCTTCATGATTAGCTTAGGCAATGGATTAACTGCAAAATAGGGGATTAGTCACAAGTATTTATGTTTGCTCATCATTAACACCAAGTAGGGAGAAGTCCAATATTCAACAAAATTATCCAACAATCAACATCTACATATTTTATTCCAACATTACAGAGATAGTCATAAATTAAAGTACAGAGTCTGAAAAGAAGGCCTAAAGCATGGCCGAAACTAATACAAAGAATGGGTGCAACGCACCGAACAACCTAACAACAACTACAAAGAAAGTAAACAACAACTAAAAGAGAGAGTCACCAGCAGGGACTAAGAGTAGAACCGGAATCCTCGAACTGGACGTCAGTAAATTGTCGTCCTCAGCAACTAAATCATGCTCAAAACCTGACATGTGACACCCAAAGAGAAAAGGGCACATGTCAGCAAAAGTCTCCTAAGGGAAAGCGGAGGACTTTTGTGCAAGGATATAAATAAAAGAAAAGCGTCTAGCAGTTCTAAATATAATGAAATGACATGACATTTAAAGAATGCAACAATTTAAGATGACATGATGACATGCATGCACGTCGTAGCAGAAGCTACGAAAAATAACTGTTTCACGAGTCACGAACATTATCATTTCACATTGTGCACAGGGTTTACTTCTTACAGCTGAAGGAGCGGATCAGGCATCCTTCTACGCTGCATGACAGCTTAACCCTACCCCTCCACGTGTATCGAGCCAAGGTTTCCCAAGTACATGAGCTCGCTTCTGGATCACGAGCCAGGAAGTGTTTTTGGGTTTGGCATAGGGTTGTGCCCGTAAAGCAGGTGCCTAGCCTCAATAGTTACAATAAGTGTAGCGTGTGCTACGCAATCACGATGAACATTTCGATGCATGACATGATATGGCAATGAGCAGTTAAAGTGCGTACCGATAATTGAATTTAAAAGTGACATGACAGCATGAATGAAAGCATGTAAAAAGTGTCGGATCTAGCTTCTTTGTCAAGCTAGATCTAGTAAAGGCGTCTAGG
This sequence comes from Scilla litardierei, assembly GCA_030789695.1. Taxonomy (NCBI): domain Eukaryota; kingdom Viridiplantae; phylum Streptophyta; class Magnoliopsida; order Asparagales; family Asparagaceae; genus Scilla; species Scilla litardierei. Next base: position 295,184,069 of record CM061142.1, on the reverse strand, counting down.
CGACTATCATTTCATCGCCTAGACTCGTTTACGCTACTGTACAAAATGGTCTAAGACGTGGCATAAACAAGCACTGGCAAGTATCACTTGCCTGAAAACAACCAAGTCGCGATCCTGTTCAATCAAGTCTGAGTCTACCCATGTGTTCAGATTGCAGTCCAGCCTACAGTCCCAATTATTTATCTTGATTAGTGAGTTACAAAAATAATCAGAAGCAACGATTTTTCGGTTGATTAACAGGCGATGTGGGGATTCCTACAGAGCGGGACTTTCCTCAACACGGCGAGAGAGCTACTCTGACGTCGGGTAGCGACGTCAGGGGTTGCACTCCGGTAGCGTGAACGGTACGGAACGACGGGTTCTCTGTTGATAAAATACGTGTATGAATAAGTTCGTGTCACGCCCCACTTCCCATTGGGCTTGGGAGCGAGGACGCGAACGGGCCCGCTTGTTCAAGTAAGGAGGAGGTACTTTTGCTTTTCTTTCCTCCTTGACTTAACACAATAAGCGTCTATGTGAAAACCGCAGGTTCTTGCTTTGCATTACTCAAAACAACACAGATAAAAAAATTATTACAATCTCTTTCCTCTCAAAATTACAACAATGCAGGAATAGAAAAGAGAGGGTCTTATGACCGTACAACAAATGAGAGAAATACAACGAAAGTTCACTAGTCAACAATTCTTATGCCCACTGGTTCAGCTATTGCAACTAGTCCTCCTGGTACTATAGCTCGGGATCTGACATACATCCAAAAACATGAATGTATGTCAGCAAGGGTCTGCAAGTAGATGTTAGAACCCAAGGCGAGGTATACAAATTTATACTGGATTTAAGAGACAATTATAAATTAAACGAGATAACAATAAAGTTTAGACATGCTGATTTTAAAGTAAATACATCCTAGCATGCAGTTCTAAGCAGTTTAACAAGTAAGGTGAGCAGTTATGACATCGTAGTTTTAACGAAGTAAAAGTGACACTATAACATGGCAATCCTGATGTGCGAGCAAGTAACACGATTTTTTACTATTACAATGCAATGCTTTCTATCATGCATAGGGTTCTCGCCTTTAGGACGTGATGAGTGAGTCGTTCTTCACACGGGGGCTTACCGTGTTTGGCGCTAACCCACCGCATATGGGTGGTGCCCTTAAAGAGAGTACCCTTTCATACGCCTAGTAGCCGCTCAACCTTAACCCCACCCAAATATATTGTGCTGGACACGAGCCAGGCACTAAACCGACATATACTGGAACACGAGCCAGACTAGTCACACATGACCGACGGAGCAGCCATATTACAAGCACAAATTCACGAATTTTCCATGTTACAAGGGTATCAAAACAGCATTCACAATAATTTAGCAAAAAGGGTGAACATGCGAGTTTAACGAAAACGAACAGAAAGTTGATTTTTCTTGTTATTGTTCTAAACTAAAGTATAGCAAGTTATATGCCGTTGGATCACATTTTTAGTCACGGATGTCGTGGTAGTGTTTTCACGCGTCATTTCACGTGCAGGTTTTGAGTTACACAGCTTTACATGCAAAAGGCTAAAAGAGTATCTACCTTCAAAAATTCAATATAAATTGCATACTTGCCTGATTTCAGTGTTTTTGGTGTCGTTGGGTTCGTCTCGACGGGTACTACGTATCGGTACGTCTGGTTTTCTGTTTCGATTAAACAATTCAATGAATTAGATTTTTTCATGAATAGGCACTATATTAAAATAATCTCTAAAACGGGTTCGTCTAATTTCATCGGGTTCCCTGGTTAGGGCGACGTTGTGTAGCGTATTCCACTAACAGGATACGCCTTATTTTATACTAGTATTATCACCCTAACATTATTTAATCATACTAACACGGTGAAATCAAATTAACATTTAAACTAACTAATTTAACCATCAATTAATTAACTAAGCTAATATTAGTTAGTGATAGGGTTATTAGCATGTTAACATTACATTAAAGGGGTATACTCACTACACCTACTATCACATTATAATAATACCCCTCTTACACAATAATAATAACAAACCCTTACTTTCTCTTCATTTTTTATTAATATTCTTAAGAGTAAGGCTGTCTCATTTTAAACTTATTATTAAATCAATTTTCTCTCTCTCTTTCTTTAATATAACACCTCATTTTTTAAGCACATGGCTGTCATTCAAATTTTTATTCATTACTCCTCTTTATACTAAGGCTGTCAACATGAATGCATCTTTTTATATTCATTCAATAATCCACAAGTCCCCCTTCTCTCCTCTCTTCTACTACTATCCTGTCACCTTCTCCATTATCATTTCGTTTTTTTCTTTGTGCTCAAAACTTGCAGCAACAAGCATATGATGGGTTCGTACGAAAAATCAAAAGGGGAGGGCTCTCTCACCTTCGAAGACGGGCGGCGCAACGCGTTGGATGGGGGCAGATTTCGGTGGTGCGGCCAGCTCCCAGCGGCGGACGGTGGCGCGTAGGTGGAGGAGGCCAGCGGCCTGGGCGTTTTTCGGGCGACGCGCACGTGGTGTCCGGCGGTTGGGGCTTCACGGCGGGCGCAGGTCCCAGAGGTGAGAGGGCGGCACACGGGTTAAGGTGGGTGGCCGGCCTAGGGGAAGGAGGAAGGAGGAGAGGAAGAAGGATGAGGGGTTGTTTGGATTTGGATCTGATTTTTGGTTTGATGTTTCTGAAATTTGTTTGGGTTTGGATCTGATTTTTGGTTTGATGTTTCTGAAATTTGTTTGGGTTTCAAGATCTGAAGTTGTTTAGATTTCTGAAATTTGTTTGATTGGGACTGATTTTGGGGAAGCTGAAATTGTTTCTGGTTGATTTGGTGAAATCAGATTGCAGAAGGGTTTTCTTGCAGTGGATGATGGGTTTGTTTGTGGTTGAATGGAGAAGGAGGATGTTGGCTGCCTTGGTGGTGGAGGGCGTCGACGAGGAGGATAAGGGGAAGTTGCTGATGAGAGTTGGGAGTTGCAGTTGGGATTGTGATGCAAGGATTTGGCCTGCAGATAATGGAGGGGGATAGAATTGAAGGAGGTGAGTTGTTTGTGGGGTGAGATGTTGGATCTCACCTCACAATTCAGTGGGAATTGAAGAGGGGGTTGAATGATGACTAAGGGTAAAAAATAGATTAGTAAAGTAATTAGTGAGTAAATTCTATAAAGGTTACATAGTAAATGGTAAAAATAATTATTAAAGTTAATTAGTAAGTGATAAAGGTAATTAATGAATAGTAAAACTGATTAGTAAAACTGACTAGTAAATGTAATTAGTAAAAGTATTTGATAGACGGTAGAAAGGTAAACGTAATTAGGGAAGAGTAATTGTTATAATATTGAAATACCGATTTTCACAACCTACTCTGAAAATTACGAAAATGTCAGGGGTTCGTATCCTCGCGATAAGTACGAATACAATGTCCATTTTAAGATTGAACGATGAAAATAGTAGGAAAAAAATCATTTAGTTCTTATTGAAATCGTTTGAAATAATCTTCGTTACGGGAAAACGTGCACTAAGAAAACTGGCCATTACATTCTACTCACCTTAAGAGAAATTCCGTCCTCGGAATCTTATCAACTAATGAGCAAGAAAAGTATGGATAACACTCTCGTATTTCTATGAGGTAAATTATGACCTGAATACTTCGAGACGAAGAAATGAAATTGGTTAGGAAGAGACACAAGTGATGTGGTTAAGATTGAGTTTCAAAAAGAGATTCAGATGACTAAGCAGCATCGATGGCCTTAATCGCTAATAGGCAAGTGAAAAGGCTAGGGACGGCTACCCAAGATGTGCAGAGATGAGGATGAGAAAAATAATATGGTATATAAGTATCCTCTTAACAGCCACCCCAATATTCTAACACTCAGGTTGCTAAACTCATAAACCCAAACAAGTGCTACTAAAATAAATCATCACTTATCGTCTCGTCACTGAAAAATGAATAATTTTACAACTATAAACATATCCTGAACTTAAATATAGGTCCAATACTTCCCATTTCCTTTTGATTTCTATCTCATAATTTTTGCTTTAAACAATTAATATTCTAAACAAGGCAACTTCGAAAGGGGAAAATACCACCTATCCTCAACCAATACTTCTTATAAATTTCTTCACTCCTTTGCTTATCATGCTATTAAGACAGTAACATCTTTCCGAGGTCCGTAATGTACGATATCCTCTATACTTAAGTTCTCCAAAACAAAACTGTACATTCTCATAGGCTGTCTCATCTGCAATGTATCATTCACTTGCTCATTGTATAACCTAACATGTAGTACTATAATTGTGACATTATCTAAATCCAACATTTATCATGCTCCCAACTCATTCTTCATCGTGACAACTCACAAATTATTAAATCACATCTCATCATTTCTAAACAAGTTAGATCAATTTACGCAACTACCCATTCGTACCAACATATCATGTTATTTCCGACGTCTCCATCACCCTATCCGTATGATGAAGTCTTGTAATGTTAAATACTCTATTATCATCATCATAAATCATGTAATATCTACAAGGCTACTCTCGGCTGCTACTAATATAAATTCCAAATCTGTAATGTTCTCATCTTTCTGTATTCATAGTTTGGAATTCTATCGAAGCCATATGGGTATATTCCAAATGTGAAATATAACTCTTGAACACCTCATTTATTCATAGTTTGGAATTCTATCGAAGCCATATGGGTATATTCCAAATGTGAAATATAACTCTTGAACACCTCATTCTATCTCTCTTCTTGTAAATGGACTAATCTAAGTTCTTGGTGTTCATATCAACTAATACAACTACACCTTACATCATTAAAATCCCCTAATAATAATAATCATATCTAAACATCCTATCAACATAATGCATAACAAAACTTAACACTGTTGATGTTAGAAATAAAAGTAGAAGTAAACATTTTAAAAGAAAAGGTTATAACGCAAATTTAAAACTAATCTCGCTAAAGCGGTGATAAATAAATAGATGCACTAATGTGGTAACCAAGAGGTAGTGTAGGATACAGAATTGTACGATGTAACAAATCAAGTTGCGACAAATGGTTTCAGGTGAAGCAAGAATATGGAGTTAGCTTGATCAGAAAGATGATCTTACAGGTGCAAGAATTAAGAACGGATATGCTTATACGAGCGGAAAGTAAGGTACTGGTGGCTGCTCAAGTGTGGTAAGTAAAGTGCATGTAATATATAAAGTAAAGGTGTCTGTGTGATGCAAAAGTAATGACGGTGACATGGCAGATGGTAGCAACAATGTTTTAACCAACAGGTAATGTGATGATAATGGTAAGACAACCAGTAGACGCAGTACTACTGAAAAGGACAAGTAATGAGCGAGCATGAGGAAAACAAACGTCGCTTGACCATTTAATGGTGTAGGCTGGTTTAATAATAAGAAGTCTAGTTTAACTCCCAAACCAGCCAGGCAGTCAGGGTTTGAAGGCATATGTCACTTCTATGACCGCAGGACAAGTCCTTTGGTTGACCAACCCCCTTCCCATCCTTTCTAGACACTGATCCAGTAGTAATTTAAAACCGCTCATTATTATACCGTTCTATCACATTCGAATAGTCTCGACTTAGTCTGTAGGACGGTGGTATCAAATCAGTAGTCGTGACAAGAGTTAGCTTGATCAGGTGGCATAGAGATGGTTATGAATGATTAACTGGGAGAGTGGTAGGCATGTGTAAATACGTGACAATATCTCAATAACCTATATAATGATAGTGAATAGGTGGTATGAGTTAAATTAGTAGATAATCAATAGACGAAAGAGTCATGGGTATAGTGTTGTAGTATTTGTTTCGTAAAAATTTTAAAGTATAAATACGATGAATACAGAACTAATACACTGAAATAGTTGAAGTTTTATTTAACATAAAAAGTATTTAAAATTAGTATATGGTCGGTTGTTTTGAAATTTGTTGCAATATAGTAAGAAGAAAATGCCATACATAATCATGATCTACGTCCTTGCGGTCCAGCGGACATGGCCAGGGAAGTGACTAAGCCAGGATCACTTACCCCCAGTCTAGTAAGGGTGATCCAACAAACTTAGCCAAGCACATTGACCAGATCATGGTCCATTGAAGGAAACCCATCATTTACATGCGTGCCATTAACAAAAAGTTTTAAAGATAAAGATCTTCATATGTAGAAAGTAAAATAGGCTGGTATAGTTTAGAAATCATTAAAAATTTAGTGATTAAAAATTGTCAGCGAAGGAAACTCAAAATCAAAGAATAACTTTAAGTCAGTTGAAAAATATGAGGCTTATGTATAAGATTTTTAAAGAAGTTAAACTGGGCAAAAAATTCCATAAAAGACATATCGATAGTAAAATCAATATAGTAATGGGAGTCAGGAAGATCACGTGGGTCGAAAGCAAGGATTAGAATAGGGTGATCAAGTGTGAGCATGGTAGGAAATGACTTGTAAAAAGAATACGATAGATTCCTAAGGTCAAAAGTGGAATGTAAAATGAAGGGAGATTAAAAATCAAGGATATACTGATTTGTTTGACTACGGATCAGGAATCTTAGGACGGGAATTTTCCAAAGAAGTTGATCGGGGTAGAAAATTATAGGGAAGGTGTTGTTTGAGAGTCAAGATTGTAATATTATCTATGATGTTTTAGAGTATTTTGCATGAGCATAGACCTGCATGGGCCACCACTAAAACCTGTCACGCCCCGCTTCCCGTTGGGCTTGGGAGCGAGGACGCGAACGGGACCGCTTGTGCAAGTAAGGAGGAGGTACTTTTGCTTTTCTTTCCTCCTTGACTTAACACAATAAGCGTCTGTGTGAAAACCGCAGGTTCTTGCTTTGCATTACTCAAAACAACACAGATAAAAAAAATTATTACAATCTCCTTCGTCTCAAAATTACAACAATGCAGGAATAGAAAAGAGAGGGTCTTATGACCCGTAAATGAGAGAAATACAACGAAAGTTCACTGGTCAACAATTCTTGGCCCACTGGTTCAGCTATTGCAACTAGTCCTCCTGGTACTATAGCTCGGGATCTGACATACATCCAAAAACATGAATGTATGTCAGCAAGGGTCTGCAAGTAGATGTTAGAACCCAAGGCGAGGTATACAAATTTATACTGGATTTAAGAGACAATTATAAATTAAACGAGATAATAATAAAGTTTAGACATGCTGATTTTAAAGTAAATACATCCTAGCATGCAGTTCTAAGCAGTTTAACAAGTAAGGTGAGCAGTTATGACATGGTAGTTTTAACGAAGTAAAAGTGACACTATAACATGGCAATCCTGATGTGCGATCAAGCAACACGAATTTTTTACTATTACAATGCAATGCTTTCTATCATGCATAGGGTTCTCGCCTTTAGGACGTAATGAGTGATTCGTTCTTCACACGGGGCTTACCGTGTTTGGCGCTAACCCATCGCATACGGGTGGTGCCCTTGAAGAGAGTACCCTTTCATACGCCTAGTAGCCGCTCAACCCTAACCCCACCCAAATATGTTGTGCTGGACACGAGCCTGGCGCTAAACCGACATATACTGGAACACGAGCCAGACTAGTCACACATGACCGACGGAGTAGCCATATTACAAGCACGAATTCACGAATTTGCCAACTCACATGACATCACGAAAATCACGATTTCGCCTTCGAGGCGCACGGTTTCACGATGTCTCACGCTAGTTAATTATTTCAAGGCATGCATCAATTAAATAACATAATCATTTATTTTCATGCAGCATTTTCCATGTTGCAAGGGTATCAAAACAGCATTCACAATAATTTAGCAAAAAGGGTGAACATGCGAGTTTAACGAAAACGAACAGAAAGTTGATTTTTCTTGTAATTGTTCTAAACTAAAGTATAGCAAGTTATATGCCATTGGATCACATTTTTAGCCACGGATGTCGCGGTAGTGTTTTCACGCGTCATTTCACGTGCAGGTTTTGAGTTACACAGCTTTACATGCAAAAGGCTAAAAGAGTATCTACCTTCAAAAATTCAATATAAATTGCATACTTGCCTGATTTCAGTGTTTTTGGTGTCGTTGGGTTCGTCTCGACGGGTACTACGTATCAGTACGTCTGGTTCTCTGTTTCGGTTAAACAATTCAATGAATTAGATTTTTTCATGAATAGGCACTATATTAAAATAATCTCTAAAACGGGTTCGTCTAATTTCATCGGGTTCCCTGGTTAGGGCGACATTGTATAGCGTATTCCACTAACAGGATACGCCTTATTTTATACTAGTATTATCACCCTAACATTATTTAATCATACTAACACGGTGAAATCAAATTAACATTTAAACTAACTAATTTAACCATCAATTAATTAACTAAGCTAATATTAGTTAGTGATAGGGTTATTAGCATGTTAACATTACATTAAAGGGGTATACTCACTACACCTACTATCACATTATAATAATACCTCTCTTACATTTTTTATTAATATTCTTAAGAGTAAGGTTGTCTCATTTTAAACTTATTATTAAATCAATATTCTCTCTCTCTCTTTCTTTAATATAGCACTTCATTTTTTAAGCACATGGTTGTCATTCAAATTTTTATTCATTACTCCTCTTTATACTAAGGCTGTCAACATGAATGCATCTTTCTATGTTCATTCAATAATCCACAAGTCCCCCTTCTCTCCTCTCTTGTTCTACTATCATGTCTCCTTCTCCATTATCATTTCGTTTTTTTTCTTTGTGCTCAAAACTTGCAGCAGCAAGCATATGATGGGTTCGTGCGAAAAATCAAAAGGGGAGGGCTCTCTCACCTTCGGTGACGGGTGGCGCAAGGCGTTGGATGGCGGCGGATTTCGGTGGTGCGGCTGGCTCCCAGCGGCGGACGGCGGCGCGTAGGTGGATGAGGACGGCGGCCTGGGCGTTTTTCGGGCGGCGCGCGCGTGGTGTCCGGCGGTTGGCGATTCACGGCGGGCGCAGGTCGCAGAGGTGAGGGGGCGGCACACGAGTTAAGGTGTGTGGCCGGCCTAGGGGAAGAAGGATGAGGGGTTGTTTGGATTTGGATCTGATTTTTGGTTTGATGTTTCTGAAATTTGTTTGGGTTTGGATCTGATTTTTGGTTTGATGTTTCTGAAATTTGTTTGGGTTTCAAGATCTGAAGTTGTTTAGATTTCTGAAATTTGTTTGATTGGGACTGATTTTGGGGAAGCTGAAATTGTTTCTGGTTGATTTGGTGAAATCGGATTGCAGAAGGGTTTTCTTGCAGTGGATGATGGGTTTGTTTGTGGTTGAATGGAGAAGGAGGATGTTGGCTGCCTTGGTGCTGGAGGGCGTCGACAAGGAGGATAAGGGGAAGTTGCTGATGAGAGTTGGGAGTTGCAGTTGGGATTGTGATGCAAGGATTTGGCCTGCAGATAATGGAGGGGGATAGAATTGAAGGAGGTGAGTTGTGTGTGGGGTGAGATGTTGGATCTCACCTCACAATTCGGTGGGAATTGAAGAGGGGGTTGAATGATGACTAAGGGTAAAAAATAGATTAGTAAAGTAATTAGTGAGTAAATTCTATAAAGGTTACATAGTAAATGGTAAAAATAATTATTAAAGTTAATTAGTAAGTGATAAAGGTAATTAATGAATAGTAAAACTGATTAGTAAAACTGACTAGTAAATGTAATTAGTAAAAGTTTTTGATAGACGGTAGAAAGGTAAACGTAATTAGGGAAGAGTAATTGTTATAATATTGAAATACCGATTTTCACAACCTACTCTGAAAATTACGAAAATGCCAAGGGTTCGTATCCTCGCGATAAGTACGAATACAAGGTCCATTTTAAGATTGAACGACGAAAATAGTAGGAAAAAAATCATTTAGTTATTATTGAAATCGTTTGAAATAATCTTCGTTAGGGGAAAACGTGCACTAAGAAAACTGGCCGTTACAGTTCGTAACAACAGAAATATCTTTTTAACAATCCTATTAACGTCTAGTGATTCAATTTTTAATTAGCTTCTCCATCTCGCAACGGGGTCCACATCATATTATTAATGGTACTAGCATGTTATCTAGGTTAACTAACAGGTTATAAAAATGTTTGTGACGTTATTCCTAGCAACCAAAACTAACGGTTGCTAGGAGATTACGCGTACGAGTCATCAACCCACCATTAGCATGCCAACATCAAAATTATTAGGTCCATGGTTGTGTATTATCGTTGTCCAACAATGAAACGCAAACTGAAATTAAGGATAATAACGAATGATCACTAACCGGTAGATGAAGCGAGAGGACAGTGGCTAGGGGGTTGGCCGTCAATAGATCCAAGTGAGGGAAAGCCGACAGAGATATGGGGATCAGTCGTGCGTCGCTGCCGTGGCCTCAATGCGTCAGGGGAAATGTTGTCGGCGTCGTGAAAGCGTCAAAGTGCGCTGTCGTCGCCTGGGCGTAGCTGCGAGCGCCTGGGGAGTTCGGCGGCCAGTTGACAGCGCTGGCGGGGGTCTGCTGTGCGGGCGGTACCGTGGCAGCGCTCGGGCGGCGCTGCAGCGGCCTGAGTGGGCTGCAGTTGCTATCAGCGACCTGAGGGCGCTGCGCTCTGGTGGAATAGCGGCGGGGGAGGGCTGTGCGACGGGAAAAAGGCCGGAGATGGCCTGGGGAGGGGTCGAAGGGGAGAGGGCGAGAGGGGAAGTCGGGGAGAAGAGCTGGCGGCGCTTGGGAGAAGAGAACGCGATCAGATTTTAGACCTAGGCTGTTCGGGTTCTAATAGGGCTTGTGTTTGCTATTTGGGGGTTGTTTTGGGTGTGCACTAAGGGAAATAGAAGAGAGTGGAAATAAGGAGAGGTTAGAATTTGGGTGGTGAATAGCCAAAATCAGAATTTGTTGTTACGTAGGATAAGTTTTCCCCATTTGCTATTCAACATGGAATTTTGGGTAGTTTGTGGGTAAATGGGAGAGAGTGTGTGTGAGGGCATGGTACAGTTAAGGGAAAAAAGGGTGAGCCTAGCTCGGAGAATTAATCATGTGAAAACTTAGGCTAAATCATTGATTAACAAGGAAATTAGTGTAAAGGCAGGTCAAATGAAGCCCGATAATTATGAAAAAAAATACCGGGACGACCGTGTCGACGAGAGAAACGAAACTAAGGAGATCGATCACGGCTACGGTGACGAAAAAAGAAACTTAAAATAAAAAGGTCTCACCACAAAAGTGAAAGTCACGACACCTTTACAAATAAAGTCATTTCGTGGGAGAACGGCCCGTGAAATGACGTTCCAAAATATTTCCACAAATAAGTACTCTTTCAGATGATCACAACGGCATATCACATCATATGGTTCGGATACAAGAAGAATCCAACATAAATACGCGCACGAACAAAAGTACGCGCACAAAAAACATACGCTCGGAAAGCGACCGTGACAGTATGTGTTTAGTGTCTACTAATCAGTCATGAGAGCAGTTCATCTATTAAGAGATGAATTGTATGTGCACATTTTCAGAGAAAACATATTCATTCAAAACCAAATTACATAATATGAAAGCTCTCATAACATGAAATGTTCTAAACAGTCTGCTAAGATAAAAATAGAAGGCTAATCAAGCATGTCATCATGTTCGAAGTCGTCAGCTGTAAACTTGACTGGAGCATCAGAGGTCATCAGGTTTGTTTCAGCTTTATTTTTCTTGTTCTCTTTATACAAATCCTGGAGATGCTGCGGAGTTCTACACACTCTGGACCAGTGGCCTTTCATGCCACAGCTATGGCACTGGTCTTCCCATTCCCTCTTGGGTGGGGGTGTATCATTTCTATTGATGTCATTTCTGTGCCAGGTGAACTTCCGCTTACTTTCATTTCTTCGTTGCTGGACTTGGCCCCTAGCCCTTTTGTTCTGTCCCCCTTATGTGGTCTTTCTTTTCGTTTGTTGTCCCTCGTCTTTCGAGAAGAAGAGGCATTATGAGCTTCTGGGAGGGGGGCAGTGCCAGGGGGCGCATGTTGTGAGTGGCGAGGAGAAGCTCTCTGTTTTGTTCAGCCATGAGTAAACATGACAGCAGCTTAGAATACTTGGTGAACTTGCGTTCACGGTATTGCTGCATAAGTATCGCATCTTTTTCATGGAAGGACGTATACGTCTTTTCCAGCATGCGATCTTCTGAGACTTTTTCACCACACAACTTCACGCATGAGGTGATGCTAAAGAGAGCTGAGTTGTACTCAGCTGTGGACTTAAAGTCCTGTAGTCTCAGGTTCTCCCACTCATATCGTGTCCTTGGTAGTATAACATCTTTATGATGTTTATATCTATCCTCAAGGGCAGTCCATAGCTCAAGTGGAACTTCGACCGTAAGGTATTCAGCCTTTAGGGTCTTGTCCACATGGCGGCGAATATAAATAATGGCTTGCACCTTTTCTATATCACCTACATTTTCTATTAGTCACAGCAGAAATGAGGGACTTTGCCCGCAGATGAAACTTCACATTGAGCTGCCAGCTCAGATAGTTTCTTCCTGATGCATCCAACACTTCGAAATCGACACTTGCGATTTTAGCCATTTTATCTAGCAGAGCACAAATATGCATGAATTAATAATTTAAACATAAACATTTTTATGCGGAGGCAATTTTAATATAAAGGGCTAATTGCGTGGATCGGCCAGTCCCACATAAATAAAAGTCCAAAGTCCCATTACAATCCGTATTACACAAATGAAAGCTTTAAAAAGAAATTACAACTTTGGAAACCCCTGTGGGTCCCATATAACATCTTCAGCTTCAATTGTGGCCTCCGTCTCCATGGAAAAAGGTCTTCGGTCTTGGACATTTACATAATTTCCTCACTACAATTTCTCTCAAAAGTAAAAGAAAAGTACATGAAAATAAAATGTGGGACTTAAACAGCCGATCCAAAAACCGTAATTAGCCATCCATGCAGAAATTTTGTGCTCATCAAATATTTTCACCAGACATTTTCATCATAGGCATCACAGGCATTAATATTCGCAGACATGGATAAAAATTTAATTACTTAATAATTATTGGACTACTAGGCAACGTCATACACCGTTAGGTTAGCTGAGTAACTGCAGAGCGGTCGCAGGATCTTCCTAATTATTAAGTTTAAATATAATGCACAACCACACATAAAATATCCACGGAATAAGCCAGTGATGTAAAGCATGTATAGATGATTTTGCAGAAGAAATCATTTGATGCAAGGGGTTGTTAAATTTGGGTTTAATCAACGAATTGAAAAAGAGCCCAAATGCGACATGTTCTATGTAAAAGGAAAAAGTTTTCCTTTTTAATTCATCCCCAAAGCATCCCAAAAGTCCCCTTATAGTCCAATGATTTATCATGATATTTCATGGATTTTTAGGTCGCCAAAAGCGCCATTTTAATCAATTTTTAGCCCAAAAATCCTTTAAAGGCTTATTTTTAGCCTCCCCCCTTTCCTTTTTTTTGAAACAAAGCATGCGGGCCTGAGGCCTGCAGTTTGCTTGCGGGCTTCAGGCCCGCAAGGCATCAAAAAAGTTTTTTTTGACACAAAGCATGCGGGCCTGAGGCCCGCAGTTTGCTTGCGGGCTTCAGGCCCGCAAGGCATCGAAAAAGTTTTTTTTGGAAACAAAGCCTGCTGGCCCGCAGTTTGTTTGCTAGCTTCAGGCCCACAAGGCATCAAAAAAGTTTTTTTTTGTTGTTGAATCTGGGCTTCAGGCCCAGTACAGGTAGGGGCGGCGGTTAGGGTTAGCCGTCGTCGCCCCATGATAGCCGCTCGTGGGCGGTTGGGGGGAGCGCCGGCGGCCCCCCGGGGGGGTTGCGGTCGCGAGCGCCGGCCGCCTCCATGTAGGGGGTGCGGCCGGAGGGGGGAGATGGCCGGCGTCATTGGGTAGGGTTTATTCAAGGAAAAACCCTAAAATTTTGATTTTTGGGACGAAAAGTTCGTCGTTTTTAGGTGATATAGCAAATCACCATATCGATCTTGCGAGATCTATGGGTAGATCAATCATACGTATGATAAAAACATCGGTTTTATCGATTTTTACCTCTATATCCGTCCTCCGGATATAGCGACGGTTGAACGAAGCCCTACGCGAATGACGACGCTTGATTGATGGAGCCTTTCACCGCGCGCGTGGATCTCCCATCTCCCTTCGCCTTCGTAACGATCAAAAAATTTTGTGGAAAAATTTAGAGGCTCGTGCTGATAACGTGTTATGAATCAACTACTGGGGGAGGAACCCCCAGCCCTTTATTTATAGGCAGGATAGGAGAGTAGAAAGATAGGATACAAAGCTATGGACGTATCTCCAAGATACCTGCAATCATAACCGACTCTGGTATTTCCATTCACAACACCTGCTATATTTTTAGTGTTTTGTCTCATAATTTTCAACAAATCCAATCTCACTTGTAGGGCTGTTGACAAGTGAGCTTGAACGAGTTTGAACAGAGAGCTTGGTTTGTTTATGAACAAAATCATTGTTCAAGCTCGACTCGAGCTCGTTTAGAAATCAGGGTTTGTGTTCAAGGTCATTCGTTTTTTATTTGATCTTGTTCAAGTTCGTTCATTTATTGTTCACGAACAAGCTCTTTTATTGTTAGAACAAGTATTATTGAGCTTGTTCGTGAACATACTATATATACTATATAAAATATAATATAAGTTAATAAGAGGCCATTTAATCTTTTGTTTTCATTAATAATAATATGTATAATATATATGTTATCTATCTATATTACATAAGAGGATGTTGCCCACGGGTTTGTCCAATGTGGCAACGTCCTCTCATCCGTTGGGAAATCCCCCGTTATTTAAAAAAAATATTTTGCCCCCCCCCCCCACTCTTGAGTTAATTGCAAAAAAACCTCACAATACATCCAATCACATATATTGTTTTGTGTTTTAGGCCTTTTTGCATTCCTATTTGCCTACTTGCTCCCCTTTTACCCCCCGACGCTGCCGACACACACACACGCTTTTCACTTCTTTCCAATTTCGCGCGTGCGCTGCGGCTGTGTTCGTTGGTGGTTGTTTTTGCTCCATGCACCAAGTGCATTTGCGTACTTGCTCCCCTTTTACCCCCCGATGCTGCCGACACACACACCTACGCCCACGCTTTTCGCTTCTTCCCGGTTTTGCGCGTGCGCTACAGCCGTGTTCGTTGGGGGTTGTTTTTGCTCCGTGCAACACGTGCACAAGCAATTTCTAGTCTATACAATAAACGAGGGATTTACCACAATGCCATTGTCCTGCTAAGACAAAGAGGTTGATAGAAATATTGCATAGATTTGACCACATATAAATATAACATTTATTATATAAATATATATAATATATGTCCGAACATTTGAGCACTTAACGAGCTTGATCGTGAACATAAATGAACGAACACATCTATGTTCAAGCTTTGTTCAGTTACTAACCGAGTTCTAAAAATCTGTTTAAGCTTATTCGTTAAGCTGTCCGAACGAACGTAAACGAGCATGCACCTAGCTTGTTCATGACTATTTGGACTATTTGGCTGAACGTTCTGTACGCCAACAGTCCTACCAAATTTCTTTTTTCTTAGGGCGTGTTCTTTTTGGAAGAATAGTGGCGAGAATAGGAATATGGACACTATTCATGTACTATTCACCATATTCCAAGTTTGTATTCCAAGCGGTTGTTCTTTTGGGCGTGGAATAGAATCCTACATGGCTATTCCAATTTGGTAATGATGATCACTTTTGTATTCCAAGCTTTTTGCTTAGAATACAATGGAATCCTTAGGAATGGTGGGTGTAATGCCCTGTTTTGACCTATACGTGTATTTTGCTGTATACGTGTGGTATTTTCACGTACAATGCGTACGTGGGTATGAAATAAACGAAGTTATCGATGTATGTAGCGTAGTGAGAGGGAGATTGGGCCGTAATACGTAGCTAAGGGAAGTGAAAGCGTAGTGTGAAAGCAGAGAAGGAAGCAGGGAAGCGTGAAAGACGTCGTCGGTGCAAAACAACAGGAATGTGTTAGACGCGTGTGTGTGATGCATGTATGCATGCATGGATGGGCGTGGATGTGTGTAAGAAGAGCCATGTAAGTGTGAAAGGGGTTAGGGGTCAATGGCAACTCCCGTAAATTTTTAGAAAAGTCAGGGGCAAAACGGTCATTTGGGCTTAAATTGTTGTGCGTACATACCTAGGTTGTGTGCGCGTAAAGTAATGGCAAACTTGAAAATACTTGGATAAGTGAGGGGTAGTTTGGTCATTTAATAAATGACATGGCTTATTGGATAAGACATGGAAAATCTAATTCTAGAATCCTCTCCCTCTTTCTCTCCTTTTCTTTTCTTTTCTTCTCTTTTCTTCCATCATCCTTATCTCCTCTCCTCCTCTTCAATTTCGTGCTCCCCCTCTCCACCTTTCTATGTTAACCAAAATTCAAAAAAGAAGAAGAAGAAGAAGAAGAAGAAGAAGAAGGAGAAGAAGAAGAAGGAGAGGAAGAGAAAGAGAAGGCGAAGGAATTCAAGATTTTGAGGTAGGATTCCAACTTGGTCTTGGAATTTCAATTAGGGTTATTTCTATTATGTATTCACATCATGTTTACTTAATTTGGATTATGAGTAATCAAATTCATGTGCCATATGTCATTTTCATGCAAAACCCCTAGAAAATTCCAAGCAAAACTATCTCTTTGAAATTCTGAAATTTTTATGTGTGTTGTTTCTTTAATTCTGATCACTGTAGCTCGAATTAGGATTCGAAAAAAATATGATCATGTAGATCTTGGAGTTCTACCCAAAATCATATAAATATTGATATATGTTCAATTCTGAAGTTAGGAGTAAAAATTCAAACTCTATAGCATGTCTGTTTGATTCTCATCTTTGACACAGTTCAGTAGAAATGGCATAACTATATGCACTCTCAATGAAAATTTGTGATCTTGGTCTTGTTGAAAACTTAAGAAAATTATCTAAAAGTTTATCACAGTGCCTATATGTCGAAATTCTGGCTAGAACATGCTCAAAATTGGCTTTGAACACAGTCCCAGAAATCTGTCTGAAAAACAGATTTGACACTCTTCACTAAATAATTCACCAGAAATCAAATACTTAAGATTTTTGCATGAAAATTTATCTGTGGATCCACAACTTTCATATCTACATGTTTCATTCAGGATGTTTTGCTAAATTATGTGTATAAATGGATGATATCAGCCACTTTTTATGACATCATGTGCAATTTCTGCTAGCTGAAGCTTTTGCATGGTGATATGATTTGTGTAATATTGTCATTTATACCCCAATTGTCCATGATTATTGTTCTTGAATGTAAATGAGATTAATGATATGTCTTGTCAATTGATTTGCTAATGTTCTTATGGACGTGCACGTCACGCTCACCACATGTTCGATGAAATGCCTCAATGAAGGCAAAATCCAATAAGTTGAGTAACTTGCATATGTTAGTGTTGGCCTTGGGCCACGGTGATGATTGGTAAAGTTAGTGGCTTGAATGGCATAGATATATCGAAATTGTGAGTGGATGATATGTTGTGATAGAGGGCATGTCACGTGAGTGCATGACCCTATGTTTGATGACGAACAGTTGAAGTTACTTGTGCACATCCATGCCATTGAAACCCCTAACGTGTCACTTATGATGTTAACTTATAAAATTGAATAAATCTCAGTCCTCTCTAATGAGGGTGGGTTAGCAAATCCCGGGTTTTAGGTGGAATTTGAGTAAATTGTGGATATGTGGCCTGGACTGTGAAGTTGGGAGATGATTATGTGATGTGTGGAGCTTATCCACTCGCCTCTACCGGGAGTGGAGGGGATACTTATACCCACTCGCCTTTACCGGGAGTGGAGGGGTCATACGGAGGTTGGGTTATATGTGGATAGCCTCACTCCTGCCAGGGACAGAGGAGGTGAGAGGCCCGGTGTTGTACAGTGCCCGTGTCCACTGCGCCGTGTGCTTTATTCACCTCAAATTTGGGGTGAAGTCCAGGTCCTAGTAACACACAGTTTACCCAAGTTCCAAATTAAATTCAATTATCAAATAATAAAATGAGGATTGGCATGTTTCTCCTTCTGCTGGCAGCGCTTCCCCTTCACTTGCCTATTTCTTTGTGACCCTATGTCTTACCACATGCACTTGCACTTGTTTTATCAGATAGTGATTACCTGAATACTGGTGTTGTTATTATTAATATTATTAATATTATTCGTGCTAACCCTTTCCTTGCAGTAACTCGACACTGGACCGCAGGTATGATTTCCTTGTTTTAACTATTTAATTTTCATTATATCACTTACTTACATACTCTATATCTCTTGTTTGCCTTGGAATTTGATAACCTTAAATGGAATTCCAAACCCAAGTTGGTTCCTACTGGGCACACATTGATGTGCTCCTCTATATTTTTCAGGTAGCATGGTTATCATGGTTGGCGGTGACTTAGAGTTGGGTTCAGGGGTAGCACTTGGTGAGAGCAGTATTTGTGGGGTGATATGGTTGGTTTTGGAGGTGGAGAATGACTGTGTATATGTAGTGGTGTACTTGGATTATGTATATAAATGGAAGTTGTTCTTTATATGTTATGTTATTATTATTGCGGAGCTTCAACTGTACTATCACAGCATGTGCGCAGTGGCCTGCTTATGTAGTTTCTTCTCTCTCCCTCTTTTCCTCTTCATCACCTCTGCTCTTCAGAATACTTGGAGAAAAAAATTTGTTCTCGGGTATTCTGGAGATCGGGGCGTGACAGTTTTTGGTGGCCCATGCAGGTCATCGCACTGCGACGTGCTTAAGGATGGTACTTATAATGCTTCAGTAAGTGATTGGGATAGGTTAGCCCTAAGGTGGGTAGAGACTTTAGTGACCTTAGAGTTGTAAGTGATTCGCCATTGAACCCCTAGCTTTTGGGAGTTCGGGGATGAACTTCCTGCGATGTATTATACTATAGATGAGTATTTGTGGATAGACGGGTGTATTTATAATTATGTGAATCCGCGTGTATAAGTGTGTTTGTTGTGCTTGTATCTTAGAATTATATATGTTGTGGTATACTGATAGTTCGTATGTGTATTTATATTAGAATGACATGAAAGTTATATGTATCTTAAATGGTTATAGTGGTATATAGATTTATAATGCGGATATGTGAATAGACATGTGTTATATTCGTGTGACCCTCAGCTATAGGTGATGTATACATGATTCTTCGTACATATATACTGGTGGTATATATAAGTTAATGGAGATGTATATATATACATGGTAAAGGTGTAAGTGGAGATATATATGTATGTGTTATAGGGTCATGTATGTGTTTCTATCTATTGTATTATGATTGTGTTACTGCGCGGGAAATGTACCGATGTGTGTATGACTACCCTTGTAAGGATAAAGTAGTGGAGTGTCCAAATTGTCTTTGGACATGTGGGAGAAAGTGCATGTGTGTGAATATATGTGTGCTTGTATGGGTAGGTGGTGTAGATATAGGTTGGGATATTGGTGTATAAATATATATATCGCCAGTACTGCATTAATAGGGTATGAATTCGTAGTGTGTTAAAAGGTCTATATAACTGTGAGTATGTGTATATGCTGCCTACGTGCCTATATGAACCGATATATTGTCTTGATTTGGTATATGGTTGTGGGCTGTACTATTGCGTGAAGATAGGTGTTGTGTATGGCCAATGGTGTGTATGTAGTGATATAGATAAGTAATGGACGAACGGGTAGTATGAGTAATGCACAGGGTGTTTGGAGTACGGGTATCCTGAGGTGGGTAGGGGTGTTTTAAACCCGTCCCCCCTAAGTTTAGACTCTAAACTCTTAGCCATATACCGTGCTTAGTATGGGATAAGGACATAAGTGTGACGTGTAACCCATGTAAGATGTGATGAATGTGAAGATTTGAAATTATACGGCGTATATATATATATATGGGATGGCTATGAGTTTACACAGTTGAGTGGAGTTGTGGTATATATGTGTGTATACGCTTACCCATAGAATGGTGCCTGTATGACCATTTGGATGTATATGTAGTGCATGTACCCCTCCGTATATAGTGGCATGAGGGGGATTGTGCATTGTGTATGGGGTACTTATATGTAGATATGTATATTGTAGGAAGTATGGTGCGATTGTGTATATGCGTTGTTGTTATTGAATGTGTATTGGTGTATGCTTTATAAGTGTTTATATGTATATGTATATGCATGTAAATGACCCCTTTTCTGATATGCATGTATCAGTATATGAATGTATATGTATATGGGGTGTGACTATCGACTGAATGTGTACGAATGTTGAACTACACTTACTTGTGTGTGTACTAGTATACTAGTAAAAGTGCGTGCAGATATATTGGATGCTGTGAATATGATGGTATGGGTAGCTACCGAATACCTGCTAGTGTAGTTGAGTAGCTTGACTGTATGGGTGTATAATAGCAGGATATGTATAGAATGTGTGAATTGGTGTGTGTGCCCATACATGGGAATGAATGTGTATGGTTGCATGAATCCTAATAGACATATATGAATGCCTGCGTGCATACCTGCTATTAGAATAATAATCTGGTGTGTATCAACCAATGTGTATTTGGCTATATGTAGGCTTAGATATCTATATTTGGAATTAATATGTATACTACTGCGTGAACATAATGGGTATGTGCATATAATTAGGTTATATAGAGTATCTATGTGGTGTATTGGTTGAGTGTATATGCAAATATTTATATGGTTATATGGATTCCTATTAAATATGTCTTAGCGGAGTGTCGGGATGTGAAGATGTATGTGCAGTGTGTAGTAAAAGCATATGTTGTTATGTGTATATTGGTTGAATGGATATATACTTATAAATATCCTTGTTTGTTTATCTGTGAATCTTTCCAGTATGGTTGCCTATCTAGGTGTATCATAGATAAGTGTATTCCTGTAAATATGCATGTATGTGTAAGTCTGAAGCAGAGCGTGTGTGTATGTATATACATATGAAGTGGGGTTATGAATGTGATGAGTATGAAACATAGGTGTATATATATATATATATATATATATATATATATATATATATATATATATATATATATATATATATATTTAATGAATGGAAGTGAATGAAACTGTTTGATAAGCTGGTATTGGAATTTGTGTATTTGTTTGTATCTTTATGTGTATACGTGTGTGCAGAGTGTAGATGGATATTTATCTTTACTTAACTATTGTGGCAGTATGTACATATGAAAAGTCAATCTAGTTAGATATGGCATATAAGGGGATGTGTTATGTTTGTGCACTCTTGTGTGTATTGTGTGTGGTGTATGTACTAATCTGTGTGAGCAAATAGGTGCACTGCTATGGATTCGAGGTTATATATATACTTATTTATAGTTATGATTGTAAACCTTATGTGACTTGATCATGCATGTGTTAGTGCGTGCACGTCGATGTATGTTGAATGTGACTAATTCTCGTGTGTATGTAGATATTCATGTGACTATAAGCGTGAATGAACTCATATAATTAAGTATTGAGAGTGTAAGGATCTGGGGTACATACGGTGTGACATCGTGATAGTGACTGGTTGACTCGGAATACGCGCACGGGTGCACGTCTTCCACTCCCAAGCGTAGGAGTGTCAATGCAATAAAAATAACCGGTGAGTACCGGGTTGGATCACAGGGACAAGTGGTTCTATATTCACAAATTTGATCGATAACGAAAAATAAAGTGTGATTCAACTACCTCGCTAACGGTGGATGAGTGGGAAAAATGTGTGGTGAAAACAAAAATCTTAACCTACACACTAAGGGTGGAGAGCCGAATCAGCAAGCAACGAGGAAGACTCGTGTGGGGTGTGTGTATGTGAATGAGGCCGTGGACGCAAGAAATCATCCCAAATATAACTCAATTGATCTCCCGGCTAAGGGAGCTCAATCGGAAAATACGGCATTTCATCGAACAAGTGGGGTGCAATAAGTAGGGAATGAAACTCATGCGAGTAATAGACAATAAGCGCATTAGAGAGGGTCCGCTAGGATAATCTTCTTCTTGGATTTCCCCTTAGGGTTCCAATAAACAAAATTAACTCAAGTTTCATACACAAATTTAGGAAGTGAAAAAGTGCTCAGGGATAAAATTTCTCAACCCAACAACAACAATCAAACAACACATCCACACAAGCAAAATTTAGAGATTCATGATGAAAAAGGAGTAATCTTTACTCAAAATTAACATCCAATTTACAACTCAAACCCCTAAATCAAAATACACAAGAGAATAGGAAAATTTCACCCAAGTGTCACTCCTAGATGAGTTCTTCCACTCCCAAATGCCTCCTCCAAGCTCCAAGCTTTATCAATGGCCTCCTAGCCTCTTGGGGAAGAAGAATCCCCATCCAAACCCTAAAAAGAACCAAAAAACAGCAACTAAACCAAGCAAAACCGAGGCCCCCTCAAATTTTCGCACAACAGGCCCAGAAAACAACAGAACACAATTAACAGCCGCCCCCTACTCCATTTTCGCAATCAGCCATTTACCCCAGTAAATCGGGCCCAGCAACAAATCTTGTGCAAACCGGGGGCGGGATGAAATTTTCCGCCCATAAAAATGGGGCTGCATCAGAAATGGGGGCCCAACGCAAAATTTTTGCAACCTGGGGGCAGGATGTAATTATCCAGCTATATATTTTTACTTCTTTCCAGAATTTACAGAAATGCCATTCTAGCTCCAAAAATCTCCAAAAAATAGCCCGAAATTCCAGAAAATTCTAGAAAAATTCCAGAAAATCTAGAAATATTCCAGGAGTACCTAAAAAATAGGAGAAGCAAAAATTATCTCACAAAAATCACATTTTATGTATAAAATAGAGATAGGCTTAAATAAATCACGATATCACAAATACGCCTGTATCAAGCCAAAATAAACACAATATACACATAAAATGACTGAAAATGGGGGGGGAAATATGCAATTTATATCCCGAATCACACCCCCCAACTAGTT
Organism: Scilla litardierei; assembly: GCA_030789695.1. Taxonomy (NCBI): domain Eukaryota; kingdom Viridiplantae; phylum Streptophyta; class Magnoliopsida; order Asparagales; family Asparagaceae; genus Scilla; species Scilla litardierei. Next base: position 295,161,071 of record CM061142.1, on the reverse strand, counting down.
TTTTGCTAGTCCCTAGCAAAATATGCGATAAATTCGGATTAAATGGAAAAACATGCACCAACTCAAGATATCTTCATGGCACACCCCAAAATGATATTTCCAAATGATTTCAAAGCCAATATACCAAATGTAAGAAAGTAAATAACAAATGAAACTCCCCTCAATCCAATTCAAAGAAAAGTAAGGAAATAAGCACCGTATCACACGTATCGGGAAAATATCACGATGTCAAAATTTCCAATTTTCATGAAAGTGGCCAAAACAAAAGAAATTCATCTAAGTTGTGGGAGATGAGATTGCATCACTCATGTTGATTATTCTTTCATTTATTCATTCATTTTTCTTTTCTTTTCTTTTTTTTTTGTTTTTTTTTGTTTTTTTATGTTTTGCATTCACACGATAACGCTATGAAATGCAAACACCGCCTCCTTTGCATACACGCGATAACGCTATATAGGCAAAGGGATGGAATGATCTCCTAAATCTCATTTTTGGCGTCCTCCCCAATGTTTCGTGGGGCACTGGCTACTCAATTTGATTAGAAAACCCATTCGCTTATATTAACTCTCTTTTTCATTCTTCAACACTAGTTATCAACTCATCCACCCACTCCTAAGAGAAAAACAAAGCACGCACAATTGGCCAAATCCATTCCAATTAAAAACTACACCATTCATCCCAACATGAAATCGTTTACATCAAACTTTTCCCAAATTGTTTCGAAGAGGTATCACGACGTATAAAGTAGTTTCATACATGGCATATTAGCATTTGACTCCAAATTGGAAAATAAATAAAAACTTGCCAATCAAACATCGAAGAATTGATACCAAAATGATAATCCGAAAAAATTGCATGACATGAAAGCATGTAGGGACTACATAAAGCAAGCGGCGTAGGGACGAGGAGGCCAAAATATGATATGCAATGAAATTCGTTGGATGAGAGCGAGATGGAGGTATCTCAAAAAAAATTTAGCTCAAAATCCTAACAATCCTAGAGATTCTAACACTCTCCCCCAACTTAAAAGAAACATTGTCTGCAATGTTGGAAGAGTATTAGATCTCACAAAAGATACTAAAAAAGAAAAATAAAGCATACGAAATTACTAAAATAAAACTTTTATTTATTTACACTATTGGAAAGAACACACCGTGGCAAATGGCGGATCCAAAATTTCCATTGGCGGTGGCAATTGTTCCAACGCTCCTTTCATTTCCTCCGCCAATGTTCCTCGGCTAAACGTGGCAATGGCAGCCACGTACACAACCCCAAGCATCTCCTCAAAGTGTGTACCTATATAAGGAAGGAGACGAGTTGTGTAAGAGAGAGATGTGGACACATTCCCAAAAAATGAATTCCACACATAATCATCAATAAAAAATACGGAATGAAAAGTATGATGAATGTGTGAGAAAATTCCCAGTGTGGTAGAAAGTGATGTGGTTTGAAGTTCATCCTCGCGGCATTCAATATTAATCGGGGGAGGAAGAGATATCTCCATAGAAACCACCGAAGGAGAGGGAAGCTCGGGATCCATGATAGCATGTGGTATAAACTCATCCTCACTTGCCTCTTCTTCGGGCTCATCAATACAAGAACAATACTCCTCGCCCACTTCACTCCCAAGTGTGCGCGCGATCGGCTCCTCTATCTCCACCATGTCAACAACCAATTCTTCAACCACTATTTTGACACGGCCCAGCAGAAATAGTAGGTGCCAACAAGACAATTTCCTCCACCCGCTCAACTAACTTCTACATGCCAACAGTGTTCTAAAATGCGATTTATGCGGCCGCATATGCGCACGCGGCCATCAAACGCACAGAAGTCACAGTATGCGGGCCAAAAATGCGGGCGAGCGCATACAAGGCCGCTTGAGCTCGATGCGGGCGCTTAACGGCGCATATTCGGGCGCAGCGGTTCGGGTAGTTATCGGGTGGGCTGAGTTTTTCAAACCCGCATCATTTCGCAGCGCATCAACTCAAACCCGCCTCATTTCGAAGTGCAGCGGTGATTCATTAGGGCATCTCGAGGGTTTTCTCGCAGCGAGGCAGCCATCGACTCGGTTAGAAGGCAGCGACGAAGTAGGGGATTCGACGGAAGCGGCACTCCAAGGCGGCGAGCGAACGTGTCCACGGCGGCGGCGAACGACTCCAAACGGCGTAAAGGTCAGTTCTCTTTCGTTTTTTTTTCTTCTCGTATTCTTTTTTTTCGTTTTTTTCCTCTTCCAAGCGGCGAACGAGTTCTTTACAGTGTCGATTGATTTCGTTTTTTTCGTTTTTTTGAGTGGTCATTTCCAAACGGTGATTGTTTAGCTGTAACTTCGCAATTTATAATTGTTTTTGTTTTTTATTCTTTTTTTTCAAGCGAACGAATCCAACAATTTTTGTTTTTTTTATTCTTTTTTCTGTAACTTCACAGTGGTGATTGTTTATCAAATTATCACTGTTTATGATTACATTACTATGGGTTCCTTAATAAATGTTATAGAGGTGATACATTGAGGTAATGTCAATACTGATGAAGTGAAGGGTGGAAACTTAGTAACGAGCAAAGTTTTATTCTGTTTTGTATGTGAATTACTGAATTAGTGGTGAAGCTTGTATGTGAATTACTGAAGTAGTGGTGAAGCCCATAAAGCTAATTGATTGTAATTTTCATTTGGTTCAATTTTCTCTCACAAATTGTTGCAGGTGAATGGCATCATCTATGGCATCAAATTCATCAAGAATGGGTTCATCTAGTGGCAATCAGGATGATGCTACTAATGTTCGGAAAAGGCCACCCAACTCCAAAGATATAGGATGGGAGTATGGAGAGGAAGTGAATCCAGGAAATCCTAATAATGTGAGATGCTTAAAATGTAAAACAATATTCAAAGGAGGCATCAATCGTTTGAAGCAACATATTGCCGGCATATCCGGTGATGTAAGGATGTGTGTAAAGGCCAGCGATGAAGACCGGGCTATTTGTAGAAAGAACCTAGAAGAGATAAAGATGAAGAAACTAGAGAAAAGAAAAGCAGAGTTTGAATTGAGGCAAGAGGTGCAGATTTCTGAAGAACGAGAATCTGAAGAACCAGAACTAGCAAATATTGGAACAAAAAACCCTCGTGTTCTTGGGCCGTTGGATCGAATGATGGCTGGAGGAAAGCTAAAGCAAACATCTCTTGATGAGGGAGAGAAGAAAAAGTGGCGGGACACGGCTCATGAATATGTTAGCATGTGGTGTTATGCGTCCGGTCTTCCATTTCATGCTTTCAGTTTCCCTGAGTGGGACCTTGCATGTGAGGCCATCGGGAGACATGGGCCGGGATACAAAGGGCCAAGTGAATATCAGTTGAGGGTTCCTCTTTTACGTCGTTCTTATCAGAAGGTGAAAGAAGAGGTTAAAAAAGGAGGCAGTTTGGGATGAATATGGTTGTAGCATTTTGACTGATGGATGGACTGATAGGATGCATAGGAGTGTGATGAACTTATGTGTGCATTGTAAGGGAGGGACAAGCTTTATCAAGTCAATCGAAGATTCCGAAAATGCACATACTGGACCGTATATCTATGATTGGGTCGATAAGTGTATTAAAGATGTGGGAGAAGAACGAGTAATACATGTTGTTACAGATAACCACTCCTCAAACATGATGGCTAAGGACATGATGAAGATTACTCGACCAAGGTTGTTTTGGAGTAGTTGTGCAGCACACACCATAGACCTTATGTTGGAAGATATTGGAAAGATTCCCAAGTATAAAACTGTGATTGAGAAGGCAAGAGCAGTTACAATATTTTTATATTCGCATATTAGCACTCTTGCAATGATGCGTAAGTTCACCAATAGAAGAGAGCTAGTTCGACCTGGGGTGACGAGATTTGCTACCGCATTTCTTAGCTTAGGTTGCATTCTTAATAAAAAGATGCAATTAGCTAGTATGGTGTCATCTACGGCTTGGGAAGAAAATAGATGGTCTAAGTCTACAAAAGGGAGAGCAGTTAAAGCTACCATTTATTCAGACATATTTTGGAAAGATGCACAACAATTGATGAAGATTTTCACTCCTCTTTTTAAACTATTAAGAATTGTTGATGCAGATAGGATGCCATCTATGGGTTTTGTTTATGGTATGATTCATGATGCAAAGAATGATATCATTGCTGCTTGTAATAGGAGGGAAAGTGCATATCAACCTGTGCTTGACATCATTGAGAGGAAGGCACATGGTAGGCTCGATAGCCCATTGCATTTGGCTGCATATTATTTGAATCCTTATTATTACTATAGGGATAACTCAGTAAAAGAAGACTCCGCCACTAGGAATGCAGTATTGTATTGTATAGATGTATTCTATCCTGATGCCGAGATTCAGGATAAAATTGGAGCCGAAGAGTTTGTGACATACAAGAGGGCAGATGGGGTAATGGGGCGTGGAATGGCAGAGAGATACTGGAAAAGTTTTAATGGCACTGATAACTTTGATCCAGGTGATGCATTTCTAATTTATTGCAACGATTAAATATTTATTCAATGTATTTGCTAAATTTCTAACATGCTTATTGGTTTATGCTCATTTTTTCAATAGCCCATTGGTGGGAGTTCTATGGAGGTGATGCACCACATCTAAGGAAAATGGCGATCAAAATCTTGAGTTTAACCAGTAGCTCCTCCGGCTGCGAAAGAAATTGGAGCGTGTTTGAGGGGGTAATTTCTATCATTAAAAATTTATAACATGAATTTAAGTTATTGATAATTCATTGTTTATACGGTTATATATATTTTTATAATTGTACAGATACATACAAAGAAACGTAATAGGCTGGATCCAAAGAGGTTGCAAGATCTAGTATATGTAAAATTCAATAGAAGGATATTGCAGAAAAGAAATGCAAAGACTAAAAAAGGCCATGACAAAGATGTTCTCTTGGCAACGAATGATTCAAGAGCTCTTCATTGGAAGAGTGCTTGGGTCAAATAAAGAGAGAATGAAGGAGAAGAAGAGGCCTTTCCCGGTTCTGGACTTGCATGGGCTGTTGTTGCCGAGGCTAGTGGAGCTAATGACGATCCACTTAGGAGGAGCAAAAGAAGATTGATGACATATGCTAGGCGAGATAAGGGGTCTTCTAGTGCAAGTGCAACGATGGATGATATCCAAGAGCACTCGGATGAAGAAGATTTAGAGGATGATAATGTTTATAATGAGATCGATGAAATTCCGTCTGATGGGGGCCTAGATGATGATGATGATGTTTGTTATGAAGACGACGAGGATGATGATGCCTAGAATCTGTAATTCTGAACTTGTATATGGTTTATTGTGGTAAACTTGGAAATTGGGAATATTGCTTACATCTGAAGTGTGTTAAGTTTGCTTACATCCTGAACATTCTGAACATGGAGTGCTTAAACATGGATATTGCTTTTGCTTACATATGATATAAATTTTGCTTACATCCTGAATGTTGCCATATGAAATATATTGTGTAAAATGAAGGTTGTAAAGGATGGGAGCTGGGATGAGCTTTGGAGGATCATGGAGTACTATATGATGGATCCAAGCACCACTCAGGAGTGTGGTAGATACTACTGAACCAATAATATCATGCTTTTCATGTTTTTTTCCCTTTCCAGTTCTTTTTGCCTCTCCTTTTTGGCTATGTGATAGATGGCTTGCTGATTACTGTACATTTGGATGCATGTATTAATTCTGTCATTGAATAATGAAACTATATCAACTGATGAATGATGTATTTGTCTGTTTGTTATTCTTTTAAATTGCATGGCATAGCATATTTTTTTAAAACTAAATCACACATCATATGATATTAATCTTGCCAATGCCATCCTGAATGTTGCTTACATCCTGAACATCCTGAATATTGCTTACTTTCAAAAAAATGACAGTAGCATACATGAAATTGTCATATACATGTTTCAAAAAGAATCCTGATCTTGCCAATGCCATATGATATTAAGTTTTTCATCTTCATCTTCGCGGTCTACTTTTCAATGTATGGGATGCTGCTTAATTAAGACATCTCTTATGAAGGGGAGGCCAGCATCTTATTGTTGCACTAACCTGAAAGGCAATGAAACAGAGAACAGAAGTTAGAAACATCATAAGCATTTGTTTTCCTCCACTCAAGTACTCAATAAAACAAATGTGCAATAACATTCAAATATCCAAAAGCTTTACAAAATGATGAACATATCTAACTTTTAGATTCTAACACAAGCACAACAAATGTTTTTAAAAGCTGATATGATTTTATACTTATTACTTATGTAAGTTATGTTATGTATTTAACCTAAAATATCTATTTTCGCGTAAACCGCATAATCCGCATATGCGGCCGCATAATCCGCATATGCACTATGCGCTCCTGGACCGCACGCATAATGAAAACACATTTTAGAACACTGCATGCCAACACTTGGTTCCTCAACTACTACTTGGCATGGGACACTCAATTCTTCAATTACCGGTGGGGTGAGATCCAAAAGATCTTCTTCATTCGGGGCTTGGTGGACCAAAACTTCATGTCTTGGCTCATTTGGAGTCGTAGCCAATATGTGATCTTCCTCCTTATAGGACTCCAAATAACGCCAAGCCGCATTCTCATCCATGTCCAAAAAGTGACCGTTGTCCAACAAATCCACAAAATCATGCGTCTCCAAGAAGAACCCAAGAAGACGCACCCTGTCAAATCCATGATGTGGACAACCGTACACCAACTCTGAAAATAGCGTCCAAGCCTGAAAAAATGTCTCACCGATGCGCTGACCAAAGTTCACAATTCTTCCTTGCCATGTTTTGGTCCTGTAAGATGGAAAAAACTTCATACAAAATTTTAGCTTTAGTACAGGCCAAGATGGAATAATATGAGAGATATAAACTTTAAACCTATTTAATGCACTACCATCCAAAGAATAGGGAAAGAATTTAAGATAAAACTTTTATGCACATGTGTTCCCATCAAAATGAAGCTTGCAAGCACTCTCAAACTTCTTAATATGTAGGTAAGGGCTCTCGGCATCCTTACCGAGGAATCTCGGTAGGGATTTGGTCACCCGCATGTCAAACCCAAGAGAGTTTGAAGTACTTGCCATTTTTGAAAAAAAGCAAAAACAAACAATCAAAAAGACTCAAAAAAAGCGTAAAATAAATAAGGATGAACAATAAGTGAAAGATAAAGAATCGAAAAGACTCACACTAAGAGATAGAAGTATCACATTAAAACTTTCGAAATCAATCAAAAATGCTAATAATAGAAACTGTTGTCCCCGGCAACGTCGCCAATTAGTTGACTCGGAATACGCGCACGGGTGCACGCCTTCCACTCCCAAGCGTAGGAGTGTCAATGCAATAAAAATAACCGGTGAGTACCAGGTCGGATCACATGGACAAGTCGTTCTATATTCACAAATTTGATCGATAACGAAAAATAAAGTGTGATTCAACTACCTCGCTAACGGTGGATGAGTGGGAAAAATGTGTGGTGAAAACAAAAATCTTAACCTACACACTAAGGGTGGAGAGCCGAATCGGCAAGCAACGAGTAGGACTCGTGTGGTGTGTGTGTGTGTGAATGAGGCCGTGGACGCAAGAAATCATCCCCAAATATAACTCAATTGATCTCCCAGCTAAGGGAGCTCAATCGGAAAATACGGCATTTCATCGAACAAGTGGGGTGCAATAAGTAGGGAATGAAACTCATGCGAGTAATAGACAATAAGCGCATTAGAGAGGGTCCGCTAGGATAATCCTCTTCTTGGATTTCCCCTTAGGGTTCCAATAAACAAAATTAACTCAAGTTTCATACACAAATTTAGGAAGTGAAAAAGTGCTAGGGATGAAATTTCTCAACCCAACAACAACAATCAAACAACACATCCACACAAGCAAAATTTAGAGATTCATGATGAAAAAGGAGTAATCTTTACTCAAAATTAACATCCAATTTACAACTCAAAACCCTAAATCAAAATACATAAGAGAATAGGAAAATTTCACTCAAGTGTCACTCCTAGATGAGTCCTTCCACTCCCAAATGCCTCCTCCAAGCTCCAAGCTTCATCAATGGCCTCCTAGCCTCTTGGGGAAGAAGAATCCCCATCCAAACCCTAAAAAGAACCAAAAAACAGCAACTAAACCAAGCAAAACCGAGGCCCCCTCCAATTTTCGCACAGCAGGCCCAGAAAACAACAGAACACAATTAACAGCCGCCCCCTACTCCATTTTCGCAATTAGCCATTTACCCCAGTAAATCGGGCCCAGCAACAAATCTTGTGCAAACCGGGGGGGGGGGCGGGATGAAATTTTCCGCCCATAAAAATGGAGCTGCATCAGAAAATGGGGGCCCAGCGCAAAATTTTTGCAACCCGGGGGGCGGGATGTAATTATCCAGCTATATATTTTTACTTCTATCCAGAATTTACAGAAATGCCATTATAGCTCCAAAAATCTCCAAAAAATAGCCCGAAATTCCAGAAAATTCTAGAAAAATTCCAGAAAATCTAGAAATATTTCAGGAGTACCTAAAAAATAGGAGAAGTAAAAATTAGCTCACAAAAACCACATTTTATGTATAAAATAGAGATAGGCTTAAATAAATCACGATATCAAAAATACGCCCGTATCAAGCCAAAATAAACACAATATACACATAAAATGACCGAAAATGGGGGGGGGGTGGAAAATATGCAATTTATATCCCGAATCAGTGACCCTGTTTATCAAGTAATGGTGTGTAAATTAATGTGTATCGCTAGGTGTTTGTGCATGAATGTAAACGTATATGTATATATATAAAGAGAGATATAAATCGTTTATAGTCGAATGTATTGCGATGTATGTGAAAGCATGCCATGTATGAAAATCTTATGTATCGTGATATGGATATGGTGTGATGTCCTATACGTATAGATGTGAGTAGCGATCTAAATACGTGTAATAATACGTGTAGAGACTTATTTGGGGTGTGTGATGTATATGTTAATGTGCGAATATGTGTGCCAAGATGTGTAGAACATATACATATGTGTATGTAATGTTGCTTATAATGCTATGGGTGCGCTACTAGATGAATAATCGGATGTATCTGTAATGTATGTGCGATACAGATGTGTATGGATGGTAGTGAAGTATATAGATAATATAAGTGTAGTGTAGATACGTATTCTTGTTTTTACTTCGTAGGTAGTAAGACCATCATACCTAGCTGACTTCGACATGATTCACACCCTAGAAAGTTCGAGGACGAACTTTATTGTAACGACTGGTTTTCGTGTAATTGGATTATCTATATTAAAATATATGCTTGGTGGATTTTCTCCTTGGATGTGTGGTTTTCGTCGCCGTAGCTTTCACTTTCGATCGTTTCGTCGTGATTTTCTAGCTTTTTCCTTCGATCGTCGATTTCGGAGTAAGTCATTCGTGACGAGCTTCAAATCGATCATATCTTAGAGTTAGAGTGATCTTAGAAGCCATAGGAATCTTCCCGAAGCTCCGCGATTCGAATCGGCACTTTTAGTGCATCTTAGTTGGTTCGAGAAGGCGGACCAACCGACTAGAATTCAATCTAGTCGGTCAGGAACTCTTCTCCAACCGACTAGTTCTTTAAATCTACTGTACAGGAGTTACTGTTTACTCTTAGTCGGTCTAAGAACACCCACCGACCGACTAGATGTGAAACTAGTCGGTTAGAACTTGATTAATTTCACCTAAGCTACTGTTCCTCTTTAGTCGGTTCATGAACACTCACCGACCGACTAGATTCTAAACTAGTCGGTCGACGGGCCTTCACAGACCGACTAATTCACTTCCCAGATTTTCCCCTTCTTTCGCTGTTTGATTCTAGTCGGTCACAGTTGGTCGACCGACCGACTAGTTGCTAAACTAGTCGGTCAGTAACTCTTCTTTGACCAACTAATCAGTGTCGAAACCCTAATTTCTGGGCAGCCGCCAGCTCTTCCTATTTAAACCCCCAAACGTTTTCTTTTCTTATTTCATTTCTCCTGAGCCTCCTTCTTCCCCAAATCCTTCTCCATCTTCCCCTAGCATTCCTCCTTCATCAAGAGCCCTTCCCCCTCTCCATTTTGGCCGGCCACCACCTCTAGGTCGCCGGAAAATCCCCAAAACCCCATTTCTCCAGATTTTCTCCCCATTTCAGATCTGAACCCTAGGTTTCCCCGGATCGTTCTTCCATTGCCGTGCTTGCTCGGCATCGATCTTCCGCTTCTATACGGTAGGGTTCGATCCTTTGGTTTTCTCATAACTCTCCTTGTGATTTTATTGAAACCCTAATAATAAACTAGGTTGGATGTTGTTTGATGATTGTTTCTCCGTGGCAGCGATTTCCTCCCCGTAGATAACTTTTGTGGCGTGCCTCGTTGATCATCTTCCTTGGCGTGAGGCAAATGAAACTTGCCACTTAGGGTTTAGGCCATGTTTTAGGCCATTTGCTTGTTGTAGCGTAAAAGAGACTAGACGGTGAAATGATAGCCGCCTAGACGCCAATTGATCTAGTTTGACAATGAAACTAGATCCGTCACCTCAATTGATCTAGCTTGACAACGAAGCTAGATCCAACCCTTTTAACTTGTTGTTCATGCATATTAAACTGCCATGTTTAATTCCTTATTTGTAAGCCTTACTGCAAGCCATGCCATCCATGTTGAATGTCGCATTCGTAGCACACGCTACAATACTTGTGTTTCCTGGCTCGTGTTCCAGAAGCGGGCCATGTGTTGGTTGATAGCCAATGCCCGATCTACTTGTTTGAGGCTAGGTGCACCCCTATGCCAAATGAAATACGCTCCTGCTTGTGATCCAGGAAACGAGCTCTTGTGCGGGGCAACCCTGGCTCATTTACTGAGATCGTGTGCAGGGACCCTGGCTCGTTCACATGTGGGTATTGGGGTAAGAGTTAAGCGGCCAATCAACTGGGAGTCTGCCCGATCAGCAACTGCAGTGGTAAGGTGTAAACTCTGGGTTCTGGGGTAGTGTTAAGCGGCCAATCAGTGTGAATGTCCAACATTTCAGCTGTAAGGCGTAAACATCTACAAACAACTTGAAACGTGACTAGTGAAAAGATTGAGATTGCTAGTAGCTTGGCTACTCTTGACTTGTCCTGATAATTGTTCTCTTGTACTTATTGTTTCACCATGTCTTACTTGTGCACTTATACCATAACTGCCATGTCATGCATAATATAACTGTTAGGTTGTTAGTTTGCCTTTCTTTCAGTTTCCTTGCACAAGTCTTTTTAGACTTGCTGACATGTGCCCCTTTCTCTTTGGGTGTCGCATGTTAGTTGCCGAGCCTGAGATTGTTGTTGAGGGCGACGAGTTCGAGGAGTTCGTGCCCGATTCTGTTGGTTGAAGAGGAGTTTGAGAATACTGGTGATCTTTCTTAGGATCTTACAGTTTCCTTTTTGTTTTAGGATTCATGTTAGTTGTCGGTGCGTGGCACCTTTGTTTGTACTTTGTACTTTTGTTGGCCATGTTTGGGCCCTTAGATTCTTTTCTCTTTAAGCCTGGTGGCTTTTTCTGTGATGTTGGAATTTAATGTGATGGATATTCTGAGATTGTCTTTTGTCTCTTTTCCTTTATTATTATCTTTGTTTCGTAACGCGTTGCAAGGACCTGCAGATATAACGATTTCATGACGCTTATCAGGCGTGTGGCTTCACAGCTCCACGTCTGTGCGGACCTTCTCACGTCTCGCCTCCACATTTTTGGGAAGCGGGGCGTGACATGTTTTGTTGGTGGCCCATGCAGGTCCTTTTGCAAATGCGAATTATCGGAACAACGATAATAACTATGGAATGTCCATTAAATAAATTGCAACATCCGAGTCTATAGCCTTGAGTCTAGTAGTTTTCCTATGTCACTAGGTGGTAGGAAGACTTAGTTAGACGTCCGTGCTTGCTAGTTAGAGGCCCCTGATTGTTAATTAGACTCCCCGCTAGGAGTTGATTTAGTCGTCGTAGGAGTTACCTTAGTGGTTCCTGTCTAGATTTGACTAGGATAGACTTCTAGAATTCTTTGGTCTCTCGCTTGGGTTCATCGATTTCGGACCAAGCTGAACTTAGGGGTGGCAAACGGGCGGGTCGGGTCGGGTTCGGGTCGGGTCAGGTTTGACCCGACCCGAATAAGGGTAAACCCGAACCCGACCCGAATTAAATTCGGGTCAGGGTTCGGATACCCGAACCCGACCCGGTCGTAACCCGGGTGACCCGTACCCGACCCGGTTTGTCTTACGGGTCGGGTACGGGTCGGGTTCGGGTCGGGTTTGATGTGAAATAGTGATTATTTTTCAAAAAAGGTCGGATTCGGGTCGGGTTCGGGTCGGGTCCGGGTCGGGTTCGGGTGAAAAGAGTGAAAATTCGGGTCGAATTCGGGTCAACCGGGTCGAGGGGTCAAACCCGTACCCGACCCGGATTTTTATCCGGGTCGGTCGGGTTGACCCGAATTCGACCCGACCCAGATTGGCCCCTACCCATACCCGACCCAAGAGGACGGGTTCGGGTCGGGTCGGGTCGGGTCGGGTCAATTTTGCCACCCCTAGCTGAACTCATTTCATCGCTGTCTAGCCCTTAGGGAGTCTTAGCGCTTAGTTCCATAATCTTTAGTTGGTTGACCGTAGGAGTTTCCGTAGATTTTCCTAAGTCATAACCTAGGCGTATCTATGTTTCGATCATCCGACCAAATCCCTTGCCTCGATTCCCATGACCACCACGTTTCGATAATCGTTGATCCTTCGAATGTCCCCATTCGCAAGGCTTAATTTCTTTTAAGGTTATTTTTCGATTTCCCTTATTAAAGTTTTCGCTAAGTTTAAATTTTGTTTTAAACCCGCTACGTATATACTTAAATTTCTCACTTTTCGATTGAGTCAAATTCCTTGTAGATTTCGGAGTCTAATGGTTGTAATTATAATTGCTATCTCGTAACCATTTTCTAATCTATAATTTCGCATTTCGGTTTAAAGACTCTATAACTATTTTGAAAAATTCGACATACCATTTTTCTAACTATGAGACCCATTTTAATCGCATAGCATACACACTTTAAAATCTCTTCCAAGATAAATAGAACTTCAATTATTTTCATATATCAGTACTAGGTTCATTGTACTCGTACTTTAAGGTCTTGTATAAATCAGTTGTTTGGCAAATCCGGGTCCCTCTAAAAAGTATTTTAAACGTTATTTATTTGGAATTTCTCTTCAGTTTTAAAACTTGTAAGCACTTAGCATGGGCCTAAATTTTCACACTATAGTTGATCGGATTCCATTTCTGCCGAAGTATTGTATTAAGCTACTGCCGTAAATTATTTTCGAACCTCTCCGTTGCAAATCTTGACTTTTCTGAAGGTATCCTTTCGACTTCCTTTTTCCTAAGTTTACATATGTTCGGAAATTTAAAATGTGTATACTTATACCTCATACCCTTCGTTGACTTAAATTTATTTTTTTTTAATTTCGAAAGTTTTGACGAGATTTGATTACTGTTTATAATGTTTTTCCAGCCTTTACTTTCATACCTATTTAAATATCTCATCCCTTTTCATATATCAATTTAGTTCTGAGCGTATTTCTATTTTTCCCAATTCGATTTATAAGCTTTTCCTTTCTTATTTATGCCATTCAAATGATTCATCACGCTCCCTTAATATACCTTCCGAGTCACACATGATTTTAGCTTTCAACAAACCAAAGATATGTTCAACATTTTCTCTATTACAATATTTGGAAAATTACGTTTTCGTAACCATTTTCTGACCTGGACCTTCCATAATTTGGTTTTTAAGCTTATTACGAATTTTGATAAACCTACTACTAAGTTTTCCGTTCACCATACATGCTTTTAGAATAATTTCTAAACTAAATTGAATTTCGAATATTGCTGTGCGTACATTGCTTATTGGATAAATTGCTTGTAATTGGGCTTAAATTTGGGCTTAAATTGCTGTGCGTACATACCTAGGTTGTGTGCGCGTAAAGTAATGGAAAACTTGTAAATACTTGGATAAGTGAGGGATAGTTTGGTCATTTAATAAATGACATGGCTTATTGGATAAGACATGGAAAATCTAATTCTAGAATCCTCTCCCTCTTTCTCTCCTTTTCTTTTCTTTTCTTCTCTTTTCTTCCATCATCCTTATCTCCTATACTCCTCTTCAATTTCGTGCTCCCCCTCTCCACCTTTCTATGTTAACCAAAATTCAAAAAGAAGAAGAAGGAGAAGGAGACGGAGAAGGAGAAGGAGAAGGAGAGGAAGAGAAAGAGAAGGAGAAGGAATTCAAGATTTTGAGGTAGGATTCCAACTTGGTCTTGGAATTTCAATTAGGGTTATTTCTATTATGTATTCACATCATGTTTACTTAATTTGGATTATGAGTAATCAAATTCATGTGCCATATGTCATTTTCATGCAAAACCCCTAGAAAATTCCAAGCAAAACTATCTCTTTGAAATTCTGAAATTTTTATGTGTGTTGTTTCTTTAATTCTGATCACTGTAGCTCGAATTAGGATTCGAAAAAAATATGATCATGTAGATCTTGGAGTTCTACCCAAAATCATATAAATATTGATATATGTTCAATTCTGAAGTTAGGAGTAAAAATTCAAACTCTATAGCATGTCTGTTTGATTCTCATCTTTGACACAGTTCAGTAGAAATGGCATAACTATATGCACTCTCAATGAAAATTTGTGATCTTGGTCTTGTTGAAAACTTAAGAAAATTATCTAAAAGTTTATCAGAGTGCCTATATGTCGAAATTCTGGCTAGAACATGCTCAAAATTGGCTTTGAACACAGTCCCAGAAATCTGTCTGAAAAACAGATTTGACACTCTTCACTAAATAATTCACCAGAAATCAAATACTTAAGATTTTTGCATGAAAATTTATCTGTGGATCCACAACTTTCATATCTACATGTTTCATTCAGGATGTTTTGCTAAATTATGTGTATAAATGGATGATATCAGCCACTTTTTATGACATCATGTGCAATTTCTGCTAGCTGAAGCTTTTGCATGGTGATATGATTTGTGTAATATTGTCATTTATACCCCAATTGTCCATGATTATTGTTCTTGAATGTAAATGAGATTAATGATATGTCTTGTCAATTGATTTGCTAATGTTCTTATGGACGTGCACGTCACGCTCACCACATGTTCGATGAAATGCCTCAATGAAGGCAAAATCCAATAAGTTGAGTAACTTGCATATGTTAGTGTTGGCCTTGGGCCACGGTGATGATTGGTAAAGTTAGTGGCTTGAATGGCATAGATATATCGAAATTGTGAGTGGATGATATGTTGTGATAGAGGGCATGTCACGTGAGTGCATGACCCTATGTTTGATGACGAACAGTTGAAGTTACTTGTGCACATCCATGCCATTGAAACCCCTAACGTGTCACTTATGATGTTAACTTATAAAATTGAATAAATCTCAGTCCTCTCTAATGAGGGTGGGTTAGCAAATCCCGGGTTTTAGGTGGAATTTGAGTAAATTGTGGATATGTGGCCTGGACTGTGAAATTGGGAGATGATTATGTGATGTGTGGAGCTTATCCACTCGTCTCTACCGGGAGTGGAGGGGATACTTATACCCACTCGCCTTTACCGGGAGTGGAGGGGTCATACGGAGGTTGGGTTATATGTGGATAGCCTCACTCCTGCTAGGGACGGGGGAGGTGAGAGGCCCGGTGTTGTACAGTGCCCGTGTCCACTGCGCCGTCTGCTTTATTCACCCCAAATTTGGGGTGAAGTCCAGGTCCTAGTAACACACAGTTTACCCAAGTTCCAAATTAAATTCAATTATCAAATAATAAAATGAGGATTGACATGTTTCTCCTTCTGCTGGCAGCGCTTCCCCTTCACTTGCCTATTTCTTTGTGACCCTATGTCTTACCACATGCACTTGCACTTGTTTTATCAGATAGTGATTACCTGAATACTGGTGTTGTTATTATTAATATTATTAATATTATTCGTGCTAACCCTTTCCTTGCAGTAACTCGACACTGGACCGCAGGTATGATTTCCTTGTTTTAACTATTTAATTTTCATTATATCACTTACTTACATACTCTATATCTCTTGTTTGCCTTGGAATTTGATAACCTTAAATGGAATTCCAAACCCAAGTTGGTTCCTACTGGGCACACATTGATGTGCTCCTCTATATTTTTCAGGTAGCATGGTTATCATGGTTGGCGGTGACTTAGAGTTGGGTTCAGGGGTAGCACTTGGTGAGAGCAGTATTTGTGGTGTGATATGGTTGGTTTGGGAGGTGGAGAATGACTGTGTATATGTAGTGGTGTACCTGGATTATGCATATAAATGGAAGTTGTTCTTTATATGTTATGTTATTATTATTGCGGAGCTTCAACTGTACTATCACAGCATGTGCGCAGTGGCCTGCTTATGTAGTTTCTTCTCTCTCACTCTTTTCCTCTTCATCACCTTTGCTCTTCAGAATACTTGGAGAAAAAAAATTAGTTCTCGGGTATTCTGGAGATCGGGGCGTGACAGTGGGCCCCACTCTCTCATCTCTCTCTATCTCTCCCCTCCAACTCATCTCATTTCCACTTTTTCATTCCAACTCTCCAATTCCAAAAGAACATAAGAATCGAATGTGGACCACACTTTCTATTTCAAACATCACTTTCCATACTCTATTCCACCCAAAAGAACACAAAACTCCATTTTATCTCTCCTGAGAATACAAACTTTTCCATATTCCATTCTTCCCTATTCCAGCAAACGAACATGCCCTTGAAAACATGGTTTCATAAAATTTGAAATCTTTCCAACCCGAACTTCAGAAACTTCTTTTGGGTTTTCAATTTTGACCGAGTATTCAAATCCGAAACTTCCATTAAGGCATCGAACGTACCGCTGGACGATGCAGGATCCAACCCGAATCGATCCGTCGCACACCCGACAAAGGAACGCGCATATGTGCCCGTGCGAAAACCCCCAGGAAAGTGCTAGAAGAAGGAAACCGGACAGACGTCAAAACCCCGCCGCATCATATTAATACAGATCAGCAGGGTGAGGGTTTCTTGTTTCCGTTTGCTCGAGTAGTGTGTTTCGGCTACTGGCTGCTGGCCCTTGAAGTCTCATCCGAGCGATTCCACCGATGGACGCAACGAAAGTGAAGGAGCTTAAGCTCTTCGTCGAGCAGTGCCGCCGCAACCCCGCTCTCCTCTCCGATCCTTCCATCTCCTTCTTCAGAGATTATCTCGAGAGGTACCAATATTTATTTCTATCTCTTCCCCCAATTTTGTTTCTCGTTTCGATACAATCGAGATTTTTGATTTGATTTCCTTCATCTTTTTACAGCATGGGTGCCAACTTGCCTCCTTCTGCTTACCAACCTGGAGATTCGCCCAAAGCTGCTGTAACTTCCTTTCATGTTTCTTGATTTTTTTTAAAAAAATTATTTTCCTCTTTTGTGGTCCTTGATCCTGATCTGAATTATTCGTATAATGCATTTGAGGCGGAATTATTGGTTGTAAAAAAGAAGAGTTAGATCCCGCATATTTAGTTAATGATTAATGTAGCATCCTCAGTATCCTTGTAAGTGATTGCCGCTGCCTCATTTTGCGCGACCCTTTGGTAATGATGTGAAAGCAAGAAAACTCGTGCGTTTACCCAATGCAATGTCACGATGAAGTTTAAAATACGATCATACTTACACTTGGCTGTAGACCTGAACAAAAATGCTAGCTTTTCAAAGCTGCCCGGACGATTTGTGGGCCATTTGAAACTCTACATGAAAACTTGTTCTTGACGATGAGAAATCTGCCTCCAGAGTGCAAGGCATGCTTTCTATGTCATTTCTGCATTTTGGGATTTTTGATTGGTTGGATACGAGATGAATGGGGTGTGATTGCCATAAATGTTAAAGTACGTAGGTTATTGATAACTGCGTAAATGAACCATTGATCATTGTGATTTTGGTAACAATTGGTTGGTAGTATTGTTTCAGATCGTTTTCCTGTTTAAAAACAGTTGAGCGGATACATGGTGGTACATAATGTTGGAATGCATTTTCATATATGATCTTTGGCATATTTCAGCCTTAGAGATGGTATCAAATTATTATTTGAAAACATTATCTTTCTTCTTCAAACTTGTTTTCTGGTATAGACTATCATTGTCGGCAAGATCTTATGGTGGGTTCCTCCTCAGCTGGACAAGCTTAAGTTTTCTGCCTTCTCAAAGTTGGCATCATGTTCGATAACTGAACGGATGATCAGAAAATTGTCAAAGTGTCCATGTGTGTCCACATGCATTACAGAGATACCACTAATGTGAAAATGCATAGATCTGGTAATGGTAAATGAATGAATGTTTCTTAAACAAACTTCCTTTAGAATCTGTTCGAATATCTCATCTTCCAATCTGAATGGGGTTCTCTTTATGCCTTGGGTGGATCTCAGTTTGCAGCCTGCTCTCTCTCACATGTTTTTCAAATCCCTAGTCATTACATGAACATTCAGAATCATTTTTTGTTGTTCTTTTTCTTATATCCAACTCTTACTTGTGATCTCTCATACATACACATGTTGGTCTTCTTTTCTCTCCATCATCTTCTTATTTGTTTAAGCATCCATCGTTTATCTTCCTTCTACCGGTTTATTCAAACTCTACTAACATAATAATTTCTCGATAACCGTATTGACTCTGTGATATAATTAAGAAAAGATTGAGCCTGTGGTAGTTAAGAAGAGACAGAGCGGGAACAAAGGCTATTACTGGCTCAATGTTAACCATTTTGTTGATTGGGCTTGGTCAATGGAAATCAATAAAGGTACACGTGGCAGAAGGCAACTTTGCTTGATATCCTGGAATTCAGAATGATTGTGGCTTTTGTGCCATTACAACTTCGTGGGGATATAAGACAATGATTAACTGACACATTATAAACATATGCTTGCCTACATGAGTGCCTCTCAAGTATTTTGTCAGATTCTTTGAATAGAATTGATGCAAAAACATGGATGACTCTTGATTAAAAATATGCAGTCAATTGTAATAATTGACCTCATTTTATGCCTCAATAATATTGGTTGATATTATTTTCTAAGCTGTACAAGGATACCGTTCTGCATAAGATATCTTTTTCTATATTGAATTATAGATTGCTTTGGAGATGCTTCTGTTATGAACTATATATTGAAACCATGAAATCTTCTCTTTTTTCTTGTTTCAGTTGCGCCCGGGGGGGGGGGGGGGGGGGGTTGGGTGGAGGGATAAAATGTTACAACATTCTAGTTAACACATGCGTAGAACAATATATAATTTCATATTAGAGGGAATAACACTTAGCGAAGAATGGAGAAGTATTTGACAGAACGGAGAACTTATTTTCTTAACTTCCTCATATGGAAATGATCTTCTAATTTTGAAAATAGGCCAGATAACACAAGTTTCCTCTATTGTATTGGGACACGTGACCCTTTTACATGCTAGCTTAATTCCTTTGTTAAATATTGGGTATGCCTTGAAGAAAGGATGTGACTGGTTATGCTCACATAGCTGGTTTCTATGCAATTCAAAGGTTTTGTATCGGCTCAATTTGAGATCTAGCATCAAATAGACATCATTAAGTTATTGATCTGTCAATGCATGATTATAAAAAGACGCATGCATCTAGTGAAGTAACCAGAAAAATTTATTTTAAAAGGGTCAAAAAGAGACTATAGCTAAGAGGTGTATGAAATTGTAAGAACAAGTTTATTACTTTTGTTGTTGGGTTTAATGATTAAACACATCATCGAACTTTCAGGTGATTGTTGATATATGATTCTACTCATGATATTATTTCTTTTATCTCTTTGTTAGCCTATTTCTTTTTGGAAATTTCTTGTTTCATAAATAAAATCTGAATGCTCTTTACTTGTTTCACAATTGAGAGTAAAAATTACATAATTTTTTAAATTTATGAAGTATAATTATAAAAAGAATTGTGCTTTTGATGAGTGGAAAGTACTATATAGGTCCTACTATGCACATGGATCAAAATTAATTTTGTTCACGGGTTTAATGATTAAACACATCATCGAACTTTCATGTGATTGTTGATATATGATTCTACTCATGATATTATTTCTTTTATCTCTTTGTTAGCCTATTTCTTTTTGGAAATTTCTAGTTTCATAAATAAAATCTGAATGCTCTTTACTTGTTTCACAATTGAGAGTAAAAATTACATAATTTTTTAAATTTATGAAGTATAATTATAAAAAGAACTGTGCTTTTGACGAGTGGAAAGTACTATATAGGTCCTACTATGCACATGGATCAAAATTAATTTTGTTCATGAACTGAAAATTTATTACAGGAAAACGAGATGAGAAGCTAGTACTCATCATAGAAATGTTGGTATATGGGAAAGCTGTCAAGGCAAATTTTCCTTTTCTGGGTGTTTTTCTGTCGTCTTGTCGTTCTTTTTTCAGTGAGGTGATTTTATTTATTTATTTATTCTGTGGAGCGGGCATGTTGGGGCTTATGAAGCCAGTTTCATTTTAAGGGTAGGAGGCCGTGGACACATCCATATTCATTTTTTATCATGCCAGTCTATGTTAGCCTATTTCAGTCTTAATATTCAAGCAAAGTTCTCTCAGCAATGATATTCATGGTTACTGTGATTCCTTTCGTTAGACCATCTCCCTTCCGTAGCTGGTTTTATGAGGGGAAGACGTGTCAATTGCTTCTAAAATTTTTGTCGATAAAACAAAGAACACAATGCTCTGAAATTGCGAGGGCACATATGGGTCATTCTTTTTGTTCCTTTTTTCTTTCTTTTGATTTTTGCTTATAACAGATGATTAAGAAAATTTTAAGCCCATTTGTTGTGGTGTTGTCCCATGATGCAAGTGCCTTTGGTCCACTTATGTGCCATAATAAATAGTATCCATGTAAATAAGATGAAGATGCAATAATTTAAATTTAAAATTACAGCCCGTTTGGTTTTCCTACTTTGGCATCAGTTTATCAATGCTTCACTAGATTTTTGTATTTCCGTTGTGTTGGTGGTCTCCTTGATTGTAGTTTGTTCAATGGTTCTAACTTGGTAACTTCATGGTATTTCTTCTCTATTGTAATTTGCTTTTCCCATGATGGTAGTCATCTGGCAGCAGCTTGGGGTTCGAACTTGGAGTCTACTAGTTGAACTTTGATGTTTCAATAGAAATGACTAAAGAAAAAAGAAGATTCATCTGTGTATATCACTTTAGTTGGATTGATCCGAAGCCTGGCTGGAAGAGGGGAACATCCATGGCTACATCCGGGCTGCAGCAGCCACACAATCCTAATTTGCAAATGCTGAACTAACGAAGCTATGGTGATGTGTGGGGATTTTGTCTTTATACATTTACCTTAAAGGACCTGACCCTTTGGTTCATCAGGTTGTATATACACACAAAATGGATTTGTTTTGACTCATGGTATAAGTGTAAATTGGCATGGTACTCAGTTCCATTGAAAACAGACTTGCCTTACCATGTCTAGTTTACTGCTGACAGGCAGGCAACCAAGCATGTGCTTTCATGGATAAAAGCCTATTGTACACATTACATGCCTGTGCTAAGGCATGCACAATCGCAGACAGATACTTGACAACTACTCCCATGTAATTGCTTGACAGGGCTTCTGGTGAGGAGGAACTAGAGGAGGAATTTGGTACATTCATATTCAACAGTTATCTAATTTATTGTAATAGCTTATGCTGAACCCTAAATTCGAAATTAAGTAACAGATTGCCAAAATTAACCAGAGTTGGCCCGGTTGCTTAGATCCACACTGTAGTGAACTCTCCAATCACTTAATACCTGGAGCACTTCTAACTCAACATTTGGTACTGCTAGAATATAAAATATCATCGTCAGTGTTCACCAGGTACAAGTCTCAATGGGAACCCAATAGCAGATTACAATAAAATTAAACAACGCTATGCTAAAAGCTCAGGTTTTGAGTCTTCTGACCCGTAAAAAAGGTGGTTAAGCGTTAGGATAATCGTATATTATAAAATTATTATCTTCAACCTTCTCCATAGCTTCAGAGTTTTCATGCAATAGGAAAGATTTTAAATGGTATTCTACTCTAGGTCTATCGATTTGGGTCTTCTTGTTGTGTCGTGAAGTCATTAGGCATGTCCCCCCTACATAAAATCACATTCGAAAAGCATCTTTCATTCAGTCATTTAAACTCTCAGTAATAATGTCTTCTTGAATCTTGCCTGTGGATATGCATTGTTTTCTCACACTGAAAGCATTCGTGAGAAAAAAATTCCTTCTTTGTCATATAAACTGATATTGGTACTCTTCTTTTTGCCTTAAAATTTGGAAGAGTGTTTGCTAATGGGACACTGCAAAGTTTGGTGATAATTGGTGATAACTTTTAGAAGGTTTTTTTGTTTTATTTTTATTTTTTTGTTATTTTTATTATTTATTTGCGGGCCGGTTCTTTTTTATTTACTCTGTGTGGAATGCAACTTGTTAACTACATATCATGATAGAAGGTCAGGCGGATATTGAATGCTGATTTTGATTTTAATATACCACTTCTTAATTTGGTGATCTTGTGCATTTGCCTTCTATTGGTTGATGGCACTAACGTTTTGTGAGAACCGTGGGAAAATCGGATTGTGTTTTATCATCATCATCTTCGTGCTCACTATCAGTATCATCTTCATTATTATTTGAAGCTTTCAGCTTTCTTCTATCAGTGGAAGTATACATATATACATTATCTGAGGGCAATACTGATAAAACTAAACTGTATTTGATTCTGATGGCAGAAGAGCCAGATGATGGAGGAAAGTGACGAAGACATCGATGAAGATGTTTTGGATGGAAATGGTGGTGCTCCTGAAGAGGAACCTGATGATGAGATCATCGAGTCTGATGTTGAGCTTGAAGGAGAAACAGTAGAACCTGACAATGATCCTCCCCAAAAGGTTATTATTTCACACGTAAAAATTCTAAACCAACATGCTTCTCATCATTGAGTATTCCTAAATGTTTTCTTGTTCCTGAAGATGGGAGATCCTACTGTTGAGGTTACAGAAGAAAACCGTGAGGCCTCTCAGATGTCGAAGGGGAAAGCCTTGGAAGCACTTTCAGAAGGTGTGTTGGTAGGCTAGTAATATTTCTATCAAAGCAGGTACAGTCATTCCTAATAATTTTGTTGCTTTCATTTCAGGTAACTTTGATGAGGCAATTGAACATCTAACAGAGGCTATTTCGCTGAATCCAAAATCAGCAATCATGTATGGCACGAGAGGTATTTGCCTAATATTGTTTCCAGACAATTACGATTAGCCATAAGTTAGCAGCAGTTTCATCCTATCTGCTAATGTTTAATCAATGTGTGAACCGTGCAGCTACCGTGTACATCAAGATGAAGAAACCAAATGCTGCAATTCGTGATGCAACTGCGGCTTTGGAGGTAAGCAGCTTCTATGATTGATGCAGAGTGCAAATTTTATATGTAGCTGTGGATCAGACACTGGACGAATTTAGTTTTGTCTGTAAATATCTTATAAATGTGATCAGTGAAGTTAGGGGTCTTATGCTGGCATAACTAAACTTGGTTTAGCCATTAAGGGTCAAATCTAACAACAAGCGTTCTTTATGTTGAAATTACAACAAATATCCAATGTCTTGGTCTGGTATCATAGACGACATATTGGATTATACGCATATGCATGTGATGCGGACGCACCACCTCCGGGCCCCCCTTCACCTCCGGATGACGCGGTCCCACCAATCGTGACGTACGTGCGGCGCAGGAGGCGCGGGATCGCGACTTAGTGGGTTTAGTAGGTTAGGGGGTATTTTAGTCCTTTCAGGCTAAATTAGTAATTCCCCATTTTCTTCTATTTATTAGGGCTAGCCGCCATTGTTAGGGCTATGCTTATTTTGTTGAAGAACATCCTTAGGCATCTTGCGAAGGATCTTTAGGCTTTTTATCCGTTCAAGTAAAAGCTAGGAGATCGAGTTCGTCTCGAAAGAACTCACTTATCTTTGTTCTTCTTTGAAATTCTCAATCAAAAATCCTCTTTTTAATTTTTCCTCTTTTAAATTCTGATTTCTATTGATTCGATCCACCGGATCGTACCAAATTGGTATCAGAGCGCTACGATTCCATGGGAACGGGAACGAGGGCTTCCGTGGATGAGAAGATCCAAGGCCTACGCGACGATCTCAATCACGAGATCGAGGGTTTGAGGAAGGCGATGGAAGCTTCGATCAAGGATCATGCACACACCCAAGAAGACATTCAATCGGAGCTTCGAACCATGAGAAGGGAAGCCGCGGAGACGGGAAGGGATCTTAAAAGTTTGAAGGAGGCCACGGCGGCGATTCCAGCGTTAATGGAGTTGTTGCAAGGTTTGGCCAAGGAGAAGGCGGCAGATCGCGACATGGGGAGAGCAACGGGAGAGATCCAAGGCGATTCCGGCGTCGATTCAACAAATCAAGAACCCCCGAGCCACGGGGAATCGCATGCGGCGGCGGCGGCTACAACCCTAGCCGGCGGGCTAGGGTTTGGCGCGACAGGGCCCGGATCCACATCCACGGGCCCTGTCGGGCCACCATGGGGGTCGACCGACCCGCCCGGCCCAGTCACGGCCTGGGCGGGTCAGGCCGGCCACCCCCGGCCTCCGGCGCCCCAATCTGGGGCCGCCGGAGGGCCGGCACCCCCTTGCGGGGGTGCCCAGGGCCAGTCGACCCCCTTTGGGGGTCGGGCAGGCCGCGCGACCCCCGCCTGGGGGTCGGCAGCCCCAGGCGGGGGCGGAACAGGGGGCTCGGCCCCTGTTTGGGGCCGGGCGGGTCCGCTGGACCCCGGGCAGGGGTCAGCGGGCCCGGGCGACTTTTCCGGAGGCGCGGCGAGCACGGGGGGAGTTTTTGGCGGTGTTGCGGGGTTCGTACCCCAACCTGGAGGAACTTTGGGGGCGACGAGAGGCGGATGGGCCTCAGGAGCAGCTATTGGGGCCCCAGCGGGCCAGTTTTGGAGAGCAGAGACCATTCCGCCTGGGCCGAGGCCCAATTTTGCACGACCGCCGGAGTTTCCGGGGGTACTACTACCAGCCCGAGGCGTGGGAGAGACCTGCATGGCCCGAGGAGCCGTACGGGGTTGACGGGGGAGGCCCGAGGGAGACTCGGGGTGGCGAGATGGTCAGGGCGGGCGACCGTGGCGGAGATAGGGGGCAGCTAGGCGACATCAACGCAGACCGGCAGTTGATGAAGCTGAAGATGCCGACCTTTGACGGCACCGACCCTGATGGGTGGATATACCGAGCGGAGAGGTATTTCCAGGTGATGGGTTTGACGGAGCAGGAGGTCCTGAAGGCCATTGGGATTTATTTTGAGGGGACGGCCTTGGCCTGGTACCGGTGGAAGATAGCACGGTCCCCCTTTCGGACCTGGG
Organism: Scilla litardierei; assembly: GCA_030789695.1. Taxonomy (NCBI): domain Eukaryota; kingdom Viridiplantae; phylum Streptophyta; class Magnoliopsida; order Asparagales; family Asparagaceae; genus Scilla; species Scilla litardierei. The sequence continues at coordinate 295,135,609 of CM061142.1, read as the reverse complement.
AGGAGTTGTCAGCACTGATCGTGGACCGATTTCAGGAGACGGCAGGGGGGGATTTTTACGAGCAGCTGTCGGCCCTGAGGCAGGAGGGGACCGTGAGGGACTATGTAGAGAGGTTTGAAATGCTGAACAACCGGGTGAAGGGGGTGACCGACGAGGTGATGATCGGGAACTTCATGAGGGGGCTGAAACCGTCCATACGAGCTGAGTTGAGGATGCAGAGCCCGGCTACCTTGGAGGACGTCCTTCGCTTAGCACATAAAGCGGAGGAGAAGCACACAGAGGAGAGGCGGATACGGGGCGCTTGGGGGGCACAGGGCTCCCACCCCACTCCACCAGCCACAGCACCGAGACCACCTGCGGCCGTTCCCGAGACTCGAGGAGAGGGCCGCCCAGCTACTCTGGGGCGGCGGATGACGGAGGCCGAGGTGAGGGAGAAGAGAGCCAAGGGGTTGTGCTTCCGTTGCGACGAGAAGTTCACCCCTGGGCACAGGTGTGCGAGCCGCCTGCTGCAGATCACCATGGTGCCCGACGAGGAGGGGTACGTGGTTGAGGAGGAGTCTGAGGAGGAGCCACCGGTAGAGGAGGAAAAGTCTCACCTAGACTTCGCAGAGGTATCCCTGAACTCCGTGGTGGGGTTCACCCCGAACCACACCATGAAGTTGTCAGGACAGCTGGGAGACACGGCGGTGACGGTACTGATCGATAGTGGGGCCACCCACAACTTCATTTCCAGCCGGGTAGTGGAGCGACATGGGCTACAGCTGAGCACCCTGGAGAAGTTTACCGTTCTGCTAGGGACGGGGAAGATGGAGGAGAGTAAGGGGCTCTGCAAGGGTCTATGCCTGACCTTGCAGGGGGTCCAGATTATGGAGGACTTCTTGCCGTTGGAGTTGGGCAACGTGGACATCATCTTAGGGGTGCAGTGGCTGAAGAAGTTGGGGGAGATGAAGGTGAATTGGAAGCTCCTGAGGATGGAGTTCCAAGATGGGGAGAGGACCGTCGTGTTGACCGGGGACCCGACCCTTTGCTTTTCATTGGTGGCCTTCAAGGCCATCACTCGGGCGTTGCGGAACGAGGGGGAGGGGTTTCTGGTGGAGTATCAGGGGCTGACAGCGGACTATGAGCAGCACGAGGAGGAGACCGCGGCGGAGGTCGAGCAGGTACTGGAGCAGTACCAGGAGGTCTTCCAGGATCCTCAGGGGCTATCACCATCCAGAGGACACGAGCACGCGATTGTATTGAGGGATGGGGCAGCACCGGTGAGTGTACGGCCGTACCGATACCCGCATGTTCAGAAGGATGAGATAGAGAGGATGGTGCGGGAGATGCTGCAGGCTGGGATCATCCAGCCTAGTGTGAGTCCTTTTTCGAGCCCAGTCTTGCTGGTCAAGAAGAAGGACGGGAGTTGGAGATTTTGCGTTGATTACCGGGCGCTGAATAAGGAAACTGTCGCTGACAAGTTTCCTATTCCGGTGATCGACGAGCTGCTGGACGAGCTTCATGGAGCAGCGATCTTCTCGAAGATCGACTTGAGGGCCGGGTACCACCAGATTTTGATGCGGCCTGAGGATGTGCCGAAGACTGCCTTCCGCACCCACGAGGGCCATTATGAGTTCAGAGTCATGCCTTTTGGCTTGACGAATGCCCCCTCCACTTTCCAGGCCTTGATGAACAAGGTCTTCCAGCCCTACCTGCGGAGGTTCATTATTGTGTTCTTTGACGATATCCTAGTCTACAGCAGGAGCTTGGGGGAGCACTTGGGCCATTTGGAGGTGGTCTTCCGGGAGTTGTTGGCGCAGCAGTTGTTCGCCAACCGGAAGAAGTGCAGTTTCGGCCAGGCACGAATTGAGTACCTAGGACACGTGGTGTCAGCCGAGGGTGTAGCTGCTGACAGATCGAAGATAGAGGCCATGCTGGATTGGCCCGTTCCTACTACGCTGCGAGCTCTCCGAGGGTTTTTGGGACTGACCGGATATTACCGGAAGTTCGTTAAGGGGTACATCACCATAGCTGGGCCCCTTACCGAACAGCTCAAGAAAGATGGTTTCCATTGGGGGGAGGAAGCCACCAAGGCCTTTCAGGCCTTGAAGGTGGCCATGACGACCGCACCAGTTCTGGCCTTGCCAGACTTCAGCCTACCTTTCGTGGTGGAGACCAATGCGTCGTGATACGGGTTGGGAGCGGTGCTCATGCAGGAGGGACGGCCCATTGCCTATTTCAGCCACGTGTTGTCAGCTAGAGCACGACTGAAATCGGTGTATGAGCGAGAATTGATGGCCATTGTCCTTGCGGTGGCAAAGTGACGGCCATATCTGTTGGGTCGGGAGTTCGTGGTCAGGACGGACCAGCGGAGCCTCAAGTACCTGCTGGAGCAGCGGTTGGTTACTGAGAAGCACCAGCGTTGGTTGTCCAAGCTGGTGGGGTACCGGTTCGTGATCGAGTACAGGCCAGGATTGGAGAACAAGGCAGCTGACGCATTGTCTCGTCGGGAGGAGATCGTGGATCTGAGGGCTTTGTCACGACCGATGTGGTTGGACTGGGAGCCCATCTTTCAGGAGGCGGAGAGTGATGAGGAGCTGGGGCGGATCCGCGAGTTGTTGCAGCAAGGACAGGAGGGGTCGATCGGGTATTCCTTGCAGGGGCGTCGACTGCTGTATCAGGGGAGGTTGGTGCTGCCACGAGCTTCAGGCTTCATACCCGTCCTCTTTCAGGAGTTCCACGGGTCGGCGACGGGGGGACATTCCGGGGTTCAGCAGACATACCAGAGGATGGCTAGAGAGGTGTACTGGCCCGGAATGCGCAGGAGGATTGCCCAGTTAGTAGCAACTTGTGACGTCTGCCAACGTCACAAGTACATGACCATGGCCCCGGCAGGACTCCTACAGCCGTTAGAGTTACCGGAGCGAGTATGGGAGGAGGTCACTATGGACTTCATCGACGGGCTGCCACGGTCCGAGGGGTATTCAGTGATCTTCGTCGTAGTGGACCGTCTGAGTAAGTATGCCCATTTTATACCCTTGAGGCATCCTTACACAGCGGTCACGGTGGCCACAGCGTTCATCCGAGAGGTGATCCGCCTGCATGGGATCCCGGGGTCTATAGTGTCTGACAGGGACCAAGTATTTTTGAGCAGGTTCTGGCGGGAGCTCTTCAGGGTACAGGGCACGGTCCTAAAGAGGAGCACGGCATACCACCCGCAGACAGACGGTCAGACCGAGGTGGTGAACAGATCCATAGAGACTTATCTGCGGTGCTTCGCCTCGGATAAGCCCCGACAGTGGTACAGGTGGTTGGCATGGGCAGAGTATTGGTACAACACCTCGTACCACTCTGCCGCGGGGACGACTCCTTTTCGGATCCTGTAAGGGCGAGACCCACCGTCCTTGCTCCGATTTGGTGACAGGCAGACACCGGTGTCACAGGTAGAGGCTTACATGGGGGACATGGATGCGATGTTGGAGGAGCTCCGGCGACACCTATTGAGGGCACAGCAGGTTATGAAGGCCCGGGCAGACGGGCATCGGAGGGAGGTCCATTTTCAGGAGGGCGACATTGTGTACCTAAAGCTGTGACCCTATAGGCAGAAGACATTAGCTCGGAGGCAGAATGAGAAGTTAGCTGCTCGCTACTACGGACCCTACCAGATTGCAGCCAAGATTGGGAAGGTGGCGTATCGTTTACACCTGCCTCCTTCCTCGAGGATACATCCGGTGTTCCATGTGTCGTAGCTACGGAGGGCGATTGGAGACCAGTCAGCGACGTCGACGCTGCCACCTTCACTGACAGAGGACATGGAGGTACTGCTGGAGCCATTGGATGTGCGTGCAGTTCGACAGGGGCCAGGATGACGCAGAGAGGTGCTGATTTATTGGGTGGGCCTGCCAGATTGTGATGCCACGTGGGAGGCGTATGACGTGGTTCGGGAGCAGTTTCCAGATTTCCACCTTGAGGACAAGGTGGCTCTTTTAGGGGGGGGTATTGATGCGGACGCACCACCTCCGGGCCCCCCTTCACCTCCGGATGACGCGGTCCCACCAATCGTGACGTACGTGCGGCGCAGGAGGCGCGGGATCGCGACTTAGTGGGTTTAGTAGGTTAGGGGGTATTTTAGTCCTTTCAGGCTAAATTAGTAATTCCCCATTTTCTTCTATTTATTAGGGCTAGCCGCCATTGTTAGGGCTATGCTTATTTTGTTGAAGAACATCCTTAGGCATCTTGCGAAGGATCTTTAGGCTTTTTATCCGTTCAAGTAAAAGCTAGGAGATCGAGTTCGTCTCGAAAGAACTCACTTATCTTTGTTCTTCTTTGAAATTCTCAATCAAAAATCCTCTTTTTAATTTTTCCTCTTTTAAATTTTGATTTCTATTGATTCGATCCACCGGATCGTACCAGCATGCATACACTAATGATTATAGATTTTGGGAATCAGACATGAGCATTGAGTCATAAGCAATTGATTTGGATGCTATCCAAATTGTTCTCAGTTTAACCAAGCTTCTAGCCCTGTATTGCGAACTAGTTAAAGCCTATAATTCATGGCCAAAATGCATGGCTTTCAATTATAATAGAAAACTGGCAAATAGTGATAATTTGATATAGATGCATTTTTATCCTAAATGAGCTTTGCGGACCATATCTTAGTTTGAGAGAGAGGGATAACCATTGACTTCTTAGAGAGTTAATTGTTTTAGTTTTGTCATTATGTTTATGTCTAATGGAAATGTGATGTTCCTGACAACATGTTGGTTGTACAAACCTAGCGGAACGGAAGTGGAAAATTCATGGTAGAGAAATTGGGAAAGAAGAAAGTAGGAGTTTGATAAGGTTTAAGGCCTCTCATCACATGAATCTGATGATTACTAACTCCAATGCTTTGTATATGCAAGGTTTTAGGTCTCGGTTTCGGTATCGGTTTCGGTCTTCCGAAAATTTAGGTTTCGGTATCGGTATCGTCCGTTTCGGTGGGTTCGAAAGTAAGTTTTGGTTCGTCTGTATCGGTAGTTTTAAATATTTGTGTTACAATTGGAGTCTTCATCAAAACTTTAGTTGCTACCCGTATTATACATTTTGCTATTTCGGTTAATTTTTTTGACCCAAGTGTTGAAATAATTTTTTGAACTAGGCCATGCAGGGAGAAAGGGGGAAAAAGGCTAAATCACAAAGAGCTACAATAGCTGCTACTCACATTACACATTTTGCAAAACATATTATTTATTTACAAGTTTGCCATTAAATTGTAAAAGGCAATGGTAAACTTGTAAATAAATGGAGCATGTTTAGCAAAGTGTGTAATGTGAGTGGCCCACGTTCATAAATGACCCACGATCAACCTCGCCAGACCTAAAGCCCCCCGCCCCCTCTTCATGGCGGCAGGCTAGACCTAAAGCCCCCACGCCCTATCTCTTCTTGGCAAAGGCAGAGAAGCTAATGACATTTTTTGGAGCGTCCGGAGGAAGACTCGGGTATGGTGAGTACTTTCCCCTTTTCGCTCTCTCTTCTTCTTCTTCGTCTTCTTCTTCTTTGAATGCTGTTGCCATTCCTTACTGGAGAGTGTTCCTCTCTCTTTGGCTCTCTTCCCTTTTTCTCTCTCTTCTGTTTCTTCTACTTTTTTCTTTTTAAAACTTTTTTTAAGTTCTGTAGCCGTCGAAACTGTTCGATTTCGGCCAGTTTCGGTCGAAACTGTCAATACTGAGTTTTCTGTGTAAGTTTCGGATCAGTCCACTCCGAGACCAATCCGAAACGGCCGAAACCGAGAGGTTTCGGCCGAAACTTGGAACCATGTGTATATGGATATTCTTCGGACATTAGCCCATGCAATCAAGCATACTCTCCTGCCGCACGCTTAAGATTTCAAATGTTCAAATACTTTATACAACTTTAATTTTTAATTAAATAACTTACAACTAAAAAGATAAATACAAAGCCATATTTATAGGTTAATATAAAGATTAATTTGACTTGTATTTAGACTCCTAAATAGATTTAAATAAAGATTCTTACTCCTAAATAGATTTAAATAAAGATTCTTAAATAAAAAAAGAGTTCCTTAGAACATGAAACTAAAAAAAGATAAACTCATTTAAAAAGAAACTTTAAAGACTGAAATTATTTTTAAAAATTAACTATAAAAAAGTTAAATAACAAATTTTAAAAAGACAGATTATAAATACAAATTTTAAAAGACTCAAAATTTATTCTGAATCCAAATTGGAATTTGATTCTCATTATTCTTTCGGCTTTGATAACTTCATCACCTAGTAAATGGTAACAAAATTTGCATAAACGGGTAGAATTAGTAATCTTTTATGGTTGGAGAAGACAAGTTCGTGAACTTTGAAATATAGCAGGATGTAGATCTATAGGAAAATATCTTCTGAAATATATTCTCAACTCTCAAACGATATGAAAACATATAAAACATGCTTGTTAAAACATGCTTGTTGGTAGGTTGTGGATGATTTGGGATGATAAACTCGACTTACATTACTATCTTAAGCTAAATAAATGGCTTAGATGGTGTAATGAGGTGTTAATTTAACAACTGTATCGAACTTGATATCTAATTGTAGCTTTACATCGGGCTTGAGATCTGGATTTGATTCAAGCTCAATTGTGGATTCAGGCTCAAAGTTGATCTTGAACCTATAATCTTGCTTGGGCTCTATCACGTGCTTTCCATCATGCTTGGGATTTTGTTCGGATTTTAGAGGCTTCCTCATGTTTAACCCATTGGAGTTTAACCCATTCTTTTGATGAACAACTCGAATCTTGGGTTAGAAAGTGATTAACATAATTTTCTTTCCATTAAATTTGAATATGCGTGTGTTTGATCTTGCAAAATCATTATATCTAGGACATACAATTACGGCCTTCCTAGCAAAATATGTACATCATCTATATGCAGAACATCAAACCAAATATGGTCACGCTAGCTTGCACGTTGAACATGTATTAAACATTAGCGGGTAACTAAATGAACCGTCTTATCAAACCAAGTGAAGTTATATGTGTGTGTGAGATTCAATAGTTAGACCTATTCCCTATATGACTGATTTAGCAATAATATTAACACAGGGAATTGATTTGCGAACCAACCGTTTTGCTCTACGCATGTATCGCTTAAATAGTTTTTGGAAAATAACGAAACTACCATTTTCAAAAACCTCAAAATACACCGTCAAAATTATTCTGCGTACTTACCAAATTACTTATCGCGCACATTCTGCTAAAAAATTACTATTAGCACATCCAAATTGCTCATCGCGCACATGCAATAATTTTTACATGTTGTGAGTGTTGAGTAATTTGATATGTGCATCACTTTTTGCTCATCGTGCACGACATGCAAAATTTTTGCATGTTATGCGCGTTGAGTGATTTGGTATGTGCATGACTTTTTGCTCATCGCGCACAACATGCAAAATTTTTTGCACGTGTGCGGCGAGTAATTTGGTATGTGCATCACTTTTTGCTCATCGTGCACGACATGCAAAATTTTTGCATGTTATGCGCGTTGAGTGATTTGGTATGTGCATGACTTTTTGCTCACCGTGCACAACATGCAAAATTTTTTGCACGTGTGCGGTGAGGAATTTGGTATGTGCATCACTCTTTGCTCATCACGCACAACATGCAAAAAAATTACTCCGCGCTTACTCATTATGCATAATATGCAAAACGAAACCATTTTTTCAACGCGAATAGACGCGATTTCAAGCAACAATTTTCTCAAAGCGCACATACCTAGTTGCAATCTGTGAAAAGCAAACAGCTAGGGTTTGATTTTTTTCCAAAGAATTTCAAGGATCTCAAGAGACATCTGAAGATTTCTTGATAGATCAAAAGGTGTACTGCAAGATCAAAAGAATTTAGGGATTTTTCCTCTAAAATTGTCCAAAGAAAACTTAAAAAGAGTCAGCTCATTCTACAGTTAGTAAGGTAAGTATACATAAGCAATTTTTTATGAAATATATTGGTAAATTATTGTTAGAAATTAATTGTTGGTACATGAATGCAGATAAATTACTCAGATGGAGCTGGAATTATATAACATTGAGGGAAATAAATAAGAAAAATAACAATCTTAGGTACGATTGGTATATGTTTGTCAATAATACTATAATAAATTTACGTAATGTTCAAATAGTTGTATGTTTACTATAAAATTCAGGATAATATAATAAGCTCAGATAGCCATAAAGATTTTACAAATGAGTTTACAATCATGACCACATTTAAAAGTAAAGACGACCTTGTTAATGAGATAAATGACGTCGGGAGTTTAAATGTGCTTGTAATTATTACAAGGTCTACGAATATGGTACATTGGGCTATAGAGTCCCAACTTTGTATTTTGCTTGTGAAAGAAGCAGGAAATATCGAGGACACATGAGCAAGATTGAGAAAAAGACCAACAATCTAGCTGGAAGTAAGAAATGTCAATGTGCGTTCTCCTTGAGGGCTAATATGGTGGGCAATAAAAATGATTTGAAGTTAATAGTCATTTGTGGCATGCACAATCATGAGGGACATTCCTATGCCGGGAAGGTTGCAAGGTTGGAGATTGACACTTTGAGAGACTTGTCTAATAGCATGGTGAGGTAAGATAAATTTTTTTAATTTCTGAAGCAAAAGGACATATATAATGCGACAACAATTAGAACTGTGTGTAATGCAAGACAGATCATGAAAGTTGTAGATATAGCTGGGAGAACTCAAATGTAACAACTACTGAAGAGCTTGAGTGACAGAAGTACATTGAGTATCATTTTGTTGATGACGAGACATCGTCAGTAAGGAGTTTGTTTGGGCACATCCTACGACGGTGGATATATTACATGCATCCTAAAAAATTCATCATGAACTGCACAATGATACAAACAAATACATACATACATCTTTTTTTTGGAGATTATAGGTGTTATCTTCATCGAAATGACATTTCTCAATAGTATTTTGTTACATGGAGGCCGAAAGGAAGGATTGCTAGATATTGGCATTGGAGAAGTTAAGCTCTTTGCTAGATGGATACATGATGCCACGAGTAATCTTTACAGATAGAGAGCTTGCACTTATGAATCCATTAGCAAGGTATTTTTGTTCGTGCATAGCCAATTATGTAGATGTCACATTTTTAGAAATATGTTAACCAATTGCTAGAAGTATTTTAAAGATAAAGAGAGATGTGATGCATTCATATCAAGTTGGAATGTGTTGGTGCTGGCACGGACTGAGGATTATGTGCAACACCTTCATGCATTGGAAAAAAAATTCAGTTCTTACTGAAAGGCCGTAAACTATGTGAATACATCTTGGTTGGACAAGTATAAGAAGAAGTTCATTTCTGTATGGACGGATAGCAATTTGCATTTTGGTAATGTCACAACCAACATGGCAGAGAGTTCACATGCAAAGCTTAAACGACACTTGGATTCATGGGTCTGCAGTTTCGCCTCATCATAGACTACAATTCATGCTTTGCTGGAGTTGCAGCATACCGAGATCAAGGCCTCGATGGAGAAATCAAAGATCACCGTGTAGCATAGCATGACTGGCCAATTATACAGGGAGTTGATTCGGTTTATGGACATACACCTAGTTGATTCGGTTTATGGTCATACATGGAGTTGATTGGGTGTACGGTCATAAACCGAATCAACTCCCTGTATAATTGGCCCGTCATGCTATGCTGCACGGTGATCTTTGATTTCTCCAGCGAGGCATGCTGCAACTCCAGCAAAGCATGAATTGTAGTCTATGATGAGGCGAAACTGCAGGCCCATGAATCCAAGTGCTGTTTAAGCTTTGCATGTGAACTCTCTGCCATGTTGGTTGTGACATTACCAAAATGCAAATTGCTATTCGTCCATACAGAAATGAACTTCTCCGTATACTTGTCAAACCAAGATGTCTTCATATAGTTTACGGCCTTTGGGTAAGAACTGAATTTTTTCTCCAATGCATGAAGTTGCTGCACATAATCCTCCTCAGTCTGTGCAAGCACCAACACATTCCAACTTGATATGAATGCATCATCTCTCTTTGTCTTTAAAATACTTCTTGCAATTGGCAAACACATTTCTAGAAATGTGCCATTTACATAATTCGTTATGCACGGACGGAAATGACATTCATAAGTGCAAGCTCTCTATCTGTATATCCTTTTGCTTCAAAAATTTGAAAATTTCTTTTGACCTCACTATACTATTAGACAAGTCTCTTAAAGTGTTCATCTCTATGTCCATCTCTGACCTTGCAACCTCCTGGCATAGGAATGCCACTCGTGGTACTTCATGGGTAGATGATTGTGCATGCCACAGATGACTGTTAACTACCTCTTATCTTTATTGCCCATCATATTAGTCCTAAAGAAGAACAGACATTGACACTTCTTGCTTCCAGTTAGATTGTTGGTCTTTTTCTCACTCTTGCTCATGTGTCCTCGATATTTCTCGCTTCTTTCACAAGTAAATTACAAAGTTGGGACTCTATAGCCTAATGTACTCATATTCGTAGACCTTGTAATAATCACAAGCCCATTTGCACTCCCAACGTCATTTATCCAATTAACAAGGGCGTCTTTACTTTTAACTGTGGTCATGATTGTAAACTCATTTGTTAAATCTTTATGGCTATCTGAGCTTGCTACATTATCCTGAATTTTATAGTAAACATACAACTATTTGAACATTCGTAAATTTATTATGGTATTATTGACATACATATATCAAATATTTCGTACATTAGATTGTTGTTTTTCTTCATTATTTCTCTCAATACTATATAATTCCAGTTTCATCTGAGTAATTTATTTGCATTCATGTACTAACAATTAATTTCTAGCAATAATTTACCAATATATTCGTTAAAAATGCTTACATATACTTACCAAATGTAGGATGATCAGACTCATTTTATGTTTTCTTCGACAATTTTAGGGGGAAAATCAATAAATCATTTGTTCGCAGCTTTTGATTTCTCAAAAAATCTTTGGATGTTTCTTGTGATTTAGGAAATCTTTGAAATTCTTTGAAAAAAATCAAACCATAGCTATTTACTTTTCGCGCGTCGCAACTAGGTCTGTGCGCTTTGATGCCTGAAATCACGTCTGTTCGCATTGAGAAAATGGTTTTGTTTTACCTGTTGTGTGCTGTGAGTATGTTGGGAATGAGGATTGCGGCCACAATGGTGGCAATTTTGTAGGTTTGGGGCTCGAGTGGCAATTTTGTAAATTAGGACAAATCAGCCCTATAAATAGGAGGGAAGTGGTTAGTGTTAGCGGAGGAAGAAATGATTGAAGAAGAGTAGAAAATAGAGTGGAGGAGTAAGGCGTAGATTATAATTTTAGATCTCGGGAGAGTGGTCATCCTCTCTAATTGAGGCCATTATCTTTCTATTTCCCGTAATTATATATAAACTTCCCCTTTTCTTCCCCAAAGCCATGGTGATTCTCATTAGACTAATTTGGTAGACTAATTTGGTATGTGCGCCGGTTACTTTTTTGCCGTCGTATGTAGTGAGTAATTTGATATGTGCATAGAGTAAATTTTTTGGGACGGATGTGTGCGGTGAGTAATTTGGTATGTGCATGGAGTAATTTTTGTAGGGGTATTTTATGGTTTTGAAAATGGCACTTTCCTTATTTTCCAAAAAAAATTAAGCGGTATGTGCGCAAAGCAAAACGGTGTGTTAGCAAATTAATTTTTTAGTGTTTTTGGCTTATGAATATTTTCGGTATTCCTAGTTGTGTACAGAGCAAAAGGCAAAGTAATATTATTTAGTTGGTATGTGCGTGGAGTTAAAATTTTTAGGGGTATGTGCGTAGAGCAGAACGTCGGGTTCACAAATCAATTCCCATTAACATAACATCCTTCGTAATCATCAATTCATGTGACTTTCACTTACCTTGAAATAGGTATGAAAAATACTAGTCGTACGTTTAGTTTTTTCTCATTTAATGTTGTACGTAAACACTTAGAGATATTGAGATGAGCACTAGATTCACATAAATTTTCATTTTGACTCTACTTTAAAATTTTTCTTTTTTGCTCCTTTTTAATTTTCCTCTCATTTTAACAATTGTTTTGGAAACTAAACCCTAAAAGAAGATGGAGAAGATGGTTGCTAATGTTTGAAAACAATTTCTAATCTATGGGAAAACTAATATAATCAAAAAGAAGATGGAGAAAAAATAATTAAAGATTAGTATATTCAATTATGATACCAACTTGATACATAACGAAATTGGGACAATTGTAAGAAAATTGGGAAGAAGAACCAGTGATTTGATAAAGTTTTGGGCATCTCATCATGCGAATATGATGACTATCGATTTTAACATCTCGCACATGGAGATTCGTCGGATCTTACGACCAAACAACCAAGCCCACTCACGCATTTCTCATGTTAAGATTTTAACTAGTAAACAAAAATTTGCATAGCATTAATTTTTATTCAATAACTTATAACTAAAAAGATGAATACAAATTCATATTATATTATATGTTAATACAAAGATTAATTTGACTCATTTAAATTCCCAAATAGATTCAAAAGAAAACTCCCAAATAAAATAAAAGTGTTTCTTAGAATAAGAAACTCAAAAAAAGACTTAAACTCCTTAAAAGGAAATTCTAAACAGAAAAATCTAAAATAAACTAAACCCTAAAAGAAGATGGAGACGATTGTTGGCTAAGGTTTGGAAAAAATTTCTAATCTAAGGGGAAACTATTATAATGAAAAAGAAGATGGAAAAATAATAATCAAAGATTAGGATATTCAACTCTGATACCAACTTGATACAGAACGAAATGGGGACAATTGTAAGAAAAATGGGAAGATGCAACTAGTGATTTGATAAAGTTTTGGGCATCTCATCATGCGAATATGATGATTATCGACTTTACTATCTTGCACATGGAGATTTGTTGGATCTTACGTCCAAACAACCAAGCCCACTCACGCATTTCTCAGGTTAAGATTTTAATTGGTAAACAAAAAATTGCACATCATTAATTTTTATTCAATAACTTATAACTAAAAAGATGAATACAAATTCATATTTATATGTTAATACAAAGATTAATTTGACTCATTTAAATTCCCAAATAGATTCAAATAAAGACTCTAAATAAAATAAAAGTGTTTCTTAGAACGAGAAACTCAAAAAAGACTTAAACTCCTTAAAAGGAAATTCTAAACAGAAAAATCTAAAAAAGACTCATTTTTAAAAAAAAGGTAACGCTGGAAAAACTCAAATAACAATTTCGAAAGACTTAGATTACAAAGATAAATTCTAAAAGATTCAAAATTAATTTGAATTCAAATTGGCATTGGATCCCAAATAAATTCTATTACGTCACTTTCCTTTTGAGGTGTTAGAGTTCCATTAGAATTAGAAAAGTATTTGTTTGTAATTTTATATGTTTATGAATTACATATGTGCGTGCATGTGCACACACTTAGAGAGTTTCTCCCTTGTTGATGGGGTTTTCTCCTTTCTCAAAAGCCTTAATTCTACTGTAATAGAATCCAAATATCCCAACCACTCTAACATCAAACCTAACCCACTACCCCATTATGAATTTTGTCTCACATTTTCACTTTCATAGTATATATTTAACATCTAATAAACAGTAGTTTTCTGGCAATAACCCTCTGAACAATTCTTTTTGCTTTTTGAAAATAAACTGTCTACTCTTTTGTCTCAAAATTTTAGGCTGAAATGTAATAGAATTTTGTCCTCCTTTTTAGATTTAATCTCCGCCTTTTCAGAGTAAAACTCCACCTTTTCGTAGATGGTGTTTTTAGTGATAATTCTTGAGAAATTCCACTTTTTCCGAGTAAATGTCCGTCTTTTCATAGATGGTGTCTTTGAAAAATTCTGTCCATTTACAGCAAATGTACACCTTTTTGTGGAGGGGGTTTAGTGGTAATTTTTAGAAATTTTTGTGTATTTTAAGATTAGATGTTCACATTTTCATAGCAAATATTCACATAATGGATGAACAAAATATCAAAAATCAAGTGAATTCAATGATATTTGACCCTCAATCCAACTGTTGCAAAGTCAACGGTTTTAGAACAATAAAACTTTTTGTAACGAGTAGATTGAGGGTCAAATCTCCTTAGTGTTGCATATATTTAGGGTTGTGAGGTTTTAGACTGTGTATAAACTTGAATTTTTTTTAAAAAACTGTTTGAAAATCGTTTATATGCCTATTATTGTAGGAAATTTCTGGGACATATCCGGCAAGCTCATGTGTGTGTGTGAGAGAGAGTGAGGAGGGATCAAATAACCCCCAAAATAACCCCATAGTTAAAAGTCTATGCCTCCTTATTTTTTCGGAAGATCCGAATCGTTCATCTTGATCCCCACTCTCTAAAATCCTGACCCACCAATTTTTAGCCCGATCCCATGTGTTTTGTCCGTTCATCAACCCTTCGCAAAAGTTCTGTTCATGCGAAACCGTTAAATTTAGGTCGGATTGATGGATGAGCAAAACACATGGGATCGGGCTGAAAATTGGCGGGTCAGGGTTTTAGAGGGTGGAGATCAATATGAACGGTTGGGATCTTCCGAAAAAATTGGGGGGGGCAAAGACTTTTTGCTATGGGGTTATTCTGGGGTTATTTGATCCCTCATATATATACATATATATATGTATATATACATATATACATATCTATATTACAATTGAGGGCAGATTTTGAATTTGTCCTATGTGGCAATGTCACATCAAGTTTTGGAGGGAAATTTTTGGGTTGAAGAGAAATTTGTTGGGAATACACAAAAACATTGAAATTATGAATAGACTTTTAATGTTAGTTATGAAAAAAAATGTTGTGCACACACAATCTCATCTTGGGAATGGACGCGAGCTGTGGGAGAATGAACGCGGGAGATGCTGCCAACTCATTGATCCGCGTTGCAAAACCCTGTAAAATTTCGATCCCATCTGCTGATATTTCAGGGGAAACTAATAATTATTGATTTTTGTTTAAAATTAGTGGGTCCAAGATTTTTAAATGAACAGTATCCCACGGGCACGTGTTATATGTATATGAAGCCAGCGCCGAAGGCGCCAGCGAAATTTTTTAACACTGATTTGTTGTTCCGCGCCTAAGGCACCAGCGCCGAAATTGTTGTTTTACGACGAATTTGTTCTGCGCCGAAGGCACCCACGTCGAATTTGTTTTTCTGTGTCGAAGACGCATGCGCTGAAGATGTTGTTCCGCGCCGAAGGCTCCCGCGCCATTTTTAACGCTGATTTGTTGTTCCGCGCCTAAGGCACATGCGTCGAAATTGTTGTTTTACGTCGAATTTGTTGTTCTGCGTCGAAGGCACCAACGTCGAATTTAGTGTTCTGTGTCGAAGGCGCATGCGCTGAATTTGTTGTTCCGCACCGAAGACACCCACGCCGAAGACGCCTGTGCCGCTAAATATTGTAAGCTAATTTGTTTTTCTTTTAAATTTTGGTTTTGAAAAAAAAAATTTCGGGGAACAAAAATTTCGCAAGGGAAAATCTTAAATGAACCGTGCCCGCGGGCACGGGTTATGACTAGTATACATATATATACATAGGGCAATCTTCGGGTGCGAAAAACCACGTGCGAAAGCTGTTCGAAAAGTTTTTTTTTTTGAATTTTTTTTTCAAAATTTTTTTTGATGTTTAATCTATACAATTATATACCCCAGGAAAAATAATGGGTGAACCCGTTGGGGATTAGAGCACCCATCCACCCGTTACAAATTTAACGGTCTCAAAACGTGCGAATTTGATGAAATGCATTGATCGAAGACCAAATGACATTATTTCTCAACCATTATTTTTTGAGTGGGGTATAACAACATATAATGAGGGTGGAAAAAAGAATTTTTGAAAAAAAAAATTTCAAAAAAAATATAAAAACATTTTCGCACCGTGCGAAATGTTCTCATTTGAAAATTTTCCTATATACATATATGTATATATACATATAGAATAATGGGTATCATACGTCACATGAGATAGGCTCTCATACGCACTCTCACATAAAGCAACCAAGTACAAGCCCACATGGGCTTGTACTTGGTTGTACTTGGTTGCTTTATGTGAGAGGGCGTATGAGAGCCTATCTCATATGGCGTATGATACCCATTAACCCATATACATATATACATATATATACATAGGAGGATTGTGTAGCCTAACTTCTAAAGTGTAGCCTGGCTTCTCAAAATCGATGAAAGTTGACTGAAATTACAACTTTGCCATTGTCAAATAGTTACTTGAAATTACAACTTTGCCATTGACTTATTTGGAATCTTCAATTTCGGATTTAGATTTCGATTAGAATTATGAAATAGTTATTGCTGTTGAGTAAGGAAAATTGAAATGATCTAATAACCCATCTTTTATTTTTCTTGGCTTAATCATTGTATCTTGTTGCTATTTGTTATAATTTTTGCAAAAAATTGAGAGACAAGTCAAAACTATCAATGTGAGATAAATGCTCTATTATATTATGATGGCAATAAGGCACAGCCCTTCAATATAAAAAACAGAAAAATGTAAATGTTTTAAAATCATTTTCATATAATTTTTTCACATGCGTCCACATTAAGAATAATCAATTTTTGCATGTTTGCTTAAGTGTCTTTTTTAAAATTATTTTTTAAAAAAAGAAAAGAGAAAAGAGAAAAGAGAAAAGGAGAAATGAAGAGAGAGAAAGAAGTAGACACGGGGAGAAGAAACAACCATGGCAATATTCATAGATCGTTGACCTGAACTTTCCCTACTACATATAAGCCATGCTCATTTTGGTGTTCCAGAACATGTGCATATAGAAACCTCATTCTTTGGGCGAAACACAATATATGATAGATTTCATAAGTTCTGTGATACACACACATTATTGACAACCATAGCAAACACAGAGTGCATCTGCCACCTTATATACATTGGAGACCTGTCAGCTTTTTACATTTTTCTGAAAGTAATCTGATACCATGACACCAGTGTGCCGAGTGTGAATTGAGTTTGTGCTTGGTTTCTCCACTCTCTGCCTAGTTGCGTAATTAATGTAATAAATTAATTATTTTCTAGTCCATGTGATTGGTTGCACATGCACAATCACACTATTCATCGATGGGTAATGATCAACTAACAATATCTTTTTGTGTTAAAGAAGTATCTTATCTGTAATTTTTTAATGTTGTAATCTTTCTGATTACTTGCAACTGCAGTAAGATTTGATTTGCATTCATTTGATTTCGTTCGTTGGCTTTAAAGAACAGCTTAAAGTTCATGTTTTTTCTTAGATTAATCCTGACTCAGCCAAAGGTTACAAGGCCCGTGGCTTGGCCTTAGCTATGCTTGGCCGGTGGGAGGAAGCTGCCAAGGATCTTCACATGGCATCCACATTGGATTATGATGAAGAGATTGGTTCTGTACTTAAAAAGGTAAGATCCCCATATGTTTATATATCTATATTATAAAGGATGAAGATTTCAAATGTTTGTCCTAGGTGGCGGGGGTTGTCCTACGTGGACAAGCTAAATATGACTAGGACAAACAATAGTTGATGACTAGGATAAGTTTTGGGGGGAAAATTGAAAATGGGTTGAAATTATTTAGGGGGAAACCAAAAAATCTGAGCCATTTCAAAAGTGGGGGGGGGGAACAAAAGTTTAAATAAACCGTGCCCATAGGGGCACGGGTAATGACTATATATATATATATATATATATATATATATATATATATATATATATATATATATATATAGGAAAATCTTCAAATGAGAACATTTCGCACGGTGCGAAAATGTTTTTAGTTTTTTTTAGAAATTTTTTTTTTCAAAAATTCTTTTTTCCACCCTCATTATATGTTGTTATACCCCCCTCAAAAAATAATCGTTGAGAAATAATGTCATTTGGCCTTCGATCAAGGCATTTCATCAAATTCGCACGTTTTGAGACCGTTAAATTTGTAACGGGTGGATGTGTGCTCTAATGCCCAACGGGTTCACCCATTATTTTCCCTGGGGTATATATTTGTATGGATTAAACATCAAAAAAAGAATTTTTGAAAAAAAAAATTTCAAAAAAATAAAATAAATGTTTTCGCACGGCCTTTCGCACCACTTTTTCGCAATGGAAGATTGCCCTATATATATATATATATATATATATATATATATATAAAAGGTTCCCAAATATAACAGGTCAAAACTCATGACATATATGATGCCTGTTCTGTTGCTGCTGATGTCAGGTTGAACCCAATGCACATAAGATTGAAGAGCATCGTCGTAAGTATGATCGCTTGCGGAAGGAGAGAGAAGAAAAGAAAATTGAGCGTGAAAGGCAACGTCGCCGTGCAGAGGCTCAGGTATTTGTCATTACAGTAGAGCTCAACTCACCTGACAGCACACTAGCTCTCATGTCACTGGACTTGATTTTTTTTGGTTTGCATTCTGAATTTGAGCATCCTACAGGCTGCATATGAAAAGGCCAAAAAGAAAGAACAATCATCTTCAAGCAAACCCGGAGGGATGCCGGGAGGGTTCCCTGCAGGGGGGATGCCGGGAGGGTTCCCTGGAGGAGGCATGCCTGGGATGGGGGGTGCCCCTGGAAATATTGATATGAGCAATATTCTTAATGTAGGATGTCCAAATTCACCTTGTTTTAGTTAACATGTCTTGTTTTGCCCTTTTAGTGCTGTGTTAGTTAACTAAGTAAACATTTTTGTTCGGGGAACAGGATCCTGAATTAATGTCAGCATTTGGTGACCCAGAAATTATGGCTGCTCTACAGGAAGGTATGTTTGTTGGGTTTACTTTATTTCATTCAGGTTTTTTGTCTATTATTTTCTTCTTATGTCTAGGCTTTGGCTGCATAGTTGAAAGTTTCCACCTATGGCAGATTATACCAATGTTATTCTGGGTTCAATGGTTTGACAAGATAGTGCTGGGTTGAATGATAAATATGACTATTCCGGGTTCAAGGGTTTGACAAGATAGTACTGGTCTGAGCGATAAATATTGCAAGGATATCATAGCGAAGAATTTTCTTTTACCTCTGGATATATGGCCTATTTGAGGCCAGAGAACGCTGATATTAGTTTGTGGCCATGACACCATATGTCATAAAGATGCAACAAATCTTTTTAAGATATGATACAAGGACAAAACCCAGGATTGATAGGCTTGTACCTGTCAAATCCAGAGTGAAGCTTTCGGATGTCAATTTTCTTAACGTCTAAATGTACATCAGTTGTAACCAATACAATTTGGCACATATATTCAGTCGAAGTTGTTGAAACAACCATGCAGTTTGCACCTTTTGCAATATGATTTGAAGACACAAACATAAGGTGTCACACACTGACATTGGCACATGGTGTCATTATCCAAGCTATATATACAAGGACACAACGAAATGTGTATGTTACACTGGATTTATCTCAACATCAAAAAGGATCTTAAGTTTAGTAGAATGAACTATACAACAAAAGCTTCCGCCAAAAGAGGGCAAACCGTATTTCATGTGTGTTAGAATATGTTGTGTAGGATGCTTAGTATACAGTTGTGTATGATGTTTGGTATAAAGTTGTGTAGGATGTTTTATGTAAAATTGTATTGTGAGATCTTTGTAAATGGGTTGAGAGAGATCGATTCTCTCAAACCGTCTATCAAAAACTTTTGATCTCTGATTTCTATATGGTATCTGAGCCCTAACCTTTAAACTCTTTCAAAAAACCTAACCATACTCATTCCATCATCATGCTGCCACCGCCCCTCTACTCCACATCGTCGCTGCTCCAATCTTGACTGTTGATGTCCACATCATCATCCGAAGCCACAACCGCCCTCTTCACGTAAATCAGCATCCTTGTTCTGACAACCACGACGTCGTAGAAGCAATTTGGGGCCTCTCTATCGATGACTGATCTCTTCCTCTTCGTCTTTAGCGAGATTTCGGCACTCATCCGTTGGCGCCAACCCAATCTCCACGTCCTTTTCATCTCTGACAAGATTCGATGCCAACGACATAATCTTTCAACTATTCTGACGATGACGATCTTACACTTTCTGGTGGGATTTTCCACTTCGTCAACTTTGTATTCATTTAATGCATTTAACTCGTGCTTTTTTTTATCTCCTCCAATGTTTACTATTCGAGTAACATCAACCTAAATTAGGTACATATATGTGTTTGTGTTGTACAGCATACTGTAATCACACAACCTGGTATGCTGTACTAAAAAACTTGTATTCCTTTAATTTTTTTTTGTTCCTTTGGTATTATGGCTTTTTAATGTATATTTGGGATCCCGAGGGGGGACCATGCGGATGTATTAGAAAAGTTTGAAGCGTTTGGATGTGTTGGCTGAATCCTAAGGGAGGATATTCTTTGGGTTGTTAGGGTATGATCATTAGGGGGGATTATAGTTTGGGAATTAGATTTATTCTTGTTGGGTTCAGAGGGTCGGTTGATTAGCTATGATTGACAAGCCGAAATTTGAGATTAGATATGTAGTTTAGGCATTCATATCTAATCAATGATCGAAAGTTGAGGGCAAATGATATCAATTTGCTATAGTGGAGAAGATTTGTTGAGAACTATGTTATCTGTAGAGGGAAGGTGATTCACCTTATAAACAACCCTTAAAACCCGAAAACGGCAAAATAAAGGTGTGATGATGTTGACCTCTATAATCAGATGGTGAACATCATGGAGTTGCCAATGCATGAGATCATATTACATGCATTCACAGGTAAGGAGTTATGAAAGTGTCCGATAAAGCTTTATTTAGGGACCAACAATCTTAATAGAGCTTACATGGTACTACATGAGATGTTTAGAAACAGCCAGAAGGATGATCAACTCTTGTATAATTTTACTGGGACTATAAGCAGTTGTGTAAAGAGTTAAAGTCATTCCCGGTGAGTATTAGTGTACAGAAGATGAACATGCAATGGGAAGTTCACCACCAACTTATGTGTCTGCATTGCCGCATGTGATAGAAAGTTTAGCAGTTTAACTCTATGTTTGAGATATTAGCCCACTTTGGAGGATATTCCTTGATAACACATCCATTATTGGTGCGAAGGAGATGTAGAAGTGCATAACTTTGGTGGTTTAACAAAGGCGGCCTACCGAACCAGGAGAAAATTGTGGTACTACTACAGATGGAGCTCGTGGTAAGGGGCCAAGGGTCGGTTGGAGTGGAATGTAGGGGCTTGTCTGGTGGTGACAACAAAGTATGCCATTGCTGGAAGAAGGTGTGGCATACGAAGCAGATGTGTGAGGAGCTATAAAGGAAGATGTTTAGTTCTTAATTTGTACATTTTGCATATATCGAGAAGATATATAAGCGTTTGTATTAGGGGCTTGTTTCTTTGAGTTGCTTTGGGTTGGGATTTACTGTTGTGAATAGTAAATCCATGTTGGAATCCTGAAGAGGGAGAAGAAGAGTAGTATGTTTCTTTTGGAGGAAAATGGGTTGGAAAATGGGTTGGAGTTTTGTTTGTGGGTCACATAGTAAAGTAGTGTGTTTCTTTTGGTTATAGTGGGATTGAGAAAGTTGGATGAGCAAAGTTGGAAGGTGGTTATGGTGGTTTGAGGTGAGATTACCCCATCCTCATATGAAGTAGAAAATTGTGAAACCCATCATTTAATTAAATATTAGTTAACTAACTATTAAATATTAAATAAATAACTATTAAATAAGTATATTTAAATACAACTAACATAATTAAATATTAAAATACCGAATTTAATAATAAAACAGGAATATTTAATTGCATTTGACCGAATAAATAGTAACGCAAGAACAACAAGTAATGCAATCAACATAAATAAAAATACAATTTCATCACCTAGAAGCAGAAAATATTAAAATATTAAATGTAAGGCATAGATCGCATGCAACAGATATCACAAACCCATGTCACATACCAAATTAGGCCAGCATAAACAAAATACATATAATATACAAAATACAAGTATCGTTGTGCATACCCAACATACAGTAATAAAGTTTTACATTGTATCTTCCTTATCATACACTCTTGTTAATAAAAAACAATAAAAAAAACAAGCCTATAAGCGAATACAATGGCAAACCCTGCTATCATCTGCATCTTCATCCAACTAAGTACCTGCAACAACTCTGGGTCTGGATGGAATAGACTGACTGGACCCGGTGCTCATGTTTACCTTGCATGAAATAAAGATTGACAACGGAGGCAGTCGACATATATATACATATACATATTACAAAAAATGCAAATAAATTTTGGCAATTAAAAGATTTCAAAAATTGAAAAAAAATTGATACATACATCATAACAAAATTGCTACATACAAAATTGATACATACATACATCTAGACTGAAACTGCTACATACAAAATTGCATCAAGAAGCAACAACTGAAACTGATACATACATTAGAAAAACCCAAAACAAAAATGCCCAGACCCAAAAATTCTCATTCTCCATCCTGAAACTGCAACATACACAATTTTCTTAAAGAAGTAACAACTTAAACTGATACATACATCAGAAAAACCCAAAACAAAAATGCCCCAGACCCAAAAAATTCTCATTCTCCAGCCTGAGACTGCAACATACACAATTTTCTTAATGAAGCAACAACTTAAACTGATACATACATCAGAAAAACCCAAAACAAAAATGCCCCAGACCCAAAAAATTCTCATTCTCCAGCCTGAGACTGCAACATACACAATTTTCTTAATGAAGCAACAACTTAAACTGATACATAAATCAGAACAACCCAAAACAACAATGCCCCAGACCCAAAAATTTCTCATTATCCATACCGAAACTGCAACATACACAATTTTCTTAAAGCACCAACTTAATTGATACATACATAAGAACAACCCAAAACAACAATGCCCCAGACCCAAAAATTACAACAAAAAACAACAATGCCCCAGACCCGAAAACTTCTCATTATCCATATCGAAACTGCAACATACACAATTTTCTTAAAGAAGCAACAACTTAAACTGATACATACATCAGAACAACCCAAAACAACAATGCCCCAGACCCAAAAATTCTCATTCTCCAGCCTGAAACTGTAACATACACAATTTTTTTTAAAAAGCAACAAATAATAAAAAATTGACTTGTGCCCTCAGGTAAACATGTTTTGTAGCTTGAACATCAGTAGGTATTTGGAAGTTGCTCATTATAAATGAACCTTCAAGCCAAATACCTCCTATTTCTTCTTATCATATGGTCAAATTCCTTCTTTATTGTTCATAATCATAGGGCTATAAATGAGACATACATTAGACAAACCCAACACAAAAATGCCCCAGACTCAAAAAATTCTCATTATCCAGACTGAAACGGCAACATACAAAATTTTCTTAAAGAAGCAACAACTTAAACTGATACATACAACAGAACAACCCAATACAAAAATGCCCTAAATAATAAAAATTTGACTCGTGCCCTCAGGTAAACATGTTTTGTAGCTTGAACATCAGTAGGTATTTGGAAGTTGCTCATTATAAATGAACCTTCAAGCCAAATACCTCCTATTTCTTCTTATCATATGGTCAAATTCCTTCTTTATTGTTCATAATCACAGGGCTATAAATGAGACATACATTAGACAAACCCAACACAAAAATGCTCTTGTCCCAAAAATTCTCATTATCCAGACTGAAACAGCAACATACAAAATTTTCTTAAAGAAGCAACAACTTAAACTGATACATGCAGCAGAACAACCTAATACAAAAATGCCCCAAATAATAAAAACCCAATACAAAAATGCCCCAAATAATAAAAAATTGACTTGTGCCCTTCAAGCCAAATACACCCTATTTCATCTTATCATATGGTCAAATTAATTGTTCATCATCATAGGGCTATAGTAACCAATCCCCCCCACATTTTCAGAATATTCCACATAGGACCAAACCCATATCTAAGCATATGTAGCAGTTTCAGTATGGGGACTGTGTGGATGTGTCAGTTTCAGTTGTTGTGTCTTGGGTCATTGTGTATGTATCAAAAAGCAAATATTGGATGCAATATGCAGAAACATCATATATTTACTTTTAGCCCTCAGGAAAATTATGGTATCATGAATTTAATTTGGAAATCGGCAGCTGCTCATTATAAATGAACCTCCCAGCCAAATTCCAAATATTTCTGAAGAACATATGGACAAAGTGCTCAAAAAAATTTCCATCATCATTGGGCTATTTGCATATGGACATATAGTTCAAAAAAATTCATCATCATTGGGCTATTTGCATGCAGAAACATCATATATTTACTTTTAGCCCTCATGAAAATTATGGTATCATGAATTTAATTTGGAAATCGGCAGCTGCTCATTATAAATGAACCTCCCAGCCAAATTCCAAATATTTCTGAAGAACATATGGACAAAGTGCTCAAAAAAATTTCCATCATCATTGGGCTATTTGCATATGAACATATAGTTCAAAAAAATTCATCATCATTGGGCTATTTGCATGCACCAATTACCTGCAGAAACATCATAAACCATTCAGACTCAGCCCATACCAAACCATAGCTATCATTAGTAAGCTACAAACACATATATACAACAATATAGAGATTGTGACCCTTAACAATAACCACATAAATTCAACTTAGAAAGCCAACCCATACCTACCATAACACCCAACCCCATCCCTCCCAAACCCAATCACCCACCATCAAAAGTCCATCTTCACCTCCCAGCCTCTTCTCCTGCATATGTCAAATCATCTAGCCTACAATTCCATATCCAACCCAGCAACTATCTCTTCAATCATAATCTTCCTAGCCGATGGAGGCAATGCCAAAAAGCTTCATGCCTACATCTCATCCTGGCGTAGGGCCTTAAACACCTCAAACAATATCCCAGGCGTATACTCAGTAAACTCGTTAACAAGCTGGGCAAGCGATGCTGTCCAATGAGAGTGTGCGGACCATATATCATCCGCGATCTCTTTCACATTTTCTGCTATATCCCTCATGACGTCGGGATCTTGTTGCATGGTTCGTCTACGATGTTTTTCCCCTATCGCAGGTGGGCTAGCATGGCCTATCCCCCCTGATGAACATGTCCGGTCGACGCTTGGGTGGGGATGTCATCCGGGACATAGTTGGGTGGCGAATCAATATGTATCAGATCAGGAGTTACGTGCTCTTCTTTGCCTTCGCCTCCAGAATATTGGCCACCAAAGTTTTCGAAAACAGTCTTTGAAAGATCCCCACCGCAGCGTCATCACCAATGATGAGAACAAGATCGTCATACCATGGAATTGGATGGTTCACATAAGCCCGCTTTCGATGGTTTGCCTGAACGATTAGAATATCAAATATGATAAAGGTTATGCAAAGCTATAGTTAATGTATTAGCAAAAAGCCTATATAAGATAGAAGTAATTACCGCCGCCCACGGAGCATACGTTTCTCGATCCAGATCAATGATCTTCCTCTCCGCATCCCATCTTGCACCGCTAATATCCATGCACTCCTGTACGTCT
Organism: Scilla litardierei; assembly: GCA_030789695.1. Taxonomy (NCBI): domain Eukaryota; kingdom Viridiplantae; phylum Streptophyta; class Magnoliopsida; order Asparagales; family Asparagaceae; genus Scilla; species Scilla litardierei. Next base: position 295,110,068 of record CM061142.1, on the reverse strand, counting down.
TTGAGACGTGTCCTCAATGCTTTCATGTGATTTTTCACATTAACACTTATGAAAGAAGTCCCATGGATGTTATTGATTTCGGCTGCAGCGGCATTGAAGGCTGTATTTTTAAATGTCTTATCTGATTTAAACCCCTGCCGTGCAAGCTCAGCTAGGTATGGAATGAGGGTTTCATCGTGAATGTTCTTCCACAGTTTGTTCTGATGTGCAGAAGAGGATGGATGCTTAGACTTTTTCCTTGGACTTGAAACATACCCTTTGGCATCTTCGCTATGTCGGCTCGACTTCCTAGAGGAGTCACTGTCGGGTGTTCGTTCATTGCCACTTGGTGGCGTATGCACCATGGGAAGAGAGGCTTCTGAAAGAGGGTGGTTCTTTCCCTTGGAGCATATTCATATGCCCCAGTCAAGGGCGGTGATGGCATTGACATTGGCATGTGCATTGGAATGCTGAAAGTTGGATACTGTGGATATCCCATTTCATGCCCACCTGCTTGGAACCCATGCCCACTTGCTTGGAAGCCATGCATGGGATAGGGGGTAGTTGGCATCCTCATAGGCATTGGTCGGTTGACAAGGGGATCCATCTTTCTTTCAGCTTCGTCCCATTGAGACCTATATACATTTTTATTACTTGGATGCATGTGATCACTCCCTTCCCGGTATGGATCACCCCCTGACCTGAATTTGCTGCTCCTTCCATCCCTACAACATCAAGCATATGAAATTGAAAAAGCAACATTTTGGCTATAAACATCCAACCATCAAATAATCTGATACTATACTGCAAGGGGACTTAAATTTCATAATTATAAAGTATATACTTGATAAACAAAGGCATGAAAATTTTGGCATACACAACATAGCTAACATAATGCAATACTCAAGATACAAGGATAACATATTCAGCCTTAGTAAGCAAATTATATGACGACCCCCCTCATAGCCCATGCTCTAATGTGTTCCCGTTATTGTTTTTGTTACAGAAGTCCATCTACATATCCCAAGCTATCTGCTCCCTACGCATTTTCTATTGATCTCGTTGTTCGGTTTGTTCACGAACGAAAACCTGTTGGGATAGATCCATAACATCGTCATCATGCTCATTGATACCCTCTACAGCCTTCTCAACTTCATCACCATCTTCAGTTAGTTGGGGGTCATGCAGATCTTCTATTTGGATGTAATTATGCAAAACAGTGCAAGCTAGTACGATATCGACCTGACTTTTGAATGGGTAGTGAGGCTTGGCTGTCATTATTTTAAACTTGTTCTTTAGGATACCAAATGTCGACTGGATCTTTGATCGTAAGGTAGAATGTCGTAGGTTGAATATCTCTCGTCGGTTTCGAGGAACCCGATCAGTATGATCCTTCAAATGTTGTCTAACACCCCGGTATGGAGATATGAACCATGGCATTGTAGTATATTCAGCATCGCAAAGGTAATATTTACCTACATTCGAAAAAATAAACGTAGTTTATGAGACAACGATCTCTGAGAGACGTAGTTCGTATGTAAATGTAAATTTATGCCTATTAACTTCATACACTCTCAGCCCCATTGGGGGGTTTAGACAATGCATTTTTCAGGACCGTAAAATCATTTGCGGATCCTTCCCATCCGGCCATTACGTAAGTGAATCTTTTATTGGGAGTAACAACTGCTAGCACATTTTGCGTAACCCCTTTGCGACCTCTAAAGCGGGGTACGAGCCTGGCTGGTAGCATGACATCTATGTGTGTCCCATCAATGAGACCAATGCAGTCCTACAACGTAATCAATGAACCCAATTTTCAATCACCATGACAATACTTATTATACTGACACAAGTACAAATAATCACACATACCTTAAAAAATGGGAACCCATTTGGATTATTTACTATCTCTAGTGGCGTCTCATTTGTAGCTTGCTTCATGAACATATCCCGAAGTGCACACACTATTGCCATAACTTTGTTAAAATACCGGCTCACTGTCCACCATCCCCTAATAAAATCCAATTGCATGACTTTATTCTTTGACTTGTGTCCTACAATATGCAGGAACATAGCCAATTGCTCCTCGATGGATACATGAATAGTGTCCTTGAGAAGATCTGACGCATTAGTGATTCAAGATTCATGAAAGCATGTCTTCGCATCCGTAAGTAGTCCGAACAGCTACTTTCAGAACCAAACAGAATTCTCCGCATGTGGGATTTTCTATGCAGATCTTGCATAGCTGAGGGCTCTCTGGGTATAGGGTCGGCCCTAGCATTATTGTCCAGTTGTAAGGCTAATACGACAAATGATATTGCCACTGCTGTAGCGATACATAATTCACAAGCCGAATGGTCTCCTTGTGTATCTATGTCCCCCTTAGTTGAATCAAACAATATTTAATACGTAAGAGTTGAATGATATATGATATTACCATTTAGGATGGCATGGAAAAAATATATACGTCTCTTCCCATTATCCTATATAACTTATGTCAAGCTCAAAACATCCCCGCATATATCCCCTATAAATTTAATACATACCATAAAAAATATGAATAACACATTTCATATAAAATTGTGCATATCCAAAACATTAGCCCTCAGATTTAATGTGTAATCATAGTCACACACGAGGTTGCTTTGCCGTTGCTCCTGCCTTTTCACCCTATAAATACCCCATCAGTAAATCAATTTTAAAACACACATCTTAATAAATTCCCACTCAAAACTTTGACGCAAGTAAACATTTTGTATACTGAAAAATAAATTTTAAATTCTAATAGTTTGAAAATTTAACTTTAAATATACTTCATTTAAAACAAATAAAATCATGAATTTCTGTTGAAATGGGGATCCAACACTGTTAAAATCAAATTGGGGCTTAAATGGAACCAACTAGCAAGCCATCCATCGTGTACGTACGTAATCAAATCCATTCCATCAGTCCTCATTTTTTTTCATATTTGGGCTTTTTTTAAGAATGTACAAATCATGCACCCCTCGATACTATTAAGAATTTTGTAGGTATCAGTTTTAGACTGGAGACTGAGAATTTTTTGGGTCTGGGACATTTTTGGGTTGTTCTGATGGATGTAACAGTTTCAGATGATGATTAAGTAAGAAAATTTTGTATGTATCAGTTCAAGCATCATACAAATAATTCAGCATACAAAGAATTCATGCACCAATCGTTACCAACTTCACGTAATAATATCCGCAAAGGGCCTAAACCCTTGAAATTTGAAACCCTTGCCGCGCAAACCAGGACAACATTTTTGTTTTGGGTTGGTCTGATGTATGTAGGAGTTTCAGTTGTTGCTGCTTTACGAAAATTTTGTATGTTGCAGTTTGATTCTTGAAACCCTAGCCGCATGCAAACCAGGACAGCAATGGCAACAAAGATCATCACATAGAGGATCCCATGGCAGCATCAGATCAAATCAAAATTAATAAGAGAGCATCAGAAATTATACCTCGTCGATAATATCGCAGAAAAATAGGGTAAAGCTAACTGATCCTGTCGATCTCCTCCGATTCTCTTCCCTCCTAGTCAATCGAGGCACACACGAGGATGCTCCGACTCTGGCGAGACGGTGGGGACCAAATCGGCGTTAGGGTTTTGCTCTGAGCTTCGCCGGCAATGCGATCCGACCAAGCTAGGCACACCCTCGTCAGATCCGACCTAGAAATCAATTTCAGCAACTGATTCCAACTGAAACCCACTGGAGCTAGGTTTTTTCCCAACCCAACTGAAACCCGCGCAAAGAAGGAGAGATGAGGGGTGATCGGAACAGGTGGGGCCCAAATCGGAGAGTTTTCTTCGTAATCCCCGTGAAATCCGCGGATTTCACGGGATGAAAAGGAGGCTACACGTAGGAGAGAGAGGTCTCCGGAAGGGAGCAAGGAGCGGAGCAAAGGAACACACGAGAAGAAAAAGAGAGTGGAATCCACGTTATAGGACGTGAATTGATCCGCTACAGTGCTAAAAAGCACTTTCTCAAAGCAAAGCACCTGAAATAAACCCGAAAGAAACAGTCCCGAAGAGACGAGTATGATAAATGGTTAATGTTCCAATAGTTTCATGATTCAGTGGTCTACTCTTCATCTTCTGTCCATATTGCTACACTGGTCAAAACTGATAAATCTTATTTCATTATTCATTTCCTCATTAATGAATGTCATGAAACTGTGTGATAGATTCCAGTGTCTTGTGTCATATGACTGGTAATCCTAGTATCATTTCTCATTTACAATATTCTTCTTCCTTTCCTGCTGTTTTACTAGCAAATAGCTCTGTATCTTTAGTTTGTGGCATTGGCACTGCATGTGTCATATCTAACTTGTCATTACCATCTATGTATGATTTACCTAATTTTTTAATTTAATTTTATCTCAGTTACAGAAGCATTGAATCATTCATTTACATTCTTACTTATTGTATCTTTTAAAAGATTGGGATGATGAAGATGATTGGCATAGGAAGTGAGTCTAGAAGTTTATATCATCTCGACGGAAGTCGTAACATTGTTGCATTATGTAGCATTATCTAGTGTATGCGTCCAGTCGACGGGACATCTTTCTTTAAATTATTTAAAATTAAGTTCATCAGTTGAGTTATTTGTTTATTTGTTGAGTTTAGAAGTGAGTCTTATCAAGAACAAAAGTACCATCGCATGTCATATCTTTCTATAGCTAATAATAGAGCAGATAAACCTTTTGAACTCGTTCGTAGAAGGGAGGCGTATCAAGAACAAAAGCATCATCGCATGTTTTATCTTTCTATAGCTATTAATAATAGAGCAAGTAGACCTTTTGAGCTCCTTTGTTCCAATGTATGTGGGCTGCGTCTTGTCAATCAATACTTAGTTTTAGATATTTTATAATATTTGTTGATATTTTTCCCATGTTACATGGATTTTCTTGCTTAACGATAGCTCTAAATGTTTTCTAGTCTTTTAAAGTTATAATTGAGATTAAAACCCAATTAAGGGTATCTTTGGTGTCTAGCATAGTGATGATACTAAGGAGTATTTTAGCTTAACTTTTAGTATGTTTGTGACACAGTTCGGCATTATACACCAGTCATGTCTATATACACCATAACAAAATAGAGTAACTGAACATACAAATATACGATTGCTTGACGTAACATGTACACTATTAATTCACCATGCTGTTCTTGCTGCATGTCATATAACCAATAAAATGCTATCATTGGTGCTTAATAATAAGACTCCATAGTAGTTAATATTTTCTGATATTCATTTACTTCCTTTACCCTCCATATTTTTAGGATTTGTATGCTTTGTATATAAACTTGCAACTTAACCAAATTGGATCCATAATTACTGAATTGTATTTTTCTTTGCTAATCACATATAAAAAGAATATAAATGTTTTTGTCCATAGACTAGATCGTATATCGTGTTCGCAGATGTCACATTTGTGTATCATTATCTTGCTTGTTGCCAATTATCATTAGCCGCAACATTAGCTGGATACTGCATGTTGCTCTAAATGAGTAGGGTTATATGGAGAAACCATTAGGGTTTGTTGCTCAAAGGGGGTCCAAAAAAGTTTGTTGGTTGAAGCGATTAGTGTTTGGCATGAATCAATCTTCGCGATTGTGGTTTGAAAGATATATTATTGTGATTCAGGATATTGGTATGTAATGAGCAAAGAAGAATTACTTAATATAATTTCAGGTGCACTAGGAAAGACATGTTGTCAGTGATCTATGTTGATGACATATCATCACCGAAGATTATGTTGGGGATTGGGGCATTGAAGGCATACTTGCAGCAATATTTTGACCAAGGATTTTGGGCTGCTATGTTGATGTATATGTAGCTAGATCACATGAATGCATTGTATTATTACAGAGGAAACACGTGCGTGAACTTCTAGTAGAGATTCATCTATTTGGATGCAAACTAATGAGCTCTCACGAGACTTGTATGGTAGCTCAACTACATTACCATGACTTGGCCTGATATCACGTATCTGGTTAGTATAATTAGTCATTTCCTTCAACTTTACATACAGATCATTGGAAAGTTGTACTTCATATAGGTTGCTACTATCTGAAAGGTGCATCAGGTGAAGAACTCATATATTCAGATCATGGTTATTGTAGAGTGGATGCCTTCCCTGATTTATATTGACTAGGTAGGGGATGCCCATAGACATGAGGTCAATTATAAGGTATTGTGTATTTATTAAAGGAAATATTGTGACATGAAAAGGTAAAAAATAAGGTATGGTTTTACGGTCTAGTGTAGAATTTGAATTTAAGATGCTGACTAATGTCATATATGAGTTGGTATGGATAAATGATCGCATAACAGAGCTTCAAGTCACGATTTCTCTGCTATTGTAGTTGTATTGTGATAACAAGACAAACAGTCACATAGTGGAGAACCTTGTCTTTCATGAGCATATGAAGATTGTGAGGTTGATTATTACCTGGTTTGGGAGAATGTGGTAGATGAAGAGGTTATGTAGGCTCTTCGCCTCAATGAATCGGTAAGTAGACTTGTTCACCAAACCTTTTTTGGTGCTCGTATTCAGTTTATTTGTAGCAAGATAAGCATGAATGATATACATGTCAGTTTAATGGGGAGTGTTAGAATATATTGTGTAGGATATTTGGTGTAAAGTTGTATAAGGTGTTTTATGTAAAATTGTGAGATCTCTATAAATGTATCTGTGTTGAGAGAAATTGACCAACTCTCCTCCACCAAAACTCACAATATCTGATTTCTACAATGTGATACATATTTTAAAATGAATAAAGTGTGCATACTCTTAGTGTTGGTCATTGATGAACACAGACGGACACATGTCATGTTGAAGTGGGCCAGACATCAATTTTTTTGCTGGGAGATGTGTCCCACATCATAGCAGTTATCTAATGTACCGTGAACTAGCTTTACTACCGTAATTATCACATATCTTTAAAATTTGACTTCTGACATAACTTCTGTGCACATGTAAACCTGCACTTAAAATGATTTACTTTTTCACTAATACTTTTTAAGTTGTGAAGAGAAGGGAGTTTGTTTTTTTGCAAGGGGTAAATATATACACTCAAAGAAAGTGACTTCTTTGAAAATTACTAGTAGTATCATTACAGTAAATCATGTTCGTATAAGTTCTCTCAAAGGGCTAAACATGCATACATTTACAATGATGGATGTGGGTTAGCTATGGAAGGAGGAATTTTCTTCTCGTATGCCCAACCAAGAACAATCTATTTTGATGTTCGTTTTCAAAACCCAAATACATCAATAATTTAGTGAACTCCAGGCTTTTTTGCTTGTTGATTTACTGGTATTAAAAAATCTATTATATTGAGTTAAATTTGCAACGATGCATTTGGAAACATGCGAACCACAGCATTTTTTATGCTTCTATGTTTTATGTTGCGTAGATCAACATCAATGGCACTAATCATCCAATAATACTTAAAGTGGGGACGTTTTGATCTATACCAAAGAGGAATATCCACCATAGGAGTTGCTCCAACCCCCACCCCCCCCCCCCCCCCCCCCCCCACAAAAAAAAAAAAATTCCAAACACGCACCCCCATGGATGAGCTGGGCTACAAAAGCTCCAGTTTTTTTATATTGATTATGATGACATGAGTCACCTGAAAGCTAAAGAAATGGATCTCCCGGTAATCTTCTTTGATTGACTGTCCATTGCCAGATGTGGTTGTCCTTTGTTAAGCTCATTCAGGTGCTCATCAAGCTTTTCCATGATTTGTTTCTGCGCTTGCATCGTCAGAGCCATTGTCTTCCCAACCCCACAGAATATCACATTGTTTCTAGCCTTCGGCCATATCAACAACATATATCCTGAAACCATCTGGATTGATTGCTGTTTTACCTTTTTTTCGTGTCTGTTCACAAAAGCTCCATTTATTTTTGGGGAAAAAAAATTTAACATTCCAAATAAAAATGTTGTAGACCCAAATCAAAATACATTTTGTTGGACGTGTTTTAATTCACCTAAATCATATACAAACCAAAATTCTAATGATTTTGGTGCACTCATGTCACATGGCGCTATAATGATGGAAAAATGCACACTCCACATTTTTAAGATGATCTTATTTTAATATTCATATTCTATTTTTTTTCCAAATACACCAAATATCAAGTGAACCTAAACCTAAAGGTTTTTGGTTGTCGATCTAGGGGGGTTTTGGTTGTCGATCTAGGGGTGTAAAAAGTTTTATTGTTTTGAAACGGTTAATTGCAAGTAAATGCAAAAAGTTTTAGGTTCAATTGACCTCAAACAAGTGGCCACCATCATCTGCTTCATGCAAGGTATGCCAAACTGTTATTATGCAAGGTTATGTCAAATACCAACCATTAATCACTGTTAACATGTAATGTTCTTTGTTTATATCACTTTTGGGTTGACCTTGGGGAGTATGATCAGATGTAGTAGTGTTAACCCTAACTTTTTCTCTGACTGAATTATTGTGCAGTTATGAGTAACCCTGCTAGTTTTGCAAAGCATCAGTCAAACCCGAAGGTGGCTCCTGTGATTGCCAAGATGATGGGGAAATTTGCTGGACCCAAGTGATTGATGTGGGCTGCGTACTTGTGTAATTTGGATGTATGCTTTACTAAACAGACACTAAAGTGTGGCGCTTTGCATGTTAGTTTGAAGGGGAGTTGTGTTGTCTGTAGGTTGAAATCAAAGAGACGGTTTTGGCGTCGATTAATGTAAGGACATTATTGCATTCATTTGAGTTTTAATGCGCATGTAGAACTAGCCGTTGTTTATTTTGATGCTGCAGAATGACGTTAGAGTAGAGCCTGCGGGTTACTATTGATGTAGATGCTGACACAACGCGATGCTTTCCTGCTGGGTACTCGTGAAGTGGGTTTAGCTGGGTTGGTTGAGATGAAAGACGTTTGCATGTTTTTTTTCCTAGAGTAATGAGACCTAGTGTGACATCGAGTGGAGGGTTTGAGATTCTACCTTTTTCAGCTTGGGGTTTACGGGTATGGAGTACTAAAAGCATTACTCTTGCTTGCTTGGCTTTATGGCAATGGACCAGTTAAATATTAGTAATAATAAGGCAATTTTTTTAAAAAGAAGAGCAGTGACAGTGACATTTAGGGCCTGTTCTTTTTGCTGGAAAGTATAATTGGGAAAGTTGAGAAGTTAGGAATTTGATGAGAGAGAAATTGGTGTGTAGTGTGTTCTTTTGTTGGAAAGTGTGGTTGGATTGTGGAGTTGGAAAGTTGAGGTGGGTCCCACTCCGTGTAGTGTGTTCTTTTGGTTGAAGAAAGTTGTATGAAGAAAGTAGTGTGGGGTCCACGCGTGGGAGAGGGAGTGAGGGTGGGACCCACATTTCTTTGGAATCCTTTGGAATCCTAGCTATTGTGAGAGAAAACAAAAACCAAAGTGGAATCCTCATTTTGCATGCCACATCAGCCTATTTTCCCAACAGACCGAACTTGCAAAAGAACAGACACAAAAATCTCTTGCAAGGAATCCACCAAACTGTTCATGTACAGTTGCTGAACAGTAATAATTTGGGATTCCTCTTCAACTTTCTGGCCAAAAGAACATGCGCTTATATTACAATTGAGGGTGTTTCACAAGTTGATTGGGACAAACGATTGGCCACTGGTGAGCCATCTCATCTCGGTGGGGCCTAGTAGTGGATGGGTGGGGTTTTGGGCTTGGGTTTGCGGTGTGATTTTGGGGAATTTTTTTTCGTTTATCTCTGCTTTTTCTCTTTTTGTCCCCACAAACACTCTCACGTTTTTTTTCTTTGGCCTCCGTTTCTTTCTCCGTATTTGTGTTCGGGAGATAACTGCCTCCGTGACACGGTCAATTTCTAGTATTATTTTAACACATAACACTAGAAAGGATAGCATCCTCATTGCTTAAGAACGTGACGCAATCTTTGTTTAAATAAAATAAAAGTAAAATCATCCTCATTGCTTCAGCTTCAGCATGCTTTAACCTCACTTGTGAGGTTTTCGGGCCTCCAAACTTGCAGAAAGGATAGCATCACATCTTCAGTGAAATTCCGACGTAGGAATAACGGACACCACATCGAAGGAGGAAAGCATTTTAGTGGACTTCTCCAAAATAAAATTTTTTTTCCTTCCCGTAAGCATTTTAGTGAACTTCTCAAAAAAAAAAAATTTCCTTCCCGTTTTGTCTAAGGGTAGATTCTTCAAAACTAGCTTTAAGTTTCACTATTTTTGTCAAAGCTATCAATGTTGTGAAGTGCTTTTTGGGGAGACACTAGGCCTTTATTTATTGGGGAATATAGAAGAGTTTATACAATGGTAGAATACAGTATTCATGACTCCTAATCTGTTACTGAATAGGAAATGCCGTGCATGGGCTTTTACATGGGCCTACATAATACATTCATAACACTCCCCCTTACCCCGCCATAAGTGTGAACTCTGCTCATGAATACTTCAAGATTCTGAGCATCATATGAGTATCACAATGGAGGGATACTTCATGATCCAGAGTTAATGTGATTTGCATCGTTAAAACATTTGGCTATGGAAAACCCTGTGAAAAAAACATAGCTAAAGAAAAATAGTATAATTCTTCTTTAACTCCCACTGATCTGTACAAGCTCTTAGGCTTTCAGATCTCTTAGACATTTTTCATCAATCCTATTTACAACACTCCAAAAAATATGTACAAATTACAGAAATCACCATTATTAGACATCTGATGGATCCAAAAGAGCCCTGTAGAGGTGTACTTTGTCTTGTCGCCTCTGATGTGGCCTCCTCAAAGTTGGGATAAGCATGCGGCATCGTATTCAGACTATGTGGTCAGCTCCAAATCACCAGTCTTTGACCCAGTCGTCACTGGGATGTGATGTATCACTGGGCACAACCATACACACTCTCGGCTTCTTTAGGAATGATGAGGATCTCGGAATGATAGGATGATGTTGCCTTCATAGTTTACTTTGCAGATCTCTAGGAGATAGCTGTCTCACCGTAGGTACCCAGTTTGTGACTTCTCATTATGGGGTCAGACCTGTAACCTGCATCTGCATAGCCAACAAGTGTGAATGATAATTCTTTCTTATAATATAAGACCAAATTTATCAACCTTTGGAGGTAGTGCAGAAAATGCTTAACTCTGATCAAGTGGCGCTTTGTAGACACAACACTGTATCTGGCTAGTAAATTTACTGCAAGTGGTATATCAGGACGCATGCAGTTAGCTAGATAGGAAGTGCTATAATTGCACTTAAATAAGAGACTTTCAGGACCAAGAATATCATCTCCCTCTTTCAGCTGACGGAAGGGGACTTTATGTACATCCAATGAATGTACTACCATCGGTGTACTTAGTGGATGACAATGGTACTTATGTAAATTCTTCAACACACTCTAGGTGTATGAAGTCTAATGTAACAGGGCTTCATCTTTTAGATGATAACTAAATGTGTGAGCCATGACATATCTTTATTTTGCCTAGGGCTTTCATATCATATGTGATAGTCAGGCTAGAACAGATATTTCAGTTTTGTCTTTAGTAGCTCCAATGAGATTTAAGTAATTTACAACTATAATCTCAAATCATGTTATTTGCTCTTTATAAATATGCAAAGGCAACCATTAGTAGGTATCATTGCTTTGTCACTTGGTTGTACAATATTTTATTATCTCTTTAATAGAATAGATGTCCCAAAGTCTATTCAGACCTTTAAGAAAATGAGAAATTTATCTTTATCCAGATATCCATAGGGGTATGCTATCAACATCCAATAGCAACATATCCAAAATTTCCTTTGCCAAATCGTAAGGTATTCGCAACTTATAACTAGGGAGTGTGATGCATCATTTATATAAGTGAGTCAAGCTCATCTCACTTGTTTATTCCCAATTTCAGTAAAAGACCTTAAGCTATAAGTTGTACCTTATAACATATGATTTTATACTTATTTATATTTATACAATACTCATTATGCCCACAGTTTTGACACCTTTGGTGTCCGGACTTTAGGTACGAGCACTTTACGTTTCATAAGCGAGTTCAGCTCTGCTTTTATTGCCTCCTTTCACATTGGCCAATCTCTACGTTTGTATTTTAGCAACAAAATATGGATCAATATTATATAATTATCATGGCTTTTACGATGTAAGTGGTAATATGATACGTGAATAAATTGTCGACAATTTGTGTTTTTTCTGTCCAACACCTCCCAAGTATGTACAATATTTTCAATGATATTTCAGTTTCTCTCAAATTCTCCTGTTCTTGGGGTTCCAGGAGAGAGGAGGGTATGGAGCTCATTCTCATGTGGTAGTATTGTCTCAAGGCCTCCATAAATTTTTCTTTTTCTGGAAATTTTATCCTTGGAGCTTGGTGGTCTGCCTCTTTTTAGTTGAGAAACAGCCACTTCTGCTGCCAGTGGATTACATCCATTCTTAGGGATGTCAATCATAGTTGAAGCATTATCAGCAGGGATGTGTGATCTGAAATTTTTTTTGTCAGTAACTATGCCTGATAACTGTTGAATAGTTTTCTTGAATGTGGAGGGTCTTTAGGATCTCTTTGTGTGCTCCGTTAATTTTTTCTCCATTCTTAGGATTTCGTATGGTGTGGACATTTTGAAGGTACATCCAAACACTCAAGTATGGTCTTCAAGCCATTAATTTTCTTGAGTCATTATATATGAATATTCGGTATTTATTTTATCAGTTTCAATATGGATTTTGTATCGACGAATATCATTGAAACTTGGTGATTTTCTTTTACCATGTTTTCTGAGAGTACATGGCATCCTCATATTTTTTTCCCAGGAGTTTACATGCTTGCAATGCTTGATCCTCAAGTCAGACGTCCGAAGATAATACTTCAAGACTATCATTAGTGGGAGATGCTTTTGATAGCAAGCATCATGAGTGATCATGTGGATGGTAAAGTTATCCACAATTTGTTTCACAAGTTCAATAAGTCAAATGTATAGCAAGCATAAACATTCAATTGCAACATATACTTCAATGCATAAAAACATAGACATTTTATCTTCAAACTATGGCATGTAAGGAAAAAATTTCATACATGTAGTGGAAAATACTCATGATAATTATACTTTTGGCAATTAGTCAAGCAAATTATTGTTTTCAAAATATGTGCTCGAAGAATAACTAAGTATACAATAGCTAGATTTATTTCAGATTTCGGTTTTACACTAGATTTATATAGATCTTGTGAGACCTTACTGGACTTGGTTAGCCATTGCTATTTCTTGTCGAGGTATACTTTAACTTCCCTTCCACTTTCTTTTGTTGTTCCTTGTAATTTCTGTACTCCCCATGTTTTCATTTTTCTATTTTTATAACTTTTTCGGAAAGAAGAAACATTAGTCTTATTTAGGTGACATATAGAAAGGCGTGAGCTCCACCTAGTTCTATCTTTCAATTTTTATTTTTCTTTTTTGGCCGTGGAAGAAGAAACATGGTTAGGGGGATAAATGCAAGAACGTGGATAAATGCAAGGACGTGATTGTCATGCATTATTATATGTCTCTCACTTGTTCTATCAAGTCACGACTTCAGGCGTGATCTTATTATTTATTATTTTTCAAGATAGAATTATTGCTCAGGCCTAGATGCAAGAATCATGCCTCATGAGGTGAGGTCACTTAGCAGTGATATTGCATCCTTTTGATGTCCATATTGGTCTGTAATTAGACCATAAATCTTGTGGGATATATTTACTGCGAGATGCTCATCTTTTAAGACTTGTGTCGAGAAGATATCAAAAATGACTTTTCACATTATCACTTTGTATTCATTCATTTGTATTTTATAATGGAAGAAGGGTATTGGCATTTTATTTGAACTTTGGGTCCAATTGCCAATAATAATTATTCAAAGTTTTTGAAATCAATAATTGCGACATGGGCCATTATACATAATTATTTATAAGCACAATTGCATGAATTAATATAAAACTGTAACTTATATCATGTAAAGACAATTATAAAAACAATAGGCTAATTTTATGGATCAGACAGTCACCACAAATAAATAATGTCCAACGTTCAAATTATAAAGTCCTTTTTTACATAAATGAAAAAGAAAATACAATTTTGAAAACCACGTGGGTTCCATAAAAATTTTTATTCATCAGGTGTGACATCCGCCTCTATGGAAATGGCCATCGGTCTTGGGCATTATATTATATTCCTCACCACATTTTCTCTCAAAAAAGAAAATTGCGGTAAAAATAAAAGTGGGACTTAGGAGGCCGATCCAAAACCACAATGTGGACATTTAAGCAAAATTGTACCCAAGACTTAAGAGTTCTCTATTAACGTCTAGATATTCCATTGGCAAGTTAGACTTCACTTTATTTACTAAGCACATAGAATCTGATGTTATAATCATACAAATATATGTTGATGATATAATCTTTGGATCTACTAATGATTCTTTATGTCAATAATTTTCTAAGGTTATGCAGAATAAATTCTAGATGAGTCACATGGGTGAACTTACCTACTTCGTTGGACTTCAAATTAAACAAATAAAGGAAGTGATCTTTATTCATCAAAGTAAATATACCAAAGAACTCATGGAACGTTTTGCTTTAGAGAATTCTGCAGAGAAACGTACTCCAATTGGTACATCATCATCTCTTGACAAAGATATAAATGGTAAAAGTATTAATCAACGCTTATCTGAAGATATGATCAGATAACTAATTTATCTTACAGCTAGTAGACTAGATATTATGTTTTCAGTATGTTATATGCTGATACAGGCAAATCCTAAGGTATCACATTTAACAGCCGTAAAAAGAATAATTAGGTATGTTAAACATACATCTGATTTTGATTTATTTTATTCCAAAATAAGCACATATGATTTAATATCATATAGTGATGCATATTTTACTGGTTGCAAATCTGACCGTAAAAGCACAAGTGACACTTGTCACTTTCTTGGTCAAGCTTTAGTTTCATGGTTTAGCAAAAAGCAAAATTATGTTTCATTATTTACAACTGAGACAGAATATATTGCCACAGGATTAGCATGTGCACAAATCTTATGGATGAAACAAACTATTTCAGATTATGGTATTAAGTGTAATACATGTCCAATTATGTGTGATAACACTAATGTAATTAATTTATTTAAAAACAATGTTCATCATGCACATACTAAACACATAGATATACGTCAACACTTTTAGATTATCATGTTTAGAAATGAGATATTATATTAAAATATATAACAACTAAAAATCAGATCGCGGATATATTAACGAAGCCTATGAAAGAAGAGACATTCTTAAAACTTAGAAGCGAATTAGGAATAATTAGTGAATCTGAATCTTAATATTTTATTAAATTATTCAAAATAACATGATTTTTATTATATATATGTTATGGATTTTTATGAATTATTTTATATTTTAATTATTCGACCAGCAATATCTTCTAGTCGACTAATACGCTAGCCTAGATTTATATATGTTTGGAAAAACGTTGTATTTTATAAAATATTTTTTAAAATTATAAATTATATTTTCTGTGTACTAAAAAGATTTGATGAGTCAAATCACTTCACTAAAGTCTAACCAAGCTTTTAAATTTCCCTCTCAAAGTACTGGGTACTTTGTACTTGTGACAAGCCTAGTCAAGTCCACATCCCTATCCTTATCCTACTCTAAGTACACATCGAGTCATAGGGCACTATTCACGTGTCAGTACTTTTTGACTGAATAAAGTGGAAAATTTCCACTATTCACGCATCTTCCCAACACGAAAATGCTTCTGAACCACGTTAGTCGACTAACATAAACGACTAGTCGACTAGACGAATGTAGTTTTCAGAAAAACTGCAGATTTCGAATGGTTCTTCAGCAAATTTTCAAATCATTCCGTTTCCCAACCTCTCTAGGACTGTTCAATGCAGTTTTATGGAGTTTTATTTCGGTTTTGAAGATTCAAATTTGAATTTCCCTCACAAATATTCTTTATATAAGGCAATGAGTTAACTTCTTCCTAACCCATGCGAAAACCAAGATCCCAATACTCTAAAAGGTCATCTCTATTCAATCCTAGATACAAGATGGCCTCCTCTTCTAGCCAACATCATCATCGCCAACAACCGACCGATCGGTGCCCCATAGTCTTCACCACCCATGAAGCTAGGGTCAAATTTGATGCTATGGCATCCATTCTGTAAGGGCCCAGAGTGTCATATATGTTAGGGCCTATCTTTTCGAGTGATATATATAGTGTATGTATGTTAGAATACATGTGTAATGTGTATACTAATGGAGTGCAGTGTGTTATTATATATATTAAAATTGATGTATTATTACTTATTTTGGATTAGTAATATCAGTGTGTTAGTATTTGTATGACCAAGGATGTTTATGTAGTAATGTGTTGAGTGTAGGATTCTTTGTGTATTATTATTAGTATTATTAGGATTTCTTGTGTATTATTATTATGATTCTTTGTGTATTAATAGGGATGTGAATTTATCAATATATTGAGAAAAATATTATTGTGCATCATTATGGTTTTTATTAAAGGCTAGCATGTAACTTCTGTAATTCACTAGCTAGTTGTTATTAGTATTGTTATTAGTATTGTTGTTAGTCTTAGCTATTAATAGCATTTGTTATTAGTATTGTTGCTAGTCTTAGTAACACTATTATATGTGAATGGCATTCTTGTGTTGAGTGTGTGCATGGATAAGGGGGGTGTGTAGAGTGATGGCTTTTTAGTAATTAGAAGAGGGTATGTATTAGGAAGTGGGTTAGTGTAAGGAGGGGGCTTAGTGTGAAAGGGGTTATGGGGGGCAAGAATGAGGCTAGTGCAAAATGGGGTTGGGTTAGTGGCATTTTTTGTAATTAAAGGGGAGTGCGTGTGTAAAGTATAAGAGTGTATTAAGAATGGCACACTTGTAATTAAGCGTAGGGGGTGTGGGTATAGTAAGAAGGTATGTGTTAAGGAATGGCAAACTTGTAAATAAATAAGCTTCTAGAAGAGAACTTTTAATTAAATCTTTATTTAATTGTTTTCATCACCCTTCTACACTCTTCTCCCTCTTTCTTTCCTTTCCTTTCATTTTTCATTTTCTTTTCTTCCCATTTTCTTTCGGGCCGAATTCACCCCATGCAACAACAAAAAAGAAATAAAGAAAGAAGAGAAAGAAAGGGAAAACCCTAAGGCAAAGAGAAAGAGGAGGAGAAAGGAGAAGAAGAAAGAGAAGGAGATGAGTTATCCAACTCCTATGAGGTAGGAACCCATCCTTGTGCAATTTTTATTAATTTGGGATTGTTGGGGTAATTGTAGCTCTAATTAGTAAGCAAGTTGCAACTTTTATTCAAGAACCAAACTAAAGTTAGCATCTTTATTAGGTAACATGCCATATTTGGTCCAAAGATGGGATCTTTCATGATTATCTTAACTAAAGTTAGTATTTTTGAGCTAGTGCGATAATTAGTTCTTATATGGGATGAATTTTTTATGATAGACCTTAAGAAATTCCTCTCAAGTTTTCATATGGCTACAAGCTTGTATATGCATTCAAGTTCCTTAAGTAAAGTTATCAAAGATTGCATTTATTCAAGTTCCTAGTTGTGAATTACTTGTGGGAATTGATATGGATGTGTATGGAAGTAGTGTTGTTGGAGTTGTGGAGGAATGGTTACATTGGCATACCATGTTGTAATGAATGAGGTTCAATGGCATTGGGCTTAGTACATGGATGTGCGATCCAAGTGTGGGTGGAAAAATAAAGGAATGAAATTTGAATGGAATGAAGGTGGAGCCTAAGGCTATACCAATGCACTTCCTTATTTATGCAAGTTGTTGCGTTTCATGCTACATGTTGTATTAAATCAAACCACCATAAGTAATGTTCGGTTGACATTTGATAGCACTAGTAGATATTGTCGTTGAATGCTTGTCCATTTAATTTCAATGTACCCTTTATGTTGCATCATTTATGTAATATGATTAAGGCCCAACATGCCTCCTTAACATTTCATATTAAGTCCACATGCAAGTTGCTAGCCTTGTTGGTTAAATGCAAGTATAGTATTGTATGCAATTCAAATGTTGTTTAGATGCAATTTCAGTACATCTTAGCCTTGTAGCTTAAATGCAAAACTAATATACTAGCCATGTTGTTTCCTTATGTCGCCTCACTATTGCATACTAATTTGTGTCACTTTAATGTTGTTTAAATGCAATTAGTGTTGTTGTTACTTATGTCATCTTAATGTTGTTTGATTACAATTCCTTATAATGGTATGCTAGTTTACCTATCTTCAATGTTAATAAATTATAGGGATGTCTCGATCTGTCATATAGCAGGTGAGCACCCTAGAAAGGGGTTGGGGGAGAACTGGGTACTAGTAGGGTATGAGGACTGGACTGTGTTGTGGTGTTGTGATGTACCTTACTCATTTTCGGGTACTTTGTGGTCTTTTCCATACCTTGCTTAGTTTTGGGTACGAGGTTTTGTGATGTTGTGGAGTTTTTCTCACTCGTACTCCGATGTGGAAGGGTATGGGTGGAGTGAGAGGCCCCATTAAGAAAACAATGCTCGTGTACCACTGACAGGTGCTACTTACCGCCCCACCTTTGGGGTGGAGTCCAGTTCATCATATTCAACGACACACCCAGGTTTCTAAATGAATGTAATTAAACATTTAATTGCTTTAAGTTTTCAATGTGTAATTCTTGCTTTCTTTCCTTGTCTGATACACATGTGGTTCCTTCATGCCTTGTACTATCGTGTGACAATAAAAACATCCCCAAATTAATATTTATGCACTGCATGAGTTGGTTTCCTACTTGGACATGCTTTGACGTGCTTCAATTTGTAGTTTCAGGTTTATGGAGTTGGATGTAGGAAGATGTGCTTAAAGATATGGTTGAGGAGTTTGGGTGGTGAGTGGGGTGGTGAGTGGAGAGGATGCGAGTTTTGTACCATGGGGTTTGTTGTTTGGGGTGAGTTGTATAAGAATATGTATATGTCGACAATACATTAGTGGATAATAAAGGATAGTGGTTCTTGCTTGTCTCTCGGATGTTATCTTTGTAACTCTCTGTGTTGTTGGTTTGGAATTATTGTTATCTGGAAACAATACAGGTACTACCCCAGCAGTGCGCAGTGGCCTACCGGTTACATTCGTATCTTTTTCCCCTTTCCCCTTCGTAACACTCGCTACACTGGGATCACCTAGGACGGATTCATACTTTCCAGGTATCCTGAAGAGCGGGGCGTTACACCTTTCCTTCTACATGTAGAGTTTTGTGGGTCCTTAGGGCTATAAAATCGATGTCCGGCCCAAGTCGGACGGACGACAAAAATATAAAAGCAGCGAAAAAACAACTTAAAACAGTTTTAAGTATAGCCCTAAAGAATTAAACCCTAGCCAGAATCTCTACTATCCCGGGATTGGGTCCGACCAACCCTTAAGGATAGATCTATCAATCTAGTGCAATTATAAACATATGTTAATAAATTACATACCGTTCACTTCGTTTCCGCAGAATATGAAGTGTCGTTTTCAGCAACATTTCTTTATCTCCGAAGCGATGCCCTACGTCGCTTCTTCCAAGCCGAACCATGTCTCGAACCAAACCACGTCCTGAACCGAACTGCGTCCCGAGGTGAGCAACACCCTTGTCACTGACCCAACCATGCGTCAAAGAAAGTTTCACCTTGAGTGGATCCTCAGTCAAGACTTTGGATCCGATCCGAACTCATTCGTAGCTTTGCTAGACCTCGATCAGGAGCAAGGAAGAATTAGTGAGAAAAGAGAATATTAATTTAAGCTTAGATCTGAGCTTGCTCACGTTTAATGGAGCTACTCAGATCTGGAGCTTAGTGTGTGTTTCAAGGAGGGGTAGGCCCCTATTTATATAGGCGGTTGACCCCTCCTCTTTCTCAATTACCGATGTGGGACTAAAATTTTTGGAGAAGAAAAATAAATTTAGTTTGCCTTACATGAAGGCAAAACTTTTGACGAATTTTCTCTCCCTCACCGTTGAGCTCTGATTGAACCAGAGAACGCGCAAGGGAGCACGCCTTCCACTCACAAACGTAAGAGCGTCAATGCAATATAAATTTATAACCGGTGAGTATCGGATCGGATCACAGGGACAAGTCGTTCTACACTCGCAAGTTTGATCGGTAAAGAAAAATAATAGCATGAGACAACCACCTCGCTTACTGTGGAAAAGTGTGGGAAAATGTGGGATGAATCAACCTTCCTAGCCTACACACTAAGGGTGGAGAGCCGAATCGGCAGGCAACAAGGAGGACTCATGTGGTGTGTATGTGAGTGAGGTCGTGGGTGCAAGAATTCATCCCAAATATAACTCAATTGATCTCCCGGCTAAGGGACGAACAATCGGATGATGCAGCATTTCATCAAACATATGGGGTGCAATAAGTAGCGAATGAAACTTATGCGAGTAATAAACAATAAGCACAATAGAGAGGGTCCACTAAGATGAGCTTCTCTTTGGATTTCCCCTTAGGGTTCCAATAAACAAACCAAACTCAAAGTTTCATCCACCAATTTAGAACATGAAAATATGCTAGAGGTGAAATTCACAACCCAACAACAACAACAACCACAACACAACCACACAAGAGAGATCTAGATATTCATGATGAAAAGAGAAGTTTTTACTCAAAACTATCATCCGATTACAACACAAAAAAACTAAATCAAAATACACAAGAGAATAGAAAGATTTCACCCAAGTGTCACTCCAAGATGAGATCTTCCACTCTCAAGTGCTCCTCCAAGCTCCTCAAGCTTCATCAACCTCCCCCAAGCCCTAGAATTTCAGTAGGAAGTAGAATGTGGCTGTTTTCAGCCCCAAAACCAATAAAAATGCCACCCAGCCAATTGGGTCTGCAACTGGGCCAGTGGGTCGAAAAAAATCCCCCCAAAACCGCACAAAACCCGCCCAGAACCCCTTCTTATACATTGCAGGTCGGGCGCCCCAGCGCCCGACCCACGGGTGCTGACTGCCCGCTAATCAAACGCGGGGCACATGCAATGTGCGTGCCCCCGCCTGCTTCTGCGCGCGCAGCGGGCCGACCCGCTAAGCCTACATTTTATTATTATTATTATTATTATTTTATTTTTAAAATGCAGCAGCCCGCTCGTTGAGAGGGCCGCGGGCTGAAGCCCATTTTCTTTTTTTTTGTTTTTTTGATTTTAATAAATCCTAGAAATGCTTCTAAGCTCCAAATAAATCCCCAAAAATAGCTCCGAGCTCCAGAAAATTCTGGAAAAATTTCAGAAAATCCAGAAAAATACCAGGAGTACCTGAAAAATAAGGGAAGCAAAAATTAGTCCATAAAAACACATTTTATGTATAATATAGGAATATGCTTTAATAATTCACAATATCTCGAATATGCACGTATCAAAGCCAAAATAACCATGATATACACATAAAATGCCCATAAATGGGGAGTGGGGGGAAATATGTAATTTATATTCCGAATCACACACCAACTTAACTTTTTGCTAGTCCCTAGCAAAATATGCGATAAATTAGGATTAAATTGAAAACATGCACCAAACTCAAGTTATCATCATGGCATGCCAAAAATATTATTTCCAAGTGATTTCAAAGACAATATACCCAATGTATGAAACTAAACAACAAATGACATCCTCCTCAATCCAATTCCAAGAAAAGTAAGGAAATAAGCACCATATCACATTCTTTGGGATATATCACAAATGAAAAAGTTTCTAATTTTCATGGAAATGGCCAAAAAAAGAAATTCCTCTAAGTTGTGGGAGATGAGATTGCATCACTCATGTTGCTTATTCTTTCATTTATTCATTCATTTTTTCTTTTTCTTTTTTCTCTCTTTTTTGTATTCTTTTGTATTCTTGTATGTTTTATGTTTATGTTTTGCATTCACGCAATCATGCTATGAAATGCAAACACCGCCACCTTTGCATACACGCGATGACACTATATAGGCAAAGGGATGGAATAATTCCCTAAATCTCATCTTTGGCATCCTCCCCAATGTTTCGTGGGGCACCGGCTACTCTATTTGATTAGGAAAACCATTCACTTATATAACTCTCTTTCTCATTCTAAGCATGAATTATCAATTCATCCACCCAGTCCTTAGGAGGAAAACAAAACATGCACCATTGGCCACACCCTTTCCAATCAAAAACTATGCCATTCATCCCAATCATGCAATCACTTACACCAAACTATTCCCAAATTAATTCAAAGAGATATCGCGACGTATAAAATAGTTTCATACATGGCATATTAATATTTGACTCCAAAATGGAAAAGAAATTAAAATGTGCCAATCAAACATCGAAGAAGTTGATACCAAAATAATAATCCGAAAAAATTGCATGGCATTAAGCATGTAGAGACTACGCATAAGTTAGCGACGTAGGACGAGGAGCAAAAATATGATATGCAATAAAGAGCAATGGGTGATGGCAAAATGGAGGTATCTCAAAAAAAGTTTAGCTAAAATCAAAATCCTAGCAATCCTAAAGATTCTAACACTCTCCTCCTAACTTGTTGGGAGATTATTAGATCTCGGCAAAAGATCCAAGAAAAGAAAAGAAAAGCATACGAAAGCACTAAAATAAAACATTTATTTATTTACACTATTGGAAAGAACACACCGTGGCAAAAGGCGGATCTCGAAAGTATAACGGTGGAGGAAGTTGATCTATCAGCTCCTTTTGCTCCTCCGCCAACTGCTTTGGAGCAAGGCGTCCACCGGCCTCCTTGGATTCCGGTAATGCAACTCCCAGCGTCTCCTTTTGATAGTTGGTATCATGTGGAAGACGAGCTGCATCAATCCAAGCCATGTCCTCATGCCCTGCAAAAGCATTCCAAAACTGGTCGTCAAAAAAAAAAAAGAAAGTAAATGCATTTGACTACAATCTGAAGTAAATGTATATGGAAGTGAAAATCTGGCTTCAGAAATGCAAAGCATGAGATGGTGGGAACTTTCCTGAATATTGTCGCTAGGTATGGTTTGATACTCTTCCTCAGGAGGAGGGGGAAGCGGCTGCAGAAGAGAATCTGGAGGAGATGATGGCTCAGGCTCAATGTAGACCATCTTGCAATCGTCCTCACTATCAGAAAGTGTAGGCTCTGCAGACCTCCCCAGACTATGAAATGTATCCTGAAAATCTCCATGAATGATAGAATGGTGCGTATCCTGAGGTGTAGGGTATATGACCTGCTGCACCGAAGTAGGAGGAAGGTCTGGCTCGGGCTACGTCATGGTCTGTGAACTCACTCTCTTGCCCAAATCATCCTCATCATCCTCAAAGTAAGCCATCTCAGCAGTCCGTCACATGCACTCGTACACCTCAAAATGGGCCGATGTAGTAGATGGGAAACAAAACTCAGGCTCTCCAATATCATCCATATCGCTCGTGCCTTCACATGCATCCACCATAACATCACCACCAATGTAAAAATGCATCGTGTCCTCAACATGGTCGACACGCACCCCATCATCAATCTCCTCATGCTCACCAATATATGGATATTCAGCTCCTTCCACTTGGTTCCAATGCACTCCATCTTTTTGTACTTCTCGTTCTTTCATATGGTCACATTGGAATGAGCCTATAGCTAGCTCCTCAGGCTGCTCTGAAAACTGCTGGACTGCGTCCTCATACTTTACAAGGTCCCTCAGGTAACACCATGAATCCTCGGTCGAATAATCAAAGAAGTCTCCACCGCAGCTCATCTGCACGAAGTCTCGTCCAGATGGTGATAATCCTGTATAAAATATCTGTAGGAGATGATCCTTATGGAAACAATGGTGTGTGCATGCAAACATCAAATCACTGAACCTCTACCAAGCTTGATAGTAGGCCTCTCCATCAGCTTGGGTAAAGCTCGCTATATGCTGCTCCATGGCTTGCCGCCCCTGTACCTGCTCCAAAAAAGTAGGCAAAAAACACTCGAAGAAATTCAGCCTGAAATGACAACCAAGTAAAATGTGAGTCGAGAGACAATGAATCAAACCACAATCTAGCATTATTTGCAACAAATAGGGAAAGAATCTAAAATATATACAATCATAAAAGATATTCCCACCAATACATGAATACATCCATTCTTCAAATTTTTTTATATGTAAACGAGGGTTCTCCCACTCCGAACCATGAAAGTATGGCGGGAGTGGGATATCCTCCAAATCAATGTCGGAAAAATCTGAAGATGATGCCATTTTGGTGTAAAAAAATTTTTCTCAAGAAAATGAAAATAAACAACCAAAAGACTCAATAAGTGGAAAACAAATAAAATGGAAAGACACAACACTAAGAGATAGAAGTATCACGTTAAAACTTTCAAAATCAATCAAAAAATACAAATAGTAGAAACCGTTGTCCCCTGCAACAACGCCAATTGATTGAACCGGAGAACGCGCAAGGGAGCACGCCTTCCACTCCCAAGCGTAGGAGCGTCAATGCAATATAAATTTATAACCGGTGAGTACCCTACACATTGTGCATTAACCTATTGGATCCAAAAAGTTTTTGGATACCACCAATTGTTGAATTGTCAGATTGTTGTGCAAGATGCCTACCCTACACACTCCTTGGTTTACAAATGATGGATCAATTCAAAGGAAAGGATGGTGCATTGGAGATGCACACATATAGGGAGAGCTAAATGGTTGTAAGTATGTGTTTTGTACAATTGGTATTTTAATATATTGGTTTTGATTACCATGTTTACAATTGGTATTTTAAAATATTCGATTTGTGTAATATAGCATACTTTTTCATTAGCTCATTCTTGTCACAGCCTCATGAAAATTGTTTGTTTATGTGACTGCCATGTTCATGTATGTCATGTATGTCTTATTACGACTCATGTATCATGATAGCTATAACATTCATATAATAATTTGGTTAGTTATTTATTGATGTTCATATCTTTGGAACACGTTGTCATCACACATCGTATTCCTCACATGCATGCTTCTGTGTGAAGATTATTATATGTTCTGGATATGATAACTGATATGTATGACATGCTTGCTTGTTTATTAGACTGTATTAAGTATATTGATCTTAATCTTCATTGAAATTTTTTCAATCCCTTCATTTAAGATTCATTTCTTGTTTGCATGCTATACTTCATCATGTTATACATAATTCATGCCAAGTATAAGATTAATGATTTAGGATCTTTATGCATATTTGTTCATTGCATCACCACACATCTCATACTTCTCTTATAGTTTGTATGATTATCTTTATGAGACGTATTGATATGATTTGGGGTGATCAATGTATGTTACTTGTCTTTTTAATTACTTCATGACTGATGTTTAGCTATAATTTTATTCAAGAGATCTTTCATGTCTATAGCTAAATCTTTCATGTATGATATTTTCACAAGTGACATAACATTCATTCATATTAGTTAGTGATCTTCAAGCTATATTTCTCACTATGTCATCTCTCATCTCACGCTCATATTTTATGCTATTTTGATGAGATGTTAGAGATAACTTGTGCTTTACACGATCACATAAGCTTTATATTGTGTTTGATGATATGTATATTCTGTCATAGATATTCTTCCATGAATATATCTTGATGCACTATGACTTCTTTAATGCTACCTCCGATTATATTGTGCTTACACAAGTCTTTTTATTCTATTCGCACAATTGGTATGCATGCTTGCGATGTTCATGATAACTTTACTTGTTTATGACCTACCTTGTGACTTTGATCGTAGACTATCTTCATGCCTTTGCTCAAAAGATATTTTGTCACATTATGCCTCATGTTGAATCCTTTGTGATAATTGAGCTAGGATGAAATCATGTCTCTATTTGTTCACTTGGTTTCCTTCTCAAGTAATATCATGATTTTGACAGTATTTGCCTGCTTGCCATACTCTGTTATATTACAATTGGTATCATCTCTACATATCATATTTACATTTGGTATCATATTTACAATTGTTAGACTATTTATATTGGATATCATCTTTACATGATCTTGTTTGATGCTAGTTTTGAGCGTATGATATAGTGCTTATCTTCCTTATGCTCATGGCATTCCATGCTTATCTTTGACTCATTATGTGAGTATCTGTTTTGGAATGCATGCTAGTACTATGGTTCTTTTGAACATTTTTTCAATTAGTTTCCTAGGGTGCTAGAATTGTGTATGCCATACGTGCTATGATGTTACTATCTCTATTTTGGCATAACACTTTTGCGTGATATAGATATTTGATATTCATTTTCATTGTATCACCTTGTCACCCCACATTGCACACTTCACTTATATTAGGTATGCTTAATTTGGGAGATGCTTTGTGGAGTTTAGCTGGAGATACTTTTGGAGATGTGGTTCATGCGATGATTTTGATTCCACGATAATGTGGTTCATCATGTTCATGTCATTTATCTTGCCAAGTATACTATTGGTATCACAAGACTGTCTATCACTTTATGCTTCATGTTATAAATCTTGTGATAATTGAGTTTGTTTGGGTATTTGACACTATTTGTTCACTTGTTTTTCTTTCACAAGTGATGTCATGATTTTTGCTTTGTCACTTTTCTAACACTGCTCACACTACTCTTTACAATTAGTATTTATTGTAATCTTTTATCTCATATGCTTATTGCTTATCTTTTTTTGTGATAATTGAGGGTGGTTGAGTTGTTGTTGGATATGTGCTCTTGCAATTGATATCTTTATTTTGATATCCTGTTTTCAATTGGTAACTTTACATTAGAGAACTTTACAATTGGTAACTTTACAATTGTTATACCTTTATGTTTTCAACTCTATTGTTGCATGTGTTGTTTCTATACCCACATATCTTTTTGTTAATGACAAAGGGGGAGAGAAATAAACAAGATGTGTTTATTAAATGTTGAGTGTTAAACAATAACTTGAATCATATAGACTTTATGTATGATCATTCATGTATATGATTCAGGGGGAGCATTGGTGATTACCTTGGTTTATATTGATTACATTATATATATGTTGGTAATCATGCTCATGTTTATGATGTGTATCACATATATGATTTGAGTTGTGTATGCATGTTATTTCTGAACCTCATGTGATACATACACTATTAACTGTTGAATGATGCTATTGATTATTGATATTAACTTGATTGGCATCATTGCAGGGGGAGTAAGTATATTTAATGCACAATTATTTGTTTTGTTTATATTTGGTTTGTCATCATCAAAAAGGGGGAGAATGTTGAGTATTAGACTCTCCACCTTGATTTTGATGATGATCAAACACAAATCATTGTGACTAACTCTTGTGATTGCAGTTAGCTAAAAAGTCACCAATTAGATTCAAGAAGAGCAAAAGTGACTACACGCGTTGATTCAAGTGGAGGACTTGGTAGATCAACAAAGGTGAAGCATTGGCTTGAAGAACTCAAAGGCTACTTCAAACCTCAAGCCAATGGCATCAACAAATGAATGGAGATTCAATCCAAAGAGAAGAAAGGAATGGATGAGTCAAAAGCTTCGAAGACCATGACGTTGAAGATATTCAAGTCATTCAACTAAAAGACTCAAGTCCATGAAGAATTATGGAGATCGTCGCCAAAGTAATTTGTTCATCTCAAGCGACGTCCCAAGACTTCCTCAGAATGCGTGATCGTTGTGCCTGGAGCTTTGTTGAAGCTCAAGGAGTATTCATGAAGTCAAGGGATTCGGATTCTCCATGTTGAAGCTTCGAAGACGGTTCGTCATGTTATTTATATTGTCTTCTAGCTTCGGTTTAGTAGAATGTTAAGCCTTGAGTAGTACTTGCCTAGAAATCTTCATAACTTTCATATCGTATCTCTAGGATTGCCTTAGAAGCCATTAGAAACTTTCCTGTAGCCTATCGTTTCATTTCACGGCTTCATTTGCATCTTAGTTGGTTCAAGAAGAAGAACCAACCGACTAGATGACGATCTAATCGGTTGGGAATCCTTCTTGAACCGACTAGATATCCTTGCTTAATTCAGCTCATTCACTGTTGGTCAATTAGTCGGTCCAAGAAGGTTCACCGACCGACTAGATGACGATTTAGTCGGTTGGAAATCCTTCTCAGACCGACTAGTTATCCTAATCAATTCAAGACCATTTGTTGACCAATTAGTCGGTCCAAGAAGGTTCACCGACCGACTAAATGATGATCTAGTCGGTTGGTGTCTCTTCTCAGACCGACTAGTTTTCCGTGTGAAATTCGACCTTTGTACTGTTGACCAGTTAGTTGGTTCAAGAAGGATGGTTAATGCATTAAAAGCCAATCTAATCGGTCCAAGAAGGTTCACTGACCGACTAGTTATCAATCTAATCGGTTGATGATCCTTCTTAGACCGACTAGTTCTTACCCATGATTTCACCATCTTCTCTGTCAACCATCTAGTCGGTCCAAGAAGGTTCACCGACCGATTAGTTGCAAAACTAATCGGTCAGTGATCCTTCTTAGACCGATTAAGCAGCTTCAGAATAGAGCCGTTGGAGCATTTAATGCCACGAATTTTGTGACCGTTTTCTCTCTTCCCTATATAAGTTTGAGTGCTTCTAACCAGGGATCCAAGGCTGAAATTAGAGACATTTTCACATCTTTGAAGAGAGCCATTCAACTCCTATTCCAAGCTCTCTCATCTCACAAGAATCTCTCCCTTACTC
The DNA here is from genome assembly GCA_030789695.1 of Scilla litardierei. Classification (NCBI taxonomy): domain Eukaryota; kingdom Viridiplantae; phylum Streptophyta; class Magnoliopsida; order Asparagales; family Asparagaceae; genus Scilla; species Scilla litardierei. Next base: position 295,081,351 of record CM061142.1, on the reverse strand, counting down.
TTTGAGCCCAATTCCTCAAGAGAGATTCTCATTCCTTGTGAGCTTCTCAAGCTAAGAGCTTGAATCCAAGTCACCAACTCCTCCCTAGCCATCTATTGCTGCTCATCTTGGTGGAGCTAGGGTTTGGGGATCTCATCTTCCTCAAAATCCATTCTTGCCTTAAATTGGTAAGTATTTCTCAAGGCATAGGATTTTGTGGTAAGAAGTTTTATATTTCATTCTTTATACTTCATTTTTGTTGTATACTCACGGTGGTGAGAGGATTGGCTTGATCCCAAGTTGTGGGAGTTAAGATTTCGTTTTACTCTCGGTTTGTGAGAGTGTGCTTAGTCCCAAGTTGTGGGACTAAGGTTTTTGCGTGTTCCCGGGTTGTGGGATACACGGACATCGATTGTAGATCGATTGCACTTGTGGGGTTTCCACAAGTGGGCTAAAGGAAATCTCTAGCGGTTTGCTAGAGTATCCGGAGAGGATCCGGGTGTTGCTGGATTAGGGCACCGGTAACAAGTCAGGGAGACTTGGGTGGCACCGAACCAGGGTAGATTGCATGTTAGCATTGCATTGTTCTTTGTGTTGTTGATCATTTCTTACATTCCGCATTTGTTGGTTACTTAGGATTTTATTTGGAGTAAATTCTTTATAATTCTATAAAACACTATTCACCCCCCTTAGTGTTTATTCCTCATAGCACAGGGTCACTACAATTGGTATCAGAGCAAGGTTATAGCTATGGCAACCAACAACAATAACACCCGATGCCCTTTTCCACCATATCTCCTTGGGCCCAATTATCAAATTTGGTGTGTGAAGATGAAGGCCTATTTTCAATCCATCGATGAGAATTATTGGAAGCTTGTGGAGAAGCCCTTTCGTGCACCTACCACTTCCGTACATGAATGGACAAATGAGCAAAAAAATTGGTGGGGAAACATCAAGAGGTAATGTATATCTTGCTTGATTATTTAACTTATGACATTCTTATGCATGTGTCCAAGGCAACAGCGGCATATCAAATATGGCACATGCTAGCGGAGCAAGAAGAGTCCACCTCGGAGTGTTCTTTCTCCAATGATGAAAGAGATTCATTCATGGGTTTGATGGCACGAGAGTACGACTCTAGTGATGAATCAAGTGACTCTAGTGAGAGCGATAGCGACGATGAGGAGGTAACAACGGATGATCTCAAAATTGAACTTAAGCAATTATTTGATAAATATCAAAAGCTTATGCATAAATATTGTGATGCTAAGAATAAGATTGCTAGTCTCTCTAACACATCTTCATGTAGCACCTCTAATAATGACACCATTGTTGAGACACTCGCTATTGAGAAAGCAAGTTTGCTTACTCAAAATAGCATGTTGAGAAATGAGGTGGAGTCCCTCAAATCTCAACTTGATCGTGTTTCTATTGTGGATAGTAACGATCTTGAGATTGAAACCCTTCAATCTCAAAACACTTGCTTGGGCATTGAGAATGAGGATCTCAAATCCCAAGTGCACGAGCTCACCACACATGCATCCACCTTGGATGCTACTATTTCTTCAATTTCGAAGAAATATGAGCTCATGTCCTCCATTGTTGAGAGATTCAACAAGAGAAAGGACAATTTGGATGATTTGCTAAAGAATCAACTACCGGCAAACCATCGTGTTGGCCTTGGTTATTCTAAGGCAAGTGCATCCAATGCACGTACCTCCTATAGTGAAGTAACTATAGATTTTGTGAGGCCATCTTTCGGTGCATCCACGAGTGGTGTCTATAACAACTTGGGTAGTTCTACTACTAAGGAAACCACCACTCCTATTCCTCCCTCCTTTGGAAAGAAACCCACTTTGGGTGGACCTCCAAAGAAGGGTCATGCTTTCATGTACACCAATACTATGCCACGTAGGAACACACCTCCTACCCCACATGTTCACATGAATGATGGTTTTTATGTTCCACACCTACGAGCACGTGCAAACACTCATTTGAGACACTCTCATGCACGTACTCATGCTCATGCACCTTCACATGCTTATGATCACACATCACATCCACATGTGCATGCTTATTCTCATGATCATTCTCATGCATACACACCTCATATTCATCCACGTATGTATGCAACACCATACCATGGATCATATGCCCATCATCATGCTTTTGCACAACACAATGTTCCTCATGCTCTTGCTAGATCTCATGCTCCTAGGCCACATGCACCACGTAGAAATCAACCTTTTGTGCATGCAACTACTAGGAAGAGGATTCCCAAATCATACACTATTTGGGGTCCTAAGAACACTAGCACTCATGCTAAGGATATGTATGTGCAATCTTATATTAATAATATTATTTTGAATGATGATTATGTTGGGAAATCACGGTCCTCTTGGACTTGGTTTCCGAAGGGTTAGTTTCTGTTGACCCTTCATTTGCTTGGTACCATAAGTTTATTTTCATTTTATGGGTACCAAGGCATTTGTGTTTAGAATTGGTTTATTCTTTTGTTTGGATTTTGGTCTTAGATGCTCATGTTTGTTAGAAACTTAAATTCATATTGAATTTGATTTCTATTGCATGTTTATTAGTAAATCATTGTGTTTGTGATTTTCATGTCTAAAATATTTAATATTTTCATGCAACACATGCGTTGGCTCATATTCATGTTTGATTATATGCAACATAAACATTGTGTATGATTACATTAGGATATGGGTTACAATTATTTGAATTTAGTATTTTAAATTTGTTGCTTAACCCATAAGATCCAAAAAGGTTTTTGGATACCAAAATTATGTTTTCTAGGTTCAATCCACATTGGGATACCAACCCTACCAACTCCTTGATTTGCAAAGATTTTCATACAAATGGAGTTGTTGGTGCTTAAGTGATGCACCAAAGTAGGGGGAGCTTAATGTTGTAAGTATATTCTTACATTTGGTTTCCATGTGTGTTGGATGCATGTAGATGTCGCCTTGTGTTTGAGACTATCTCATGCATATTCTATGTTTGCATATTGTGTGCCTCGTATGTCATTCATGTCTATGTGTTTCACGTGTGTCAAATTCTTGACCAATGTGCATTGTGTATTCATAATCCTTACTCATATGTTTATTCGAGGATTATTTATAACATGTGGCTTAAATATTTTCATGTTAGAACTAATGCTCATTTGCATGTTTCACACACGGGACACGCTTATATTTATGTTCCACTTCACAAACGTGCATCCCAACTTCCTACTCATGCCACTACACTTCTTCTTCTTAAGAATCCCAAATCACTATCTTTTGGATTCCTAAGATTGTTTCTAGGCATGGTATGAACACACATATAGAATCGTATATTCGGAATGACATATTCTCATGCGACTCATATTGCACTTCGTTGCTTGGGTACCATGCTTGAGTGATTACTTTTTGTACCCATATATATGTGAGTTCGTCCACTACTCCAAAGTTTGCATAATTTGTATGATAGTGTGGGAGTATGACAGTTTTGATTGCTATCATGTTATGTTCATCTATATGTCATTGCATTTCATTCATATTATGTTTGTGCATATAGATTAGTTGATTTCTCTAACCCTTGATGATTTATTATCAATTTGCATCCTATCTTGTTGATATGCCAAAGGGAAAGAGAAATTTGGTTTTGAAAATTAATACTTTATGCTTTTCATGCACACTCTTTGTGGTAATACTTTTCATGCCATCCATCAATATGTATGTGTTGTGAATGTTTATTTTGTGCACATGTGCATATTGAACGTGATATCTTTCTTGTACACTCTATTGTATTAGATATGTGTATTCATAATGATGATTGCTTGTATAATGTATTGTGTTTAAATCATATGCATAGGAATTATTAGTATAGGTGTATCTAATTTCTAATGGTTGAGAATTGTTAATTCCTTATATGTATGCTTTTCATAATCATTATAACTCATATTAATGCATGTCATGCATTTCTATTGATGAGTGTTATTTACAATTGGTAAATGATTGGTTATTGGACTACTTGATTTTGTGCATTAACCTATTGGATCCAAAAGTTTTTGGATACCACCAATTGTTGAATTGTCAGATTGTTGTGCAAGATGCCTACCCTACACACTCATTGGTTTACAAATGATGGATCAATTCAAAGGAAAGGATGGTGCATTGGAGATGCACACATATAGGGAGAGCTAAATGGTTGTAAGTATGTGTTTTGTACAATTGGTATTTTAATATATTGGTTTTGACTACCATGTTTACAATTGGTATTTTAAAATATTCGATTTGTGTAATATAGCATACTTCTTCATTAGCTCATTCTTGTCACAGCCTCATGAAAATTGTTTGTTTATGTGACTGCCATGTTCATGTATGTCATGTATGTCTTATTACGACTCATGTATCATGGTAGCTATAACATTCATATAATGATTTGGTTAGTTGTTTATTGATGTTCATATCTTTGGAACACGTTGTCATCACACATCGTATTCCTCACATGCATGCTTCTGTGTGAAGATTGTTATATGTTCTGGATATGATAACTGATATGTATGACATGCTTGCTTGTTTATTAGACTGTATTAAGTATATTGATCTTAATCTTCATTGAAATTTTTTCAATTCCTTCATTTAAGATTCATTTCTTGCTGGCATGCTATACTTCATCATGTTATACATAATTCATGCCAAGTATAAGATTAATGATTTAGGATCTTTATGCATATTTGTTCATTGTATCACCACACATCTCATACTTCTCTTATAGTTTGTATGATTATCTTTATGAGACGTATTGATATGATTTGGGGTGATCAATGTATGTTACTTGTCTTTTTAATTACTTCATGACTGATGTTTAGCTATAATTTTATTCAAGAGATCTTTCATGTCTATAGCTAAATCTTTCATGTATGATATTTTCACAAGTGACATAACATTCATTCATATTAGTAAGTGATCTTCAAGCTATATTTCTCATTATGTCATCTCTCATCTCACGCTCATATTTTATGCTATTTTGATGAGATGTTAGAGATAACTTGTGCTTTACACGATCACATAAGCTTTATATTGTGTTTGATGATATGTATATTCTGTCATAGATATTCTTCCATGAATATATCTTGATGCACTATGACTTCTTTAATGCTACCTCCGATTATATTGTGCTTACACAAGTCTTTTTATTCTATTCGCACAATTGGTATGCATGCTTGCGATGTTCATGATAACTTTACTTGTTTATGACCTACCTTGTGACTTTGATCGTAGACTATCTTCATGCCTTTGCTCAAAAGATATTTTGTCACATTATGCCTCATGTTGAATCCTTTGTGATAATTGAGCTAGGATGAAATCATGTCTCTATTTGTTCACTTGGTTTCCTTCTCAAGTAATATCATGATTTTGACAGTATTTGCCTGCTTGCCATACTCTGTTATATTACAATTGGTATCATCTCTACATATCATATTTACATTTGGTATCATATTTACAATTGTTAGACTATTTATATTGGATATCATCTTTACATGATCTTGTTTGATGCTAGTTTTGAACGTATGATATAGTGCTTATCTTCCTTATGCTCATGGCATTCCATGCTTATCTTTGACTCATTGTGTGAGTATCTATTTTGGAATGCATGCTAGTACTATGGTTCTTTTGAACATTTTTTCAATTAGTTTCTTAGGGTGCTAGAATTGTGTATGCCATACGTGTTATGATGTTACTATCTCTATTTTGGCATAACACTTTTGCGTGATATAGATATTTGATATTCATTTTCATTGTATCACCTTGTCACCCCACATAGCACACTTCACTTATATTAGGTATGCTTAATTTGGGAGATGCTTTGTGGAGTTTAGCTGGAGATACTTTTGGAGATGTGGTTCATGTGATGATTTTGATTCCACGATAATGTGGTTCATCATGTTCATGTCATTTATCTTGCCAAGTATACTATTGGTATCACAAGACTGTCTATCACTTTATGCTTCATGTTATAAATCTTGTGATAATTGAGTTTGTTTGGGTATTTGACACTATTTGTTCACTTGTTTTTCTTTCACAAGTGATGTCATGATTTTTTTCTTTTTCACTTTTCTAACACTGCTCACACTACTCTTTACAATTAGTATTTATTGTAATCTTTTATCTCATATGCTTATTGCTTATCTTTTTTTGTGATAATTGAGGGTGGTTGAGTTGTTGTTGGATATGTGCTCTTGCAATTGATATCTTTATTTTGATATCCTGTTTTCAATTGGTAACTTTACATTAGAGAACTTTACAATTGGTAACTTTACAATTGTTATACCTTTATGTTTTCAACTCTATTGTTGCATGTGTTGTTTCTATACCCCCATATCTTTTTGTTAATGACAAAGGGGGAGAGAAATAAACAAGATGTGTTTATTAAATGTTGAGTGTTAAACAATAACTTGAATCATATAGACTTTATGTATGATCATTCATGTATATGATTCAGGGGGAGCATTGGTGATTACCTTGGTTTATATTGATTACATTATATATATGTTGGTAATCATGCTCATGTTTATGATGTGTATCACCTATATGATTTGAGTTGTGTATGCATATTATTTCTGAACCTCATGTGATACATACACTATTAACTGCTGAATGATGCTATTGATTATTGATATTAACTTGATTGGCATCATTGCAGGGGGAGTAAGTATATTTAATGCACAATTATTTGTTTTGTTTATATTTGGTTTGTCATCATCAAAAAGGGGGAGAATGTTGAGTATTGGACTCTCCACCTTGATTTTGATGATGATCAAACACAAATCATTGTGACTAACTCTTGTGATTGCAGTTAGCTAAAAAGTCACCAATTAGATTCAAGAAGAGCAAAAGTGACTACACGCGTTGATTCAAGTGGAGGACTTGGTAGATCAACAAAGGTGAAGCATTGGCTTGAAGAACTCAAAGGCTACTTCAAACCTCAAGCCAATGGCATCAACAAATGAATGGAGATTCAATCCAAGGAGAAGAAAGGAATGGATGAGTCAAAAGCTTCGAAGACCATGACGTTGAAGATATTCAAGTCATTCAACTAAAAGACTCAAGTCCATGAAGAATTATGGAGATCGTCGCCAAAGTAATTTGTTCATCTCAAGCGACGTCCCAAGACTTCCTCAGAATGCGTGATCATTGTGCTTGGAGCTTTGTTGAAGCTCAAGGAGTATTCATGAAGTCAAGGGATTCAGATTCTCCAAGTTGAAGCTTCGAAGACGGTTCGTCATGTTATTTATATTTTCTTCTAGCTTCGGTTTAGTAGAATGTTAAGCCTTGAGTAGTACTTGCCTAGAAATCTTCATAACTTTCATATCGTCTCTCTAGGATTGCCTTAGAAGCCATTAGAAACTTTCCTGTAGCCTATCGTTTCATTTCACGGCTTCATTTGCATCTTAGTTGGTTCAATAAGAAGAACCAACCGACTAGATGACGATCTAATCGGTTGGGAATCCTTCTTGAACCGACTAGATATCCTTGCTTAATTCAGCCCATTCACTGTTGGTCAATTAGTCGGTCCAAGAAGGTTCACCGACCGACTAGATGACGATTTAGTCGGTTGGAAATCCTTCTCAGACCGACTAGTTATCCTAATCAATTCAAGACCATTTGTTGACCAATTAGTCGGTCCAAGAAGGTTCACCGACCGACTAAATGATGATCTAGTCGGTTGGTGTCTCTTCTCAGACCGACTAGTTTTCCGTGTGAAATTCGACCTTTGTACTGTTGACCAGTTAGTTGGTTCAAGAAGGATGGTTAATGCATTAAAAGCCAATCTAGTCGGTCCAAGAAGGTTCACTGACCGACTAGTTGTCAATCTAGTCGGTTGATGATCCTTCTTAGACCGACTAGTTCTTACCCATGATTTCACCATCTTCTCTGTCAACCATCTAGTCGGTCCAAGAAGGTTCACCGACCGACTAGTTGCAAAACTAATCGGTCAGTGATCCTTCTTAGACCGATTAAGCAGCTTCAGAATAGAGCCGTTGGAGCATTTAATGCCACGAATTTTGTGACCGTTTTCTCTCTTCCCTATATAAGTTTGAGTGCTTCTAACAGGGATCCAAGGCTGAAATTAGAGACATTTTCACATCTTTGAAGAGAGCCATTCAACTCCTATTCCAAGCTCTCTCATCTCACAAGAATCTCTCCCTTACTCTTTGAGCCCAATTCCTCAAGAGAGATTCTCATTCCTTGTGAGCTTCTCAAGCTAAGAGCTTGAATCCAAGTCACCAACTCCTCCCTAGCCATCTATTGCTGCTCATCTTGGTGGAGCTAGGGTTTGGGGATCTCATCTTCCTCAAAATCCATTCTTGCCCTAAATTGGTAAGTATTTCTCAAGGCATAGGATTTTGTGGTAAGAAGTTTTATATTTCATTCTTTATACTTCATTTTTGTTGTATACTCACGGTGGTGAGAGGATTGACTTGATCCCAAGTTGTGGGCGTCAAGATTTTGTTTTACTCTCGGTTTGTGAGAGTGTGCTTAGTCCCAAGTTGTGGGACTAAGGTTTTTTGCATGTTCCCGGGTTGTGGGATACACAGACATCGATTGTAGATCGATTGCACTTGTGGGGTTTCCACAAGTGGGCTAAAGGAAATCTCTAGCGGTTTGCTAGAGTATCCGGAGAGGATCCAGGTGTTGCTGGATTAGGGCACCGGTAACAAGTCAGGGAGACTTGGGTGGCACCGAACCAGGGTAGATTGCATGTTAGCATTGCATTGTTCTTTGTGTTGTTGATCATTTCTTACATTCCGCATTTGTTGGTTAATTAGGATTTTATTTGGCGTAAATTCCTTATAATTCTATAAAATACTATTCACCCCCTCTAGTGTTTATTCCTCATAGCACAGGGTCACTACATGCACATGCCTGCTCGCCATGCGGGCGCAGCCGCCCGCCATGCGGGCTCCTGACCCGCAATGCCTAAAAGGGCTATTCTTTGCTGTTTTGGCTCTATCTTTCGTGTTTGGAGTCCGTTTTGGATGCCGTTCGAACCAGAGTTTAGACCGGGACATTCCTGTCATCCATGTACACATTTCATGTGTCTATTCTATATAAAATATGCTCGCTACACTTTATATTCAAAATCTTTTGCATCACATGCAATTTCTAACATCCTTAATTTTCTAAAACTTATATCGCAAACTATTTGCGACACATTAAATTCCTATTTAATATTAAAATCCATTTGCATCAAATACAAATGAACCGAGGGCCAACATCTCCCACTTGCACTCAGGATCATTTATCCCAAATCCAGAAGATAACTGCAACCTCTATGCAGTTTTATGTTTCTTGCATCAAATGCATTTTCTCCCTAATCCTACCTATTACTTGACGAAGGTCTCACTCTGTGTGCGACCCTACAGCCTGACCTACAACAGGTGGGGCTCGAAAATCCTAGATTGCAGTGACCACGAGCAGTAGGTGCCATCCCTGTTTCGGTATCATACTTATGTGATTAACTCATTGACATGAGCATTGTCGGGACCACCCTGACTGTGTCCGTGATGAATGCCGCAGTTTTAGTCCATTCGTCAAAACTGTGCCGTTGAGTCAAGCCTAGGGTATGGTCAACTGTCCGCCCCAATAGCTCGAAGCCGGTTAGTCTCCATCGATCTTTCGTCAAGAAATGTTGAACCTCTTCTAACATACTCTGGCCAGAGTTTTTACCAAAGATCGAACTAACACGTGGACACTAACTCCCCTTGACCGGGAGAGACGAATCCTACCTTAGTCATTACTCTCTTCGCATGCCTCAAGTGTCACCCAACCAAAGACCTTTCAACGGGGCTTGCCTCGAGGCTAGATCAAAGATCTAAGTGACACTGTTCACTTACAAGTTCGTACAATGACCTCAAGTCTAAGGACCAACTTGCATATCATCACCGAGAGTTATTATTGACAGATTAGTCAATGTTAACCATATGATAACTCTCGATGGGTCGTTCAGTGAACACATTCTCCAATGAGCACATGTGTCTTGTCTTTGACTTTGCCAAGTCAAACGACCATGAGATCATCGTTATCACTTCATGGTGAAGACTAAGACACAATGATCTATCCGATGTGTCGATATCCCTTTTTCGAAACATCTACGACCACGAACGTTTTTAGACCTATGCTATAATCGGTCAAACACTTCTCCATGATCGAGATCTCCATCTTGATACATGTTTGACCTTGCATTAAGTCTCAGTACTATACCTAAGTTCTAATGAAGACTACACTATTATTAACTTAGGTAAATTCTTGCCAAATAGCTTACTGTTATTTCAAACAAGATGTTTGTAAACATCTCCCACTTGCACTCAGGCCCATTTATCCCGGTATCTCATACAGCATTTACACATAAGTCTCTCTAGAGTTCATGTAGTGGAGCCTTCGTGAGTGGATCTACTAAACCGTCTTTAGTATAGACTTAAGGGGTTCTATGTTTCTACTAGATCACAGATTTGAATCTCATCCAAATTGTTTCCTTGGTCTATTGGAATCCATAAAATTTTTCCTGCCTGGATCTCATCCAGCTTATCGTCTTCTACAAGAATAATCCAAAATAGTCACTGGTCACCTACACGATTCATAATCATTTCTGATAAAGTGTCAAATTCTTTGACCACTTTGTTAAAACATATGTTCTGGCTCCTTGATGCGTCGCATGCCTTTTATTCGCTTCCACTGACCTTGAAAACTCTATTAGTTTGTTCTTCTAAATTATATTTAGAAAACAAATAATTTCAGTATTTATGGTCATCATGAGCATTGAATCAAGTCTGATCCGAACAGATTTGTATGCATCTATTGGCGAGAAAGTTTCATCATAATCCATTTATAGGAGAGTTTGTTCTTCTAAATTATATTTAGAAAATAAACATATTCCAGTATTCATGGTCATCATGAGCATTGACATCGAGTCTGATCCGAACAGATTTATATGCATTTGTTGGCGAGAAAGTTTCATCATAATCCATTTATAGGAGTTCTGATGATAACCGTTCTCAACCAGCATAATTTGTACTTCACTATTTTCTTCTGCACCAATTTTCGGTCTTGAAAATTCACTTGCAGCCAAAGGGAACACTTCCTTTGGGCACGTCTTTTAAGGTCCATACCTTATTTACGTGCAAGGACCTTTTTCGGATCGCATCAAGCTATTTATCAGAGTCCCTACTCCGAATGGATTCTTGGAAGTTGACTAGGCCATCATCAACTATGATGTTTTACTCGACTCCTTTGTCTCACGAGGCTCGAGTAACCATGTGACTTCCTAACGATTAATTTGAGGAATATTATATTTATAAGTTTCTAACATAACATTATCAAGAACCTAGGAATTATTATCTGGGGCTTAACCTAGAAAGAGAATTGTAACTCATAGTTACTAACAGTGTATCGCACCAAGTCTAACAGAGTGAGACTCATGCTCTCCAACACACCGATGTGTTGTTAGACTTGATGTGAGAGAAAATCTCATTCCCTTTTAATTACGCAAGAATTACATAGCAAAGTATTCGCCTCTTCGATCCAATCGAAGTGATTCAAATACTTTTGTCATTTTATTCTCTATTTCATCAGACTTGTGTTTCATTAAGAACACGTGTCTAAATAAAATAAGAACACCATATACTGTCTAATTAAGACTTGGGTCCGGATACATCCATATGCATGCGACCATTAGTTCTCCAACTTATTCTACCACTGTCATACAGTAGGAGTTTCGGCTATTATACATGTGAGACAAGATGTACAAATGTCTTTCGACTCATAATTCGAGAGGTCGAGAGACCCCTCTTTATGTGACTTGTCAAGCCTAGTCTCTTTGGTACGGCCTAGTCTATTTTTCCATTGATAAGTTTTGTTACTAACTTGTGCATTCATATATTAACTCTTAATACAACATCGTTATATAAAAAAATCACATCAAAACATTTCTTCTAAAGTAATGTGACGACATTCGATATCGTCCCATATGGCCTAAAGACAACTTTTGTTCATTAGCCATTATGCGAGACAATCTATTCGTTTGTATTACAATTATTCTAAAACTTTAGACATCCAATATGTCTCATTTTCAGTTCCTCCTACTATGCCTTTTCTCATGATACACCAAACATTCTTTCTCAATGAATTATCTTTAGTTCCTTCTCCTTTCTAAATCACATTTAAACATTTCATATCCTAACACAAATATTAGCTGTGCAAGCAACTCATGCATCCAAACACTTGAGGTTTACAACCTTGAGAAGACTCAATAAGTTGTTCGTCTCAAGATCAATTTGGATACATAGTCTTAAACTGCTCTTACACACATCTTTAAGTCAAATAGTTTGATCGAAGTTTTGACCCTTGCGGATTGAAACTGTTTTCCATACAACCTCAAGGAGACTCAACAAGTTGTACGGAGAAACATGCTTTGAACATCAGTATGTTCAAGTTGCCCTTGCTCATAGAGGTGAGTGTTTAGTAGCGTGCTTTTATTGTGTTAGATTTTAGAGCTTAAGGAAATCATTGTCCTCAACTCAGTGCTAGGAAGGACACTTTATTATCAGTGAGAACATAGTTTGGTTTATCAAATATTCATTAACCAATCATTATGTCCATTTGACTTGTTTCTTTTAAGGATATTACGATTTGGATTCCACCCGGTAAAACATAGAATTACCCTAGTTTAGCATATGTTCATGATTTTTAAATATAGTTAAAATGGTTTTTATTCAACTATATCTTCCACTATTTTAACGATCATCTTAAGCCATATAGATGAACGAATTAAGACATTTAATGGGAGATAGACCCAACTACTCTGAGCTTCACAACCTTGAGGAGACTCAACAAGCTGATTGACTCTACAGTTGGTGGATAAACTCTTTATCAATCACATCACATGTGACTCTCTATTGGTTTTTACCCCTAGTCACTTATGATCTTGAGGAGACTTAACAAACCATAATGACTAGTCTAGTCGAACCCTTGTTTCCATGTCTAATATTAACTTACACCGATATTCGAGGAGACCCGATATAGCGGTTTGGGTTAATATCAGACTACATAACATGTATGATGGAGTCGGTTTCTAAAAGAGACAATGTCATAGCTTGAGGAGACTCAACCCCTAATCCAAAAATAAGGAGGGCTACGGCTAATCTTGAAGAAGATTTTTAACGTATTTGACTTGATGTAATCAATGGTTTCACATAATCATAATTCACATCATTAGTCCAGTGAACACAGCCATGGATTTGGCTAGGCCGGGATCACTGTCCCTAGTCGAGCAAGGGTGGTCCACAACACTAGTCAAAAAAACTAAGACCGGATCATGATCCTTTAAGGATACTACTTATTCATATGTGTGACATCGACTTGAAATGGCTTCATAAAAACTAGTTAATCCTATCAACTAGTTGAATCCTAAAATTTAAAATTATTAGGATAACTGTCCTTATCAACAATAAGGAGTGTGCTATCATAATCATGTGTTAGGGATTTAAAATTCAAGTTGCAATAATTTAAATCATAACCTTTTTTCAAAATTATTATTAGAACAATTAAAATAATAATTATGGGAGAGGGCTACCCTAATTATGTATTAGGAGTTTAATTTGTTGCAACATTTTTTAATCATAGCATGTCCATCAAAAATTATAAGATAATTTTCTAAAAGTTTTTAATGGCCATCCTAAAAGTTTTTCTTGAATTATCACATAATCAACAAGAAATAATATAACCATTAAAATTATCAACTAAACATTTTAGCATGATAATAGATCAACTAAAATTATCTCATAAAATTTAGTTAAGCATGTAACTTAAAATATTTCATAAATTTAAGTTACATTAAAATTTATCATATAATTTTAAAGATCTAATTATTAAAATTATCACATGATTTTAAATATTAAATTTTTTTTAAAAAAACAATTTTTTTCGAAGATAAAACCATCATCACATGGAACGACGATTTAATAGTTTAATTAACAACCTCCATCTCATGGAGAAAACATGCTGTATGATATACATTTTATAATTACAAAAACATAGATCAAGTAGACTGGCTCTGATACCAATGTAGGGTTTCGAGGTCCTTAGAGCTATAAAATCGACGTTCGGCCCAAGGCAGACGGACGACGAAAAACATAAAAGCAGTGAAAAACAACTTAAACTAGTTTTAAGTCTAGCCCTAAAGAATTAAACCCTAGCCAAAATTCGCTACTATCACGGGGTTGAGTTCGACCAACCCCTAAGGATAGATCTATCAACCTATTGCAATTATAAACGTATGTTAATAAACTACATACCTTACACTTCGTTTCAGTAGAATATGAAGCGTCGTTTTCAACAACTTTTCTTTATCTCCGAAGCGATGCCTTGCGCTGTTTCTCCTAAGCCGAACCGCGTCCGAGTCGAACCGCGTCTAAACCAAATCGCATCCCGAGGCGAGCAACACCCTTATCACCGAGACAACCACATGCCAAAGAAAGTTTTACCTTGTGTGGATCCACCGTCAAGACTTTGGATCCGATCCGAACTCCTTTGTAGCTTTGCTAAAGCCCGATCAGGAGCAAGGAAGAATTATGGAGAAGAGGGAATATTTTAAGCTGAAACTTGCTCATGTTTAATGGAGCTACTCAGATCTGAAGCTTGGTGCGAGTTTTATGGAGGGGGTATGCCCATGTTTATATAGGCAGCCGACTCCTCCTCTTTCTCACTTACCGATGTGGGACTAAACTTTTTGGAGAAGAAAAATCAATTTTGTTTGTCAAATTATTAATTTATATAGGCAAGAATATTAATTTAGCTTACACGAAGGCTAAATTTTGACGAATTTTCTCTCCCTCACGTTGAGCTCCAAGAACAATGTCATACATCGTTGCAAAGAGGGTTAAATGGTGAACGCGTAGAAAAAAACGACACTCCATTCTGAGTCCGTTTGACCCTTCAAACAAAGGGTCCAAAGATAGCCCAAAACCATGCAGTTTTGCAAACTACAACCGCCAAAAAACTTTAAGGGCCGAAACCTTAGAATGTGGGGCAAACGTGGGCCCCACGAGCGCAGCTTGGCGTGCGCTCAACACGCGGTCGTGTGTTGAGAACACGCCCCGCAGGCACGCATGTGCCCGCCATGCGGGCACGGCTGCTCCCTAGTGCGCGCCTGACCCGCAATGCCCAAAAGGGCGATTCTTGGCTATGCTGGCTCTATCTTTTACGTTTGGAGTCCGTTTTGGACGCCGTTCGAACCTGGGTTAGACCAGGATGTTTCCATCATTCAGGTACACATCTCATGTATCTATTTTATATAAAATATGCTCGTAAACACTTTACGACATATTTAAAACCTTTTGCATCATATGCAATTTTCCACATCCTTAATTTTCTAAAACTTATACCGCAAACTTTTTGCGACACATTAAATTCTCATTTAATATTAAAATCAATTTGCTTCAAATACAAATGAACTGAGGTCATACATCCCTCAACACGACCTAGAGATATCATAGACTATAGCGATTCTATGATCATCCAATTCAACATCTTCCATCTCTTTTCGGCCGTTTCTTTACTTAGCATTTCGAGCATCGATCACAAGGTTCTATACTTTCCTAGCCATGTGAAAGAGTTCTACACCAATATGGAGGTCACTTGAGAGGGTGGCAACCTATTCTTGACACCACCGTCAAGGGCATTGAAATTTATCTCACTCCATGCTCTTCCCAGCTTCTTGATATCCCCAACTCTAATGTTGACGACCTCTTCTTCTGCATAGACAACGAAAATGTTCTGCGTAGGTTGAGCACCAATTTCCATGTTGGCATGAGTGACGTGAACCTTCATCCCAATCCACGTCTCATGCTCAAAATATTCACTTATAACCTTGTCCCAAAATCTGGCTCTAATAATTATGTTAGTGAAATGTTGGGTCGTTGTCTCTATGCCATGATGGGAAAAATCAAGGTCAATTGGGGATATGTTCTTCTTTCAACTTTGATCAAACCGGTGTCCCACCATATCTACTTTCCCTGCACCATAACCTGGATCTTCCTACATTTTAACATCGATCTTGATCGAGAACTATCCGTTTTCAATCCCATCGACTTCAATCGATCCGTGTTATTGTGCATGGATCTTCTGGCACCTCCAGTCTATTTGAAAGACTTCTAATAAGAACTGTTGGATTTCCTGGCACACCAAATACACCAGAGGAGGGTGATTAGTGTATATCACAATGAGCAAAATTAAAAGTTACTAAAAATTTGCAATAAGAATGCGGAAGTAAATAATCACAATCTAGAAAATAAGCAAACGCAAACACAAAGATCTATTCTGGTTCGGAAGGATCCTACGTCCATTCCTCTACTCCGGTAGAGATTTTCAATCCACTATAACACTTGCTCAGCGTAAGCAATCAACACACAAAGATGCCAACACTTATCGTGTTGCAAACTTGTACAATCTCTTCAGCAAGAGATTCACCAAATAAAAAGAGAAAGTAAAGAAATAATATCACCTATATCCTTGATAGTGTAGGAATTGAATCACAAGGAATGTGATGATATCTCCAAGTTTTCTTGATGTAAGAATGTGGTAGAACACCCTTAGAAATAGACTTTATATTGAGACAAAATTTCTACAGAGGTTCCCCAAAGAAAATCTGAAAAACCACTCTCCTTTTAGAGTGAGAAAGAAAACTTAAGAAAGAGAGAGTGTGTGAATGATTTCGTGTCCAAAGACAGAGGTCTTGGGGTCTATTTATAGGCCAAAGGGGGTAGTTTATGAACGTTTGACAACTGCCCAAAATTTCAGGAAAATCTGATCTGTTTTTATAAAAATTAGTCGACTAATAGAGGTGACTGTTCGACTAGTTTTGCTGCTAATCTGGGATTTGACTGTTGAACTGACTTTTGGCGAAAAGACATTAAATAACAGTAAAAAAACTGTCAGAAAACTGTCAGAAACGGTCAGAAATTTGTCCGTTTGTGGTAGTTAAAACTAACCTTGGTCGACTACAGAATTGGTGGTTGACTTTGAAAAAATAACCACTAAAAACAGTCAAAATAAAACGGTAAGAAATATAGCTGTTGTAATAACTGTTTTAATAACTACCTGGTCTACTAACAAAACCTATTAGTCGACTAGGATCAAGAAATTTGGGAAATTATAGAAAAATGATCCTTATGACTTAGAAATAAGATCGACAAAAATTAATAATTTTCTGAATTTTTGTGGAATTTAATTGGTCGACCAGGAGAAGGTATTGGTCTACTAATTTTGTTCTTGAATTGGTCGTTTGAGGAAGGACCCTAAAGGACTAAGATATATTATCATCAAGGATTTTACATTTTAAGTATATGCAAGAATAAAAGTAAATATTATATCACTTTTCATAAGATACAAAATTTTCATCGTTGTGCTTCGTTTTCCGTATGATGCTTCTTGCAATATGTTGTCTTTGTGACGATTATCTTATCTGTGTAGGGTTTGAGCTTTAAAATCTACAAAGATAAAGTTAGTATATACACACACATATATATGTATATATGTTTGTCTCATCAAAAACATATTAGGAGTTTTGAGTTTCCAACATTCTCCCCCTTTTTGATGATTTTATAAACATTTAATAAAGTAACAGGAGTATGAAGAGAAACTCCCCCTAAATATTTGTTTTATATGCAACATATTTATTAAATGAGCGAAAGTGGCATATATATATATGTTAAAAACATGATGTAACTGAAATTTATTTTATAGCATATTTTAAATAAATCATATTTTAAACAAAAGTAAGTAATATGAAAGCTTTGAATTTATTTAAAAATCAATATCTTATTCCAAATATTACCAAATATCTAATAATTATAATTTAATTATCTGTCACTTACCATGTATTTTCTCCCCCAGTCAAATCAGTAAAAAATTGGTGTAACTGTGTAGTAGTCGACCAACAGAAGGGTCTGGTCGACTAAAAGTCCAGAAAATTAAAATTTTAAAAAGCAAATTTCATTAAATCAAATTCATTACATGGTACAGATAGTACTGCAAATGAAAAAGACAAATACATACAAACAACTACATCAAAGAGCACACCATACAAAATAAAACTTAGACAATTAACCTAGTCCTAGAAAATTAGTCGACCAACTGATTGGATTGGTCGACCAATTACGTAAAAATAGTCCAGAACTGCTTCAAAATTCTGGAGGAGGAGGTGGTGGATAACAGGAACTTGAGGGTGCATATGGAGCCCATTGTTGCAAAGTGCTCAAAATCTGACCTTGAACACCATGCATATTATCCATTCCGTCCCCTAAACGATCAAGGCAAGATTCAAAGGAACTGAAGTGAGTCTGAATGCCTTCAAATATGGTGTTCATGTTCATGCAAAGATCATTTATTTGATCTTGAAGAGAGTGTAAGGACTGCCTACCTTGCAATACTAACAACAAATAAACTTTAGAGGGGGTAAATAGAGTAATGGCAACATTGTGCAATTAAAATTTAACTTGCAAATGCGGAACAATAAGTGTAAGAGGAATTAATCAACACAATCAATCCAAACGTAAACATAAGATATTACCATAGTTCCCCAAACTCGGGTACGTTCAAGCACACCAAATATTCACTATAATCCTACACAAGGTAGTGAATAAAATCCCTACACAAGGGATACCCTCCACAAGGGATTTGTCCTTCACAAGGACTTAACCTACCCTACACAAGGGTCTAACTCCCACACAGAGAGAAACTAATTCCAACACACAGAATTAGAATTATCATACACAAGGACACAATCACCCATAAAAGGGTTAAACTCTCATAAAGAGAGTGACCACCTCCCACAAAGAGAGTATCTAATTACCACAAAGAGAATTAGGGTTTCAAGAAAACAAATGAAACAAAAGATTCTTACATATGCCTTAAGATGAACTTACTCAATATGAAGATGAAGGCATGGATGAGAATCTACAAGGGATGCGATTTAGCTTGATTGTACTTGGATGATGTTCCTTGAGCTTGACTTCAATGCATGAAGAGGAATAAGAGCTCTGAGAGGGAAATGAGAGAGTTTGAGAGCGTCTTAATCAATCTATAATGATTTGCAATAGTTTCAAGAAGTTCTAGTGAACTCAGCCATCTCCTATATATATGAAGCCCAAAGGAACCCTCAAACCCAAGCAAAAAGTCCAAAACAGAAAAGTTGCAACGGCTCTATTTTGGCAATTTAAGGCACAGACAGTCGACCGATGAATAACTGACAGTCGACTGGTCAACGGCTATAAAAATCCCAACGGCTAAATCTGAGCCAAGACATGCGACTGTAGAAGACTACACCTGCGCCTATACAAGGTGCAGGCGCCTGAATATCCTTCAGCAGATGACTGTCACATGGGATAGAAAGGAGCTGAGAAAAATGCAACTTTTGCACTAACGCCTTCAGACAATGGTTGACCAATTCTCAGGTGCCTGTAATTTGACAGGTGACTGAAAACCTCTCATCAGTCGACTGACTTGCAAAGTGGGTGAAACCCAGAAAATGCAAGTTACGTACTTTGGCACACAGATGCCTGGAGAACAAATCCAAGGTGCCTGATGGAAGACAGACGCCTGTAAAATGAACGTCAGTCGTTTGTCTCCAATAGCTCAAGAAAGAGTCAAGAAATGTTGACTTGAGCTGTGCACACCAGTCGGCTGTAGAAGACTGTCCAAGTGCCTGGAGGTCACTAGTCGCATGTCCTGCCTTCAACAGTCGACTGTAGGAGAGCAAATAACTCCAGTTTGAGTTTAAGGCAGTGTGAACCTATTGGGATGATTTCTATAATAATCCTAAGGCTCACTAACATGGAAAATTCATAAGCATGAATGAGTTAGTCCATCTATCAAGGCATTACAATAAAACTAGACTCAAAAAAAGAAAAGCAGGTAATAAAAGATATTATATGGATTACATTGCTTCCCTTAGAGTTTAATTTTTAATCTATTGATGCCTTGATGCTCTCCATCATCTTCCAAGCTCTGGCACCCCTTAAGTCCAAGCTTTGACATTGCTCCTCTTGATGTCCATTCTTGCACCAAGCATTTAGTCTCCAAAAATGATATTCTTGAAATGATAACTAAGAGACTAAAACATGAGAGACATTAGCAACAACATAATGTTGTTTTCATCATCAAAATAATATTGGTATGAAACACTAGTACCTAACAATATCTCCCTTTTTGATGATGACACACATTATGTAAACATAAAGAAAATAAAACATAATGCTAATGAGCTCCTCTTACTTATATGCGCCAATTGAAAAATGAAATAATCAAGTGAAATAATAAGAACAAAGGTGACATATAATATGCATGGATTACATAAACCAAATGAAATAAATCAATAACATTCTCCACATGAATGGTTTACATAATCCCACATATCTCTTCCTATATGTATATCTCTCTTCCTCCATAGATATATCTCTCTCACATGCTAGGATTAGAAGATATGATTTACATAATCCTATCTCTCTCCCTTTGTTATTGTCAAAAAGGTGGACATCTAATATATCCCCCTTGTCATTCCAATAAAAGATGTGACATTATGCAAGAGATAAAGAGATGTATGATACCAAATATAAAAATTTAGTGGGTATCAATCACTATCCCATGCTCCTGCTAGATCGTTTAAATGGTCAAACTGTTGACTTCTTTGGTCTACTATCAATTGTAAAGAAAAAGATAAACAATCTTTAATAATTGAGATAATACCAATTGTAAGATAATCATCTTTACCAATTGTAAGACATAATTGGAGCCATGAGCCTAAAGTGTATCAAAGCATATATATGGAAAAATCAATCACATTGATACACATGACATTGCCAAAAAATATAATATGAAACATGTTGGCAATATCCAAGTGTTGAATTTGAAACTATAATAACCAATTGTAAATAGACACCAATTGTGAAACAATGATCTCAAGAACAACCCGAAATGAGAGTTAAAATTTGTTTTAAAATATTTCAAACATGTTAACCATATTAACTCCCCCATTGTCATACACATGGTTCAAAAAGTGCACGCATGACAATGATATCCCCAAAGTCCCCATTTTCATGAAAAATAAATTTGAAAACATTTTCAAAATCATAAAACATCAAACAAACAATGGGTATGCTAAAAATAAACATTTAAGCATAATACCCTTGCAATCTGCATATGTGTGAGAGACCTATACATTAGGGAACCAAACCCAAGAGGAGTTTGATTTCCTAATGTAATCACATGAGGTGATCACATCCCTAACTAGAGAGTTGATGTAACTATCCCTCTCTTGCACACTACACTTAGTGGAAATCCAAAGACTCAAGGATTTCCTAGGCAAGTGTTTTGCCTTGGCACGAGGGATAGATGTGGCATGCTTAGGTGTAGAAATGAATTTCTTGGCATGCAAAGAGTGAGAATTTTGCTTCTTAGCAAAAAATGAAGCATTTACATGCTTATCATTTTTCCTCACCACCTTGTGATTTACATGTTTCTCGTTGATGTTATTGTTAAACAAGAAGGCATAATGATTCTTCTTAGGTGCTTTAGCAAAATTTCTTGTATTTTCACCAAAAGAAGAATGAGAGGTGGGTTTGGATATCACATTCTGAATATAACCCAATCCTCCTCTATGATTTGTCGGATGTTGTTTTTTCAACAAATCGTGAGTGAATCCCTAGCATGTACAAAGCTTATGAGCATTGGGATTCCTCTTCGCATTTCAACATAAGTTGTTGAATGCGAAATTCTAAGCTAAGGTTTTGAGCTACCAAATTTTCATTAATTAGGCTCAAATCTTTAACTTGAGAGAGAAGAGTCTCTCTCACTAGTGTCATAAATATGCATATCCTTATTGTTTTCACTAGAAGACTCAAATTCATACACCCTACTCGTATCAGTTTTAAATTTAGTTTTCAATCTAGCATATGAGTCGATGCACTTACTTGCCGCATTGGAGGTCACATTGTCACGATACTCAAGCTCCTCGTAAGAAAGCTTTGGCTCCTCCTCAACTTCCTCATCGGATTCCTACTCGCTAGGGCTTGACGAAGACTCTTCCCCCTTTGCCATGAAGCACACTTCTTCATTGGTTTTGAGCCAAGCCTCCACCTCTTCATGGCTAGATCTTGAAGAGAGATCTTCCAATGCCGTGAAGCACACGTGGGCTTTCTCCTTGTCATATTACTCTTCATCACTTGATGAGTCCTCATCCGAATCATCAAATATCCTGAGAAGTCCTTTCTTTTGGTTCTTGAATTTGGACTTCCCTTTCCAAAATTTCTTCCCTTTCCCTTTGAAAGAATCTTTGGAGGGTTTGGAAGGGCATTCGATAAAGCGATGACCTTTACAACTGCAAGTGTAACAAGTAGGAATCTTATTAGAAAATTTTAACAAAGATTTATCTTGCTTGCCCTTGAGGAATGCTTTGAATTGCTTGGGAAGCTCTATGAAATCATCACCGCTAGCCTCCTCTTCTTCACTAGAAGCTTTTCGATGGAATTTCTTTCTCCACTCGATTGGCTCCTTCTTGGGATGGAATGCAACCCCCTTTTGCTTCTTTGGCTTCTTGGGCATGGTTGGTTGGATCTTCTTCTTGTGTTCAGTCTTCACTTCATACGCCATGAGACTCCCACTGCACTCTTCAACGGTATATTTGGACATGTCATTTGACTCAAAAATCCCGTTGGCCTTTGACTCCCATTGGGTGTAAGCAAGTCAAGGATCTTCTCCACACTATCCTCTTGGGAAATCACCTTCCCAAGTCCTTCCAAAGCGTTCACGATGTCTGTGAACCTTGTGAACATTTCTGAGATGCTTTCTCCTTCCTGCATTTTAAACATCTGTTATTTAGATCTAAACACAGTTTTTTAGATTTTTTTACCTTTGTCGTCCCTTCATGACAAAGCTCCAAAGTATGCCAAATTTCGTTGGCCTTTTTGCATATGGAGATGCGGCAATGGAATACATTCATTGCCCTCGCATTAAATTTGATTGAGCCCTTTTTCGTCTTTGTCCTTGTGGCCGCGGGTGTAGTGGGCTTCTCAAATGGCGACTCCATGATGTCTCATATGTCTTGACCATCCAAGTCGATCATCATCTTGATCTTCCAACTTGGATAATTTGTTTCATTGAAGAGCGGGGGTCGTAAGGTTGATAGACCTTCTTCATGAGATGCGGATATAGCGTTGAATGCTATCGTTGTTGTATACTATAACCTTGCTTTGATAACAATTGTAAGGACCGTCTACCTTGCAATATTAACAACAAACAAACCCTAGAGTGTGGATGAATAGAGTAATAGCAATAAATTATGCAATTAAAATTTAACTTGCAAATGCGGAATAATAAGTGCAAGAGGAATTAATCAACATAGTCAATCCAAATGCAAACACGAGATATTACCCTGGTTTTCCAAACTTGGGTATGTCCTGTCACACCAAATATTCACTATAATTCTACACAAGGTAGTGAATACAATCCCTACATAAGGGATACCCTACATAAGGGATATGCCCTTCATATTGACTCAACCTATCCTACACAAGGGTCCAAATCCTACACAGAGAGACTAATTCCCACACAGAGAATTAAGGTTATCCTACACAAGGATACAATCACCCATACAAGGGTTAAACTCCCACAAAGAGAGTGACCAACTCCTACAAAGAGAGCATCTAATTCCCACAAAGAGAATTATGGTTTCAAGAAAACAAATGAAACAAAAGACTCTTACATATGCCTTGAGATGAACTTACTTAATATGAAGATGAGGCATGGAAGTAAATCTCCAAGTGATGAGATTTAGCTTGATTGCACTTGGATGATTTCCCTTGAGCTTGACTTCAATGCATGAAGAGGAATAAGAGCTCTAAGAGGGAAATACGAGAGTTTGAGAGTGGCTTAATCAATCTAATGATTTGCAATAGTTCCAAGAATTTCCAATGAACTCAGCCCTCTCTATATATAGGAAGCCCAAAGGAACCCTCAAACCCAAGCAAAAAGTCCAAAACAGAAAAGCTGCAACGGCTCTATTTTGGCAATTTACGACATAGATATTCGAATGATGATTAACTGATAGTCGACTGGTCAACGGCTTTAAAAATCACAACGGATATAATCTGAGCCAGGACAGGTGACTGTAGAAGACTACACCGGCTCTTATACCAGGTGCATGTACCTGAATATCCTTCAGCAGGTAACTGTCATATGAGATGGAAAGTAGCTGAGAAAACGCAACTTTCGCATTAGCGCCTTCAAACGATTGATGACCAATTTTCAGGTGCATGTAATTTGACAGGTTACAGAAAACCTCTCATCAGTCGACTGATTTGCAAAGTGGGTGAAACCCAGAAAATGCAAGTTACGCACTTTGGCACACAGATGACTGGAGAACAAATCCCAGGTGCCTGATGGAAGACATGCGCCTGTAAAATGAACGTCAGTCGTCTGTCTCCAATAGCTCAAGAAAGAGTCAAGAAATGCTGACTTGAGCTGTGCACACCAGTCGGCTGTAGAAGGCTGTCCAGGTGCTTGGAGGTCATCCAGTCACATGTCATACCTTCAGCAGTCGACTGTAGGAGAGCCAAAAACTCCAGTTTGAGTTAAGGCAGTATGAACCTATTGGGATGACTTCTTTGATAATCCTAAGGCTCACTAAGATAGAAAATTCATAAGAATGAATGAGTTAGTCCATCTATCATGGCATTACAATAAACCTAGACTCAAAAAGAGAAAAGCAGATAATAAAAAATATTACATGGATTACATTGCTTTCCTTAGAGTCTAATCTTCAATATATTGATGCCTTGATGCTCCCCATCATCTTCCAAGCTTTGGCACCCCTTGAGTCCAAGCTTTGGCATTGCTCCGCTTGACGTCCATCCTTGCACCAAGCATTTAGTCTCCAAAAATGATATTCTTGAAATGATAACTAAGAGACTAAAACATGACAGACATTAGCAACAACATAATGTTGTGATCATCATCAAAATACTATTAGTATGAAACACCAATACCTAACAAAGAGGGACGAGGAGGGGGCAGAGGAGCATGAGGATTAACTCCAACTTTACGGCGACGTGGTTGTGGTTCGATGGGTTCTTCTTATTCTTCAGTGGGTGGAGTTGGTTGAAGATCCATTCGACTTACTACTGAACGATCGAAATAATCAGGATAAAAAACTGAAACTTCAAGATCGAGATCAACTCCAAAGTGTTTTAGAATCCATGTAATGGTGCTAGGAAGAAAAATGTGGGAAGAGATCGGTTTGATCAAAACTAACACAATAAAATAAGACCAATTTACTTTTATACCACCCATAATGGCATAAAGACATCGGCTACGGGTGTCATTAACATAGTTAAGAGTGTCGGTCTTAGGAACAAGATTATAGGTGATGATCTTAAGAAGAAGATGTGGGATAGGATTAAAGGCAACCACGCTCATTTCGACATGAAAATTTGGGCTTAAACGAGTTAGAATACATGAATCATCCATGGGAAAACCTAAACTAGAAGTATGAGATCTTGGGATACCTAGGCTTTGAGCAAAGGATTCATAAGTAAGGTGTATGTATACACCTTTGACCGTGGCATCAAGATAAATAAGTCCACCATCTTGGAAGACAACCATATTAGCGTAAAACTCTCTCACTAGACTAGGATAATATGGGGTGGCAACACTTCAAAGATTTAGGAGAAAAACAGTTTCTAGGAGAGTAAAGATGTTGAAATTTCGAATCAAATCATCACTAAAATCAATGAAGCGTTCGGGGTAAAAGGGACAGAACCCATGGTGTCGAACTTGGCACGTGCTTCG
This sequence comes from Scilla litardierei, assembly GCA_030789695.1. Lineage (NCBI taxonomy): Eukaryota > Viridiplantae > Streptophyta > Magnoliopsida > Asparagales > Asparagaceae > Scilla > Scilla litardierei. The sequence continues at coordinate 295,055,468 of CM061142.1, read as the reverse complement.
AGCATATTGAAGATGACCGGCCGGTAGTCGGCGGGATGTTATTTGCATTGGTGGCTTGGGTAGGAAGAAGAAGCCATTAAATATCGTGGCATGAAGAGGCATGATCGTTTTGAGTATTGAGACTTCGTTTTTATAGAAGTTTTGAAGAGGGAAATTCAAATTTGAATCACCCAAAACGAAATTAACACCAATTAAAAACTTCCCTTAACTTCCATAGCCCGTTGGGAATCAAAATACTGCAAAAATTGCGGAAGAAAATGGTCAAAATCGGGAGTTTTTCTGAAAACTGCAGCGAATGGTCGACCAATCACATCGTCTGGTAGACTAGTCGTTGTCTGAACATTTCGGCATATGGAAGACGCATGAACAGTTGTTTGTTTCTACCAATTAAATTTTTGGTGAAAAAATTTCTGAACGGGTCAGTACTTTATAGGTGTAGGTGTACTTGGAGAAGAGAGGTTGTGCAAGAGACTTGACCATACTCTAATCAAGTATATTGTACTTTGATGCTTTTAAGGGGAAAAGTTTAAATTTGGTTTGTCTTTAGTGTTTGAATTTGTAATGAAAACAAACTTATCTATTATACTATAGTAAGTAATAATAATATTTTATAAGAAAAATTAACACATATATAAATTTAGAGCCATATATTCTGGATATACATATTAGTCAACTAAAAGGTTTAGCTGGTCGACTAAAATAAATACGAAATATTTCAAAAAAATCCAGAAAAATTCTGTAATACTAAGTACATTATTGTAGATTGTTTTCTAATATTAAAACCCAGATTCACTAATTATACCTAATTCTCTTCTAAGTCTAAGAAATGTTTCTTCTTTTAGAGGCTTAGTTAATATATCTGCGATTTGATCTTTAGTTGCTATATATTTTAGGATAATATCACCTTTTTGGACATGATCATCTAAAAAATGATGACGTATATCTATGTGTTTAGCACGTGCATGATATACTGGATTTTTAGATAAATTTATTACACTAGTGTTATCACAAATAATAAGATATGTGTTACACTTAATGACATAATCTAAAATTATTTGTTTCATCCATAAAATTTGTGCACATGCAAGTCTTGCAGCAATATATTTTGCTTCTGTGGTTGATAATGAAACAGAATTTTGTTTCTTACTTAACCAAGAAACTAAAGCTTGACCTAAAAAGTGACAAGTTCCACTTATACTCTTACGATTAGATTTGCAACCAGCATAATCTGCATCACTATATGATATTAAATCAAATGAATTTGATTTAAGATAGAAGAGACCAAAATCAGATGTATGTTTTATGTATCTAATTATCTTTTTAACAACAGTTAAGTGTGATACCTTATGGTCTGATTGATATCTAGCACATAAACATACGAAAAATATAATGTCTAATCTACTTGCTGTAAGATAAAGTAATGATCTGATCATATCTCAATATAAACATTGATTAACACTTACAATTAACATCTTTGTCAAGAGATGATGATGATCTCATCAGAGTACGTTTCTCTGCAGAATTCTCTAGTCCAAATTGTTTGATGAGTTCTTTTGTATATTTCCTTTGGTGTATAAATATACATTCCTTCATTTGTTTAATTTGTAGTCCAAGGAAGTAGGTAAGTTCACCCATGTGACTCATCTCGAATTCATTCTGTATTTTCTTAGAAAATTCTTGACATAACGAATCATTAGTATATCCAAATATTATATCTTCAACATATATTTGAATAATTATAACATCAGAATCTATATATTTAGTAAATAAGGTAGGGTCTATTTTACCAATAGAATAACCAGATTTCAATAGAAAATTCTTTAGTCTTTCATACCAAGCACGTGGTGCTTGTTTTAAACCATATAATGTTTTTTTAATTTGAAAACATGATCTTCCAAAGTTTCATGTTGAAATCCAGGTGATTGTTCTACATAGACTTCTTTCTTAATAATACCATTTAAAATGCACCTTTAACACCCATTTGACATAATTTAAAGCCTTTATAACATGCATATGCTAATAACATTCTAATAGAGTCTAATCGTGCAACTGGTGCATAAGTCTCATCATAATCTATACCTTCTTCTTGATTATATCCTTGTGCAACTAATCTAGCCTTATTTCTAACTACTTGTCCATATTCATCTAACTTATTTTTAAATACCCATTTTCTTCATATAACAGGATGATCTGAAGGTCTAGGTACTAATTCTCATACATCATTCCTTTTAATTGATTAAATTCTTCTTGCATTGCTATTATCCATGAACTATATTTACATGCTTCATTAACATTCTTTGGTTCAATGGATGAAATAAATGCACAATGAGTCATTTGTTATATTTGAGATCTAGTTCTCACACCATATGAAATATCTCCAATAACTAATTCATATGGATGGTTAGGAGCTTCTATAAATGCCTTATGAAGATTTGTATTTTCTGGAATTGTTTTAGTAGTGGGGTTAGTAGATTCATTACTATCATTATTGCCATCTAATTTAATATTTTCTAATGGATTAGATAAAAGTATTGAATCATCCTCTTTTATAGGTGTGTTAGTTGAATAATTTTCATCAAAACTTACATGAAGTGATTCTTCAATACATAAAGTTCTTTTATTGTATACCATATAGGCTTTGCTACGTGTAGAATAACCTACAAATATACCTTCATCAAATTTTGAATCAAATTTATCCAATATATCCCTAGTGTTAAGAATGAAACAATTACATCCAAAATCTCGAAAATATGATACACGTGGTATTCAATCATAGAATAATTCAAAACAAGTTTTATTTAATATCGGTCCTACTAAAATTCTATTTAAAACATAATATGCAGTAGCAATAGCTTCAGCCCAAAAATATTTTGGTAAGTTGCTATCACATAACATGGTTCTAGCACATTCTTGTAAAGTTCTATTTTTTTCTTTCAACTACACCATTTTGTGGTGCGGCTCTTAGAAAGGAGAAGTTATCTGTTATGATGTTTTCTTTACAAAATTTTGTAAATAATTCATTTTCAAATTCTCCTCCATGATCACTATGAATAATGATAATGGTTGAAGATGTTAATTTTTGAATTCTTTTACAAAATATTGTAAATTCTTCAAATGCATCATTTTTATGTTTTAATAATAATACTCATGTATATTTTGAATAATCATCTATATTTACAAATGCATATCTACTTCCATTTAAAGAAGCTATTCTAGATGGACCAAATAAATCCAAATGTAAATTTTCAAGTTGTCGTTTTGTGGAAATAACATATTTTAATTTAAATGAAGAGTTGTGCATTTTACATTATTGACATGCATCACAACATTGTGTATGATTAAAATATATATTTGGCATTCCTGAAACTAACTTGTGTTTTGAAATACGTGCCAAATGTTTGAAATAGTGTGTCCAAAACACTTGTGCCCTAATAATGTATTATCTGTGGATGCTAATAAGTAATGATTATGTGAATTTATTATCTGTGGATGCTAATAAGCGACTACTAATGCTGGATCCGACTTGCTGCCTTCGAGATCCGATCTTTCGAGATCCGTCAGTGTCCCATCCTGTCAATGTTCGTGTCCCAGAGGAACGACAGTTTTATTACAGCACCGTTCCTCTGGGAAGATCGCCCTCGCTAGAATAGGCAACGCCATTCCTGATCCGACGTTCGCGTGCTCAGATCTCGGGGCATTTGATTTCGACCTTGGCGTTCATGTACAGATCCGGCATTTCCTGGTGCTTAGTTCCTCTGATCGGGCGACGGAGGTCGTGGGATTTTGGCTGTTCTAGCTCAAGGAATCCTTTCATGGCTTCTCGAGGTCAGGCGGCTTCTCGGGGTTAGGCGCCTCCAGACCTCGCTTCGGAGTTCCCCCCTCCGACATGCTATGGGGAGAGATGATCCTACATGTATCAATGCAGAAAACCCTTATCATCGGTGTTCGTCATATTGTCATCAACGGATTGCTTCTACTACTCCTAAAACAGTACCAACTCATGTTGATCGGAATGATAAAGCTATTGGCAAGCCACCTGCTCCTTTGAGGGTGGCTAAATCGGGGCGTGAAGCATGGAGTTCGCTCTTTTCGGTTGGCCGTTCTGTTGAGAAAAATAGCAAATGTGAATACTTTCCTCCCTGAGAGATTCCATCTGGCAAGGCTGTCCCTTGGATCCCTAAAGAAGCGGTATCTGCTAATGTTGCAAAATTGAGTCGTACTCTGGCTGGTTATATTATGGGGGACAAGCCATTTTACTCACATATTCGAGCTTGTGTACATCGGTTATGGCACCCTAAAGGAAAGCTTCAGGTTCACTCCAGGGATAATGGATTTTTCTTCTTCGAATTTGAGTTAGAAAAAGATTGCAGCAGGGTTGTTCAAGGAGGTCCTTGGATGTTTGATAAAAGGGAGATTGTACTACGACGCAGGACTTCAGAACTTACAATGAATAAAGATCTTCTGTCCTCAATTCCGGTATAGGTGAGATTTCCTGACCTACCGTTAAAATTTTGGTCTACACAATGCATTAGTATTATTGCTAGATCTATAGGTAAGCCTTTATTTGTAGATAAGGCTACTGCTTCTAGAAAACGATACTCTAATGCAAGATGCTTCTTGAAAGTTGAGGCGAAGAAAAAATTACCTAGCACCATTGAGGTTGCGGTAGAGGAGGAGGAAAATTCGATCATTAGAGTGGAGTATGAAAACTTGCCTCCAAGTTGTTCGACATGTGAGTGTTTTGGACATTCTTCTGCTCAGTGTCCCTTCAAGAAAGTTTGGGTGGAGAAAACTAAGTCATCTTCAAATATGGATGGTAATGTGTTGGTTCCTGCAGATAATGCTACAGGTGGAGATCCTCCAGCTACAGGTGGAGGTCCCTCAGCTACAAAGAACCCAATAAATGTTGAGTACACTGCAGCAGATGTTCCTGATGTTGTTCCGTGTATTTTGGAGTCTGCTGGTCCATCTTCTGTGCGCCCTACGGAAAATGTCCGTATAGATGATCCTGATAATGTTGGTAACGAAGATGAGGCTGATGAAGAATATGAGGCTGAGTGGATGGAGGAGTTTGAAGGGAATGCTACTATGGAGAATCAAGAGTGGGAGGAGAAAATGTGCCACTTTGCACCATCATTGAAGTCGAGTAAAAATAAATAAATATATCTCCCCCGACAGAAAAGTTTAAGAGTAGCACAGAATTCTAAATTTTAGGACTCCCTACCTGAGTTGAGATGTTGGATAATTTGTGGTTTTCATTAGAGTTTTTTATGTTTGGATCATATGTAATCCAAAATTTTAATTGATGAGTTATATGAATAAAGTTGCTAAAAACCTTCAAAAAAATATTATTTTTACGAATTCCTTGAAATAATATATTAGTTATATTAAAATCATATATAATGCAAGCATTCTTTTTGAAAACTATTTTAAAATCTTTATCGCATAATTGAGAAATGGATAGAATATTATGTTTTAAACCGTCAACAAATAGCACGTTTTTGATGATTGGCTTATCTGGATCACCAACTGTTTCAATGCCAATTACTTTGCCTTTGTTGTTATCTCCAAAGGTAACTGTGCCACCATCTTTGAATTGAACGGTTGAGAGAAGTTTGATATTCCCAGTCATGTGTTTGGAACATCCACTACCTAATATCCATCTTTCTTTTATAAGCACCTGAAAAATAAACAATGAATACTGGTACCCTTTTAAATTAGGTCCTTGAGATTAGTCCTTAAGAAGCCAAACCCAAGTAGAATTTGGCTTTCTTAAATAATTTGATGTATGAATAACATTTTTTTATAAAATTTGATATATACAAATCCTTATCATATAAACATAATTCCTTAGGAATCCAAATAAAATGAGCGATGGATTTTCTAGAAGATGTTACAAAGTTTGTCTTATTATAAATTTTATTCTTTTGTTGCAAAGAATTAGTAGACTTTATTTTCTTTTTATCCACAAATACATGTATCTTCTTTTTAGGATCAACAACATTTACAAAACCATTTAATTTTGATAAATTTTTATAACCCAAATTTTGTTTATGATTTGCTGGATGTTGTACCTTAAGTAATTCATCGAGATTATTCTTTCCTTTAATAAATTTATTTACATTAATAGTCATTTCATCACATTTCAATTTTAAAGATGAAATACTATTATCTAAGTTAGAAATATGTGAAAGTATATCATGATTCTCAGATTTGAGAATCTCATTATCATGTGCTAATTTTAAAGTTTGAGAAATTAAATTATCATTTTCATTTTTAAAATTATTTAATGAGTGTAATGAAGAGACTAATTTTTTATTAGTAACCATTAATGCCTTATGTTGTGCATTAAGCTTTTTAAATCTAATGAATAATTCATTAAAGGCAACTATTAATTTCTTATTATTTAATTGACTTACCTCATCATCATTTTGTGCCATAAAGCACATGCTTCATTTATTTGTTCATAATTGCATTCTTCATCAGAGGATGAAGAATCCCAAGTTAGAAATATGTCAAACTTTCTTTCTTTCTTGGAGTTATTGAAAGTTCTATCTTTAGGCTTAAGTAAAGGACAATCATTTTTCATATGTTCTGGTCTGTTGCAATTAAAACATAAAGGGACATCAATTGTTTTCGATATAAAATTCTTCTACTTACCCTGTCGTAGGAAATTTTTGAAGTTTTTGGTAAGTAGTGCTACATCGTCGTCATCCATGTCTGAATCATCTGTGTTTGAAGATGCATTGAAGGCACGCACTTTCTTCTTTGAATCTGATTGTTCTTTGTGATCTTGAATTTGTACTTTATATGCCATTAAGTTACCAATGAGACTTTCAATGGTGAGAGTTGACAAGTCATTTGCTTCGTCTATGGCTATTGTCTTCTTCATCTATTCTGGTGTTAATGCACGAAGGATCTTTCTGACTGTTCAGTTTGAGTATAAGTGTTACCAAGAGCAATTAGAGAGTTGGTTATGTCGGTGAATCTTGTGATAATTTCTCCAATTGTCACATTCTCCTTCATCTTACATAACTCAAACATGTGAACAAGAACAGAAATTTTAGTTTCCTTAACTTTACCAGTTTCTTCATGTGTTACCTCGAGTGTATGCCAGATTTCATATGCTGATTTGGCCTGGAGACTTGGTTGAATTCATTCTTGTCCATGGCGCAAAATAGTGCATTCATGGCCTTTGAGTTGTGAGTTGCAACAGATTTGTCATTTGCAGTCCATTGGACGTAAGGAGTAATAGGCTTCTCATACTGGGTTTCTAACATGTTCTAAAGTTCATAGTCAATGCTTTGAAGATAGACCTCTTCTTCCAATAGGTGTATTTGGAACCATTGAATAGTGGAGGCCTTGTAGTAGATTGCCCTTCTGGAAATTATGATGATGAAGTTGAGTTGTTTGTTGGATATGTGTATGCCATCTTAACCATGCTCTAATACCAAATGTTGGATCTCCTGGCACACCAAATACACTGGGGGTGAATAGTATATATCACAACGAAATTGCAAAATTAAAATTTACAAAAAATTTGCAATAAGAGTGCGGCAGTAAATAATCATAATATAGAAAATAAGCAAACACAAACAAAAAGATTTATCCTGGTTCGGATCCTTGTGATCCTACGTCCAGTCCTCTACCCCATAGAGATTTTCAGTCCACTATAGCACTTGCTATACGCAAGAAATCAACATACACAGATGCCTACACTCCCTGTGTTGTAAAATTGTACAATCTCTTCAACAAGCGATTCACTAAATAAAAAGAGAAAGAAAAGAAACAATATCACATATAGCCTTAAAAATGTAGGAATTGAATCGCAAGGAAGGTGATGTTATCTCCAAGGTTTCTTGATGTGAGAAGTGGTAGAACACCATTGGAAATGGACGTCCTATTTAGGCAAATTTTCTGCAGAGGTTCCTCAAAGAACATCTGAAAAATCACTCTCTTTTTAGAGTGAGAAAGACAACTTAAGCAAGAGAGAGTGTGTGAATGATTTCGTGTCCAAAGACAGAGGTCTTGGGGTCTATTTATCGGCCAAAGAGATAGTTTATGACCGTTTAACAACTGCCCAAAATTTTAGGAAAATCTGAACTGTTTTTACAAAAATTAGTCGAATAATAGAGGTGACTGGTCGACTAGTTTTGATGCTACTCTGGGAATTCATTGTTGAACTGGCTTTTGGCAAAAAGACATTAAATAACAGTCAGAAATTGTCAGAAAACTGTCAAAACGGTCAGAAATTTGTCTGTTTGTGATATTTAAAACTACTCTTGGTCGACTACAGGATTTGGTAGTTTACTTTGAAAAAATAACCACAAAAAACCGTCAGAATAAAATGGTCAGAAATATAGTTGTTGTAATAACTATTTTAATAACTACCTGGTCGACTAACAAAACCTATTGGTCGACTAGGATCATGAAATTTGGGAAATTGTAGAAAAATGATCCTTATGACTTAGAAATAGGATCGATAAAAATTCATAATTTTCTGAATTTTTGTGGAATTTAATTGGTCGACCAGGAGAAGGTATTGGTCGACTAATTTTGTTATTGATTGGTCGTTTGAGAAAGGACCCTAAAGGACTAAGATATATTATCATCAAGGCTTTTACATTCTAAGTATATGCAAGAATAAAAGTAAATATTACATCACTTTTCACAAGATAAAAAATTTTCATCGTTATGCTTCATCTTGCGTTTGATGCTTCTTGCAATATGTTGTATTTGATGATTATCTTAGCTTAGTGGGTTTGAGATTTAAAATCTAAAAAGATAAAGCTAGTATATACACATATATAAATGTTTGTATCATCAAAACCTTATGAAGAGTTGTGAGTTTTCAACAAGAACAACATACTGAGCCTCCTTTGCATTGTTGCCAAGTTGGTATCAACCACCGTGCCGAGCATCCTTCACGTGAGACAGTCCAAACTCAACTCATTAGGCTCTGTGAAGACATGAACGTTAGCTTTGAGAGCATCCAAACTCATTTCAGTAGAATTGATAGCCGCCTTGATCGTGTGAACGACATCATGGAACAAATTCAAGGAACTCAAGCACAAACCTTGAGTCACCATGACTGATGGAACACGTATGCTCCATCCTCCGCTCGATATTCCCCATCAGCAACCTCCAGAATTTTAGGGCAATCTGGTTTGGGTTTCTGGAAATTGGTCGATTAGGAAAATCACCTAGTCGACTAATTGTCTAGTCTAGGTTCTGTTTGTATTGAACTGTGGTTATTAGGAACTATGGTTTGTATTACATATTTGGTCATTGTAATTTGCTTTAAGCATGTTATGTATTATTTCTTATTAATATTAATGCATATTTCTTTTGCTTCCATTCTGTTCCATTTCTGGAATCTTTTTTCAGTTTATTAGTCAACTAGCATGTTCTTTAATCGACTAACTCCTAATTTCCAACATCTCACTATTTTTTTCGATTAGATGTTTCAGATTATTTTACCATTCTTTTTGATAATTTCAAAGGGGGAGAAGCATGCACCTATAAGTAAAGGGGGACAACTAATAACTAACAACTAACAACTAACATTCACCATATGCAAAATTATTCTAAATATTATATTGTTATTATGTTTTAACTTACCTAACATATCACATGCAACATAAAGTTAGTATAAATACCATATGCAATTTTTTAAATCATCATGTCATATGATTTTATTGATAAAGCATATCTTTAGGGGGAGTCTTTACGTTTTTAATTATTTGTTTGTAATCATAAAAAAAGGTAGAGAATGTTGGAAACTAAAGATTTGATTTTCTCTCTCCATAAGATTTGATGATACAAACATATACATATTATTATATGTGCATACTAATTCTATCTATGTAGATTATAAAGATTAAACATATTCAGATAAGACAATCTTCAAGACAACGTATACATTGCAAGAAGTATCAAAAGCAAGACGGAGCTCAAAGTTGCATATCTGAAACTTGTGAAATATGATGTAATCTTTATTTTTCTTCTTGCTTATACTTAGATTGTAAAAGCCTTGATGAAGATCTATCTTATCTTCTTAGGATTCTCTCAAAAGACCAAGTCATAGATTAAATTAGTCGACTAATATTTTTCCTAATTGACTAATTCATTTCCCAAAAATTCAAGGAAAAACATTTTTCTTAGTCAGACATATTTCTTAGTTGACATGATCAGTCACTCATAAAATTTCATATTTTGGTCCTAGTAAACTAACAAAATTCCTAGTCGACTAATAGGCAGTTACCACAGCAGTTACGATTTTCTGACCGTTTGTCTAGTCGACTAACAAACTGTTAGGTATTGGAGTTTTAGACCAATATTATTTCGATGATGATCATAACATTATGTTGTTGTTAATGACTTTCATGTTTTGTCTCATGATTATCAAATGAAGAATAGCATGATTTGGAGACTAATAGCTTGGTGCAAGGATGGACATCAAGGGGAGCATGTGACTTGATGACGGGAAGCACATCAAGAGGTGCCAAAGCTTGGAAGATGATGGAGAGCATCAAGGCATCAAGTGGTTGAAGCTTAGACTATATGAGAAGCAATGTAATCCATGTAATATCAGTCGACTGCTAAAGGAAGGACATGCGACTGGGCGATTTTAGGCACCTGGCCGGCCTTCTACAGTCGACTGATGTGCACAGATCAAGTCAAATATTTATTGACTCCTTCTTGATCTTTTGGAACAGACGACTGAAGTTCATTGTTCAGGCGCATGGCTTCCATAGGCGCCTGGGAATTGTCCTACGGTCGCCTGTAAATGACCAACGTGCGTAACTTGCATTTTCTAGACATCAACCCACTTTGTGAGTCAGTCGACTGATTCAAAGTTTACAGTCGTCTGTATAATTTCAGGCACTTGGACTTTGGTCATCAGTCGTCTGGATGCACAAGTGCGTAGGTTGAATTCTCTCGGTTTCTGTCCATCCCATGTAACATTCGTCTGCTGAAGTATATTTAGGCACCTGCTCATTTACAGGCGCATGTGTAGTCTTCTACAGTCGCCTGTCCTGGCTCAGATTATAGTCGTTAGGAATTTTATAGCCGTTGACCAGTTGACTGTCAGTCCTTCTTCAATCGACTGTCTTTTTCGTAAAATGACAGTGTAACGACCTACTCTTAAAGGGCCATTACTTGTTTGATATATTTGCAGGTCTGCAGATCACTAGTGAAAACAATATAGCCACGATGCATATATGTACAAAAATACTCAAATAGTGTCCATTTATTCCATATTATGCAACAAGGATACATAAAAGAAAAGAAGTACAAATAGTAATACGTCATGACATGAACTCTAAAACTACAGCCACATGGTCGAATTCTCGCTCCTCATACTCAGAATCCTCTTCTTCTACATGTACATCGTCTAACGATGCCACGAAGATGGAACCGTAGGTAAGTTACAATAATTCTAGAAATAGTAGTAAAAGCAGTGTATAAGCATGGGAATGAACCGGCTATGGAAACTAACTACATGCATTTATGTAAATGCGACAAGTAAAGGAACAACAGTCATACATGCGAGTGCGATAAGCAAGTATGAGAGCAAGAACTATGGCATGACATATATGACATGGTAACAAAGCATGTAAGGTAGCAACAATAATAAGATAAGCATGCATGTGGAGTAACAACAATAAGACAAACATGCAGCAATGTAGTTGTGCAAGTAGTAACTAAACTACTTGACTCAAGTTGGAGAGCATGATATGCAACCATTGAGTTCATCTCTTGCCTGGGTGTGCTTTATCCAGACGTGACTGACACAGTTAGCGGTATGTGTTTGCCGATACAGGAAACATGTAAGGTTTTGCCGATACATGAATCAATGTTTGTTGACGCATGCATCATGTAGATGAACTCCAGTCACTCCCACACTCTCTCAAACTATGAGTTACCTCAAACCCCAGTGATGTGTCATGTGAATCAAGTATATGTTTATTAGGAGATGTTCCACAAGATATTCCACAAGATATTCCACATGAGATTCACAAGATTTCACATGATATTCCATATGCTAGTTCAATAGCATGCATTTATATTGGATGACATGTAGCAGGTGACATAACTATTTAAACATGAGCAATCATGCAACAAGTGTATCCAAAGTCCATGCATGGTTTTCAAGTAATAAGCATTAGAATACGGTAAATAAGGGTGAACAAGACAAGTGAGTTATCATGGTGATGAAAAGGTTGAAGTAACTCTTTTAAAAGTATTTATAATTAATGGTTGCAAACTGTTGATAATTGGAATTCTAACATTGATCCATGCATACACGGCCAGTCAGGTTTGGCCAAGCAGGTCATTATCCCCGCAAGCAGGGTGATCCAAACTTTGGCACAAACGATTCTAGACACCGGGTGGTACCAATGTTAAAATAGCAATTATCACATCTTCTCCATTAATTATATTAACAAACAATAGAGTTTCCCTATTTACTATAATAGTTAAACAAGGACTGTTAATTGACTGGCCAAAACAAAGCGAATGCTAAAACATTTAAGAATGAGGACAAGTCCAACAACTATGATGCTGATTCCATGCTTCGAGCATGTGATATTACAATTAGTACACAGTTTACACAAGTAGATGTGCATGCTACAACCACCAAAGTTGAAAGTTGGCAATGCCGTATGCTCAAGTTAATAGTCATTCTGAGACTATTAGTTTAGTTTCTTGATTAATTTGGTCTATAGTCGTTTATTCAGGTCAATAGCCGTTCTGAGGCTATTCATGAAATCCTAAGTTCATGCTATTACACTTGCTTAACTTCTAAAGCTAGAATTAGGGTGACTTACGGATTTGAGGATTGTCGTAAAAAGACGAGTCTGGAGCTAAGGCTATATGTGGCGCTTGTGCGCGAGAATCGATACCTGCAATCACAAGAAATTATCGGTTATAGGCCGTACCATTTTTTATCTAATTTTATTAGTTGTTTCTAATTTTATTATAGCTTAAAACAGGTCAAAATGTTTGCTAATAATTTTTAGATAGGCTAGACATGAGGATAACAATTTTATCTAGGAAGAAAATATTTTTCTGAAGCTCATATGCATATTTTATAATTTTTGAAAGCTTAAAAATCATTTTCATATATTTAAAATGAATTTAAAACTAATTTTCTAAATTAGAAAATAGATATGGCAAATATTTGAAGATTTATTTAAAGAAATGTATATGTCAAAATTTTTCAGTTGAACTGTCAAAACGTTCATCTTGATTAGCAGAATACGACTGTATTTTTGTATTTGAAAAATACGTGTAAGATTTGAAAATACAAATTTTAAAATCTAAATAGAAATAAGCACGTATAACTTCCAAAAATCATTTTTAACAAAATAGTTTTCTGATTAGGATGATTCCAGCGTCTACGCGTTCTACGCGATGCACTGGATTTTCTGGTGGTCACTAGGTATTTTTCTGACTTGTATATTATTTACTATCAGTTTAATTTAATTACTCACTTATATAATACTATATTATATATACATAGTATTTTATATGTATACAGTAGTATACGCTCATATATTACTCTCCTCTTCAACGTGCACGCATCACCGAAGGAGGGGAGGGGGTTTCGTCCTTCGACGGAGTCGCCGACGGCGACTAGTGGGCAAGGCGGTGGTGGCAAGGCGGTTGGTCGGTGGCATGGGGTCGACGACGACGACCAGCGATGCCGAGGGTCGTGTGGAGGCAAGCGATGATAGAACGCGTGGGCTTGGGCTTGGTTCGAGCTGAATGGGGCTCGTCGGGGGTCTGAGGCGCACGACGGAGGAGGGGTGGGGTGCGGTCGGAGGAGGGAAGGCAGAGGTGGTGTCTGGTGGCGAGGCAGGCCGCTGGCAATGGCGGCGATCTTGTGAGAGGGGGCTTCTCTGCTTGAGGGCTATCGGTGACGTAAGCAAGAGAGAGGCGGGAGGCGGGGCACATGGCGTTGCCGCAGTGGAGGCTGGTGGTCGGAGCTTGGATGAGGGTGGCGGAGGTCAGCTCGGTGGAATCGAAGAGGAGGCAGAGCGATCACTGAGAGGGGAGAGGACAGGTGAACATGGGGTGCTATTGCTCGAGTTGGAGGGGGCTCCGGTGGACTGGCGGCTCGGGTTCGCTGGCGTAGGGAGGCATAGACAGTGCTACGTGGTGCAGAGATCGGTGGAGGGGGTCGTTGGGGCTGGGGGCTCGTTGGCGGCGAGGGTGGTTGTGAGGAGCAGCGGTGGTGGGGAGCAGCGCAACAAAGGGGGAGGGAAGAAAAACTGGGTTGCATTGGGAGATGAGTTTGAGCTCGGAGCTCATCGCGTGGCATCATAGGCAAAGAGGGGTGACGTCCTTTGCTTGGGGATGCCAGTGAATTCGTTGGAGGATGTAGATATAAAAACTGGAGGAGCGAAGCCAAGGGGGAAATGGGGTGTTGCGGTGGGGGCTTGTGGCTAGGGCGCCCGTGGGCTGAGGGGCTTGGGGGGGGGGGGGGGGGGGGGGGCAGTTGGTGACAACAGAGGCGAGTGGAGGAGCTACAGGCAAAGCTCTAGCGAAGAGCAGCGCGCGTCAGAGAAGAGCAGAGGCTCAGCGGTGAAGTGGGTTTCGTTTTCTGCGATGCGAGGAGAATGAAGGGAAGGGGGGTTTAAATAGATAACTAAAGTAATTAAAAATAATATAATATAAACTACTTAGTCAAATTTATTTATGAGATACCTAATTAGTTTGGTATGAGTTTAGACTAAGTGTGGATTTTGGGATTCTTGTGTATTACTGTGCTTCCATGTTAGGTAATTAACTAGGTAATTAAATGAGCTTAAAAGCTAAATGTAAATGGCAAAAACGAAATTAGTTAAATACATGAAAATTACGATTTTGCCCCCGAAACTAAACGTGTCCGAAAAATTATGAAAACAATACAACGGTTCCGTATCATCATGGGGATCATGAAAATGAAGTCAAATTAAGGTTTGAGTGACGGAAAAATAGAAAAAAATCATTTACTTATTTTGAACTCCTTCGAAATCGTTTAAATACGGAAATACGTGCACGATAAAAATAAGCCGTTACATTTTATCCTCCTTACAAAAACTCCGTTCTCGGAATTTAAAAGACTGATCATTACCTAAGCAATTAAACGATCAATGGTAAGACTTGATGAATGATAACGATATAGGAAAATAAGTTGTTAATAACATGAAATATAATGTGATATCATAGCATCAAGAAAACAGAGATGTTATATACGAATACTTACTGTTAACATCACTATATCTTCTATAACTAGTCCCAAGACCAGTATCATTATAATAACTACCTTGACTTCTCAAGTAGCCAAAGTTATTATGAGATAATGACATCACATGAAAATGAGGGCTATTATGATGACAACATCTGTTCGAACTTGGAACTTGAGGTGATAAGTCAGTAGCAAGCTAGATAAACCACATCAACCTTGCGCTCTGATACCAATTGTAAGGACCATGTCTATAGGGAAAACACTAGAAGGGGGGTTGAATAGTGTTTATGCAAATTTAAAGGAAGTTACGCCAAATAAAATGCAATCCAACAAATAGTGCGGAATAGAAAAACGACCCAAAGAGAAACACACGCAAACGCAGAGATGTTTCAAGGGTTCGGATTACCCAAGTCAACTCCCGACTTGTTCCCGGTAATCCTACGTCCCTACCACCCGGATACCACCGGATACTCAAGTTAGAACCCTAAATTGAGGTTTTCTTAAAGCCCACTTGTAGCAACCCTCCAAGTGCAATCGAATACAATCGATGTCATTGACTCCCACAACCAGGGAGCAAGCAAAACCACTCTCACAACCGAGAGCACAATTCAAATAACGAAAGTTATGAAATATGAAAGCAACACTTACAATCACCTATGCCTTGAAGTAGAACTTGAAGGAGAAGTGTGATGTGTGTTGAAGAACTCTCTTGGAAGAGAGGAGGAAGCCCTTTCTCTTGACTGCACCAATTTCCTAGAAGATCAATCTTTGGTTCTAGGTTGGAGAGTAAGAGAACAAGATTTGGAAATACTTAGGGCTTTGGATTTGAGAGCTTTGATCTTTGGAAATGAAAGCTTGAGAGATTTTGCAAATGAATGAGTAACCTTCCAATGGAACAGTAGAAGCTCTATTTATAGCTTTCTCAAATCCACAAAACAGTTTAGGTAAAAATCCAATTGGAATCCGTGAGAAAAATCTCAACGGATATAATCTGAACTCGCGACAGACGACTGTTGAACAATTCACAGTCGACTGTGGCACAGTCAGTAAGGGTAGGTGCGAATTCATAACGGTAATTTACCACGTGGACAGTCGACTGATGAAGCAAAGACAGTCGTCTGTTAAAACAATAGGCGACTGTAATTTCTTCGACAGGCGACTGGCCGAGAGAAGAGTAAGTTAGACAAATACTGGAAATCTCATAAGATACATGACAGACGACTGATTCAAGTAATATAGTCGACTGATAATCATAACAGGCGACTGTAAAACCTTAAACAGACGACTGTCAAAAGCAAGAGAAATTTCCAGAGAGTTGAGTCAAAGAAATGACTTACAGACAGGCGACTGTTTCAGCATAGACAGTCGACTGATCTAATAGACAGTCGATTGTATATACAGCATTAGTCGACTGGCCGTAGAAGTTAGATCAAACAGAGTTTGGGCAAGGATAGACAGGCGACTGGTTTACAATACATAGTCGACTATCACTAGGACAGGCGCCTGTGAATTGTTCAACAGTAGCCTGTGTGAAATAATCAGAGAAGGCCCAAAACTATATAGTAATAGTCTGTGCATAACAGGCGACTGTAGAACAAAACACAGTCGACTGTTTTTGAGACAGGCGACTGTAAACTGTTCAGCAGTCGGCTGTTATGAACAATCCTAACACAAACAAAAGAGAATTGAATTGGGATCAAAGAACAATTGGTCTAATGAAGTCCTATGACAGAATGTAGATATGTGTGAGTGCTCCATCAAAGTTCTACTTCTAAGCTACATACTAGAAGAGATAAAAGAAAAATTACATTGACAAATAATCTCTTCTTTCCATCGTATGAGCTTGAAGTCTTTACGGAGCTTCGATCATCAATCTACGATCATCCAATTCATGTCATTTGCCTTCAATGACGTTTGTGAGTCATCCATTGCTAGTTGATCTGTATAATAAGCTTAGGCAATGGATTAACTGCAAAATAGGGGATTAGTCACAAGTATTTATGTTTGCTCATCATTAACACCAAGTAGGGAGAAGTCCAATACTCAACATTCTCCCACTTTTTGATGATGACAAACAAACATAAATAAAAAAATAAATAATTGTGCGTAATGAAAACTTACTCCCCCTACATAGATGCCAATCAAGTTAGTCAACAAATATTAGAGCATCTACATAAAAGTTGAAGCAAATGAGTGAGATATGGATGAATTCAATTCAAGAAATCTAGGAAATAAAATCCCTATTCATTGTAATCTTACTCCCCCTGAATCTAAGGCAACGTAAATCTTAGATTCAAGCGTTTGAACATACTTAGCACATCCATTATGAATCGTGTATGTTTATTTCTCTCCCCCTATGGCATTATCCAAAAGGTGAGAGCAAATAACAACAACAATAATAGTGCTAAATACGAACTAACAACAATCAAGGAGTGAATCTTGTATGTTTATTTCTCTCCCCCTATGGCATTATCCAAAAGGTGGGAGCAAATAACAACAACAATAATAGTGCTAAATACGAACTAACAACAATCAAGGAGTATAAAGATATATCGATCAAAAAACTCATAAAATCACACTATATACACATGAGTAATGGAATTGAGGTCCAATATCAACATTTTAGATATACGAAATGAAAATAATTTCCACAAATTCATCACATCAAGAATAGCATGAATTAACCAATATCAAATTCATATATTGTCTCAAAAGCACATCAAGGAGAGTGTAGCATACATGAAGACAACATATCATACATAACACATATAAGATATACAGTATGGCATAGTGTGACACAAGATAAGTAGCAGGATCACATATAGATATATAGAAAAGGAGTACATCAACGGATGGTCATCTACATGACCATCACAAAAAGATACATCATGATCAAGACAAAAAATACATCATCATGACGACATCGAAGTACATCACCATACATATAAAAAGAGTCACTGACAACATCATCTATCATACATCAAAAAAATATTATCACCAAACTAACATCTGATCTCAAACATCTATCTAAGAGTGAGCATCTCCAGGGGCTGCAGAAGAGGAAGCATGCTCTGTAGCAGCTGGAGTATCCTCTGGAGGAGGGTCAGAAGGAGCAACAGTAGCAGCAGCATCAACATCCTAAGTAGAAGCTACACCAGGAGGCTCAACGACATCAGTGGACTGAGGAGGATCATGATGCTTGGGAACAAACTGTCTCAGATCCTCAGGGAAGGGTATTCCCTAATGGAGAAAAGAGAGGGACATCAATCTGTAAATACCAGAGACCATCTCCAAAAGAATATCACGAGATGGTGGAGCAGAGGTGGAAGGCAGATCAGCTGGAGACACAGTGATTGAGGACGGAGCAGAAGTAGATTTCCTCTTCTTCGAGGCAGTTTGCAGAGCCGAAGAAGATTTCGACTTTGTAGATGCGTCGAGGAGAGGACCAAAGGGCATGGGCTCGTAACGAGTCAAGTCAACACCAAAATGACAAAAGACACGAGTCAGAAGACCACCATAAGGAATGTGAGATGAGGAGGTCGTGAATTCGACCCTGTCCATCCTATCAAGGAGGACACCGGCCCAGTTCACGGGCATGCCAGAGAAGATAGCATACATACACTTCAGGATATCCTGAGACGGCTGGTCAGACGATCCATATCTCGACAGGATGTTGGACTTCACCACTAGGTGAACAACCCAACCTCTCACAGAGAACATAGATGATCTGACACCTGAATCAAGAGCTAAAGGTACCTCTCGAAACATATCCCGGAGGACAGACTGGTCAAGATCGTCAATCTCGGAGATGCAGATATCAGTGGGAAGGGAACCAACAGAGGGAATCCTAAGAATAGTCCCTAAGAGAGAGGGAGTGATCTGAATGTGGGTTCCTTGAACGACAGTATCGAGGATGCCGGTAGACGAATACTCACCGCGAATGCGGTTCTCATAGAAGAGCTTCACCAGAAATGGATATGCTCTGGGGGACTCGCTCTGAGAGAAGCGAAAAAGGTCGGCTAGGTGAGTAGCAGAAAGAATGTCAGAAAGTCTCTCAGCAGTGAAGGTGGGGAAAGCAATGTACCGTTCCTTAAGAAGGTTGATCCCTAGAAGAGAGTGAAATTTTGCCACACAAAGATCGTCTCGACAAATGGGAACTAGAGGTTCAGAGGGGGGTACGACAGGAGTCTCTTCGAAGAACTCGACACAGAAGGAGACAGATGGGGGTTCTCAGCAACAGGCTCACTGATGTGAACACTAGTGGGCTTGCGCTGACGATGGATCAAAGGCTGAGCATCGCTAGAAGTAGCAGAGGAAGAATCGGCATGTTTGGATCGGGCTTTATAAGGTTTCTTCTTCTTGGCAATAAGTTTCTTGGGTGCCCTAGGTCGTTTAGGAGCAATAATCTTCTTTTTTCCCTTCGGTTTGGGAGCCATGGAAACGAGAGAAGGTGAAAGAATGCAAAGAAAAATGAACGAAGGGCAAGTGAGAGAGAGAAGCAAACCAAGTAGAGAAGCAACGATGATCGGGGAGAAGACGATCGACGGCAACGACAGCACATGATCGATGACGACGAAGAGAAGCAGATCGGCGGTTTTGGAAGCGAAATTGAGCGGGTTTGGAGAAGAAAACGAGTGGGAAGACGAACGGTCGAATCAGAAGAGAGAGAGTCGACGTGGGGAAGTGATCGCGCATTCTCGAATATAAAATTTGGGGAATGAATCTGAGCCGTTGGATCAAAGAATCGACGGCTCGGATCAAATCACTTGAACCGTCACAACAGAAGACAGTCGACTGATGAACAAAAGTCAGTCGACTGATGAACAAAAGTCAGTCGACTGGAAGAGGTGATAAACGATAAAGCTCAGAAAGAAGTAACAGTCGCCTGATGACTAAAATGCAGTCGCCTGTTAAACTAACAGTCGACTGTAAATCAGTCATCAGTCAGCTGAGCGAAAGATACCAATTCTCAGACTGAGGAGATAGAGTAGGGCAGTTGACTGTCGAAGGAAAGACAGTCGTCTGTCCTGGTCCAAAAATGCACAGTGAGATAGAATTCCAGAGAATAAGAACACTCACCCTAGGACCTATACTCTAATCACAAATACATTGTAAAGACAGTATAAAAACAATAAATCCATTGAAACACGAATCACTCCAATCAATCTCAAAAACTCATGAAATCAAATAAGTCACAATTGCCTTTCTTAATCTCATAATATAATAAAGCACATGAAGAAAGACAACAAAAAAGATATGAGCTCAAAAAGAAGTTATAACATGAAAGTTTGAGCTTCTAGATTTCAGATTCACCCATAATTCCAAATTCTCCACGCAACCTCACAAATGAATCTTCTTTAAGAGGTTTAGTGAAGATATCAGCAATTTGTTTTTGGGTTTCAATGTACTCTAAGATGATGTCCTTCTTAGCTACATGATCATTTATAAAATGGTGTCTCACGTCTATGTGTTTGGTACGGGAGTGGTGTACCAGATTCTTGGAAAGACAAATAGCACTTTGATTATCAACCATGATAGGGCAAGTATCACAATTGACACCATAGTCACTAAGAGTGTGTCTCATCCAAAGAACTTGTGCACATGCAAGACCCGCGACAGTATATTCCGCTTCAGTCATGGACAATGACACCGAATTCTATTCCTTAGAAAACCAAGAAACTAAGGAATTTCCTAAGAAATGGCAAGTGCCACTAGTACTTTTCATGTTGGACTTGCATCCGATAAAGTCGGCATCACTATATGAGATTAACTCATATGTGCTAGACTTAGGGTAAAGTAACCCATAATCTAGAGATTGATTGAGATAACGAAATATTCGTTTAACCGCAACCAAGTGTGACTCCTTAGGTCTAGCTTGATATCTAGCACAAAGGCATACAGAAAACATGATATCGGGCATACTAGCGGTTAAGTAAAGTAAGCTACCGATCATACCTCGATATAGACGAACGTCTACATCTTTTCCGCTTTCATCCTTGTGTAGATGAGTAGTAGTACTCATGGGAGTCCTTTTGCTCGAAGAAGATTCCATCCCGAATCGCTTAATAAGCTCCACTGTGTACTTTGTCTGATGTATGAAAGTGCCATTCTCCATTTGTCGAATTTGCAATCCAAGGAAGTAGGTGAGCTCTCCCATGTGGATCATCTCAAACTCATCTTTCATAGACTTGAAAAATTCTTGACAAAGATTAAAGTTAGTAGAACCAAAAATAATATCGTCTACATAAATTTGAATCAAAAGAATGTCATTTTCATAATCTTTAATGAAGAGTGTAGAATCAACTTCTCCCATTTTAAAACCTAAATTCAAAAGAAAGATCATAAGTCGATCATACCAAGCTCTAGGAGCTTGTCTCAACCCATACAACGCTTTCTTAAGTTTGAAAACATGGTTTGGAAATTTTTCATGAATAAAACCGGGAGGTTGAGAAACATACACTTCTTCATTGACAACCCCATTTAAAAATTCACTTTTGACATCCATTTGAAATAATTTAAAATTCTTATGAGATGTAAAAGATAAAAGCAACCTAATAGCTTCTAATCTAGCTACGGGGGCAAAAGATTCTTTGAAATCAATACCTTCCTCTTGCCGGTAGCCTTGAGCTACTAACCTTTCTTTGTTCCGTGTGATTACCTCGTTTTCATCCGTCTTGTTCTTAAAGATCCATTTGGTCCCAATGACTTGGTGACCACTTGGAAGAGGTACGAGTTCCCAAACTTCGTTTCTCTCGAATTGAATTAGTTCTTCTTCCATTGCCACTATCCAAGAGCTATCCTCACAAGCTTCTTGGATGTTCTTTGGCTCAATGGTAGAGACAAATGCGCAATGAGAGAATTATTCAATTCTTGATCTCGTTCGAACACCCACACCAATATCTCCAATAATTTGGTTATGGGGATGGTTGCGAACGGTCGGGTAAGCTTTGGGTATACCTGGATCACTAGGAACAACTTCAACAACTTCGTTAGAAGTGTTAGTCTCAATAAAAGTATCATTAATCTTAACATTATTAAGAGAATCACAAATAATATCTACATTATCATCATCAACATGAGGAAAATCAAAATCTTCATAAAAAGATATGTGAAGAGATTCCTCAATCGTTGAAAAAGTTTTGTTGTATATCCGATAAGCTTTGCTACGTGTGGAATATCCAACAAAAATTCCTTCATCGGATCTTGGCTCGAATTTGTCTAAATTACCAAAGGTGTTCTTTATAAAACATTTTGAACCAAAAACACGAAAATATTTCACTTGAGCTTTTTATCATAAAACAACTCAAAACAAGTTTTATTTGTTCGGGGTCTCACTAGGATCATATTGAGCACATAACATGCCGTGTGCACCGCTTCTGCCCAAAATTATAGTCCTAAATGGCTATCATGGAGCATAGTGCGAGCACACTCAATAAGAGTCCTATTCTTTCTTTCTACAACACCATTTTGTGATGGTGCACAAGGAAAGGAAAAGTTATGAGTTATCCAGGAGTCATCACAAAACTTAGTAAAAGACTCATTCTCAAATTCTCCTCCATGATCACTACGAATAGTGATAATGGTGGATCCTAAAAGATTCTGAATCTTCTTTGCAAACTTAGTAAACTCTTCATGAGCTCCATTCTTATTAGTTAAGAATGAAACCCAAGTAAATCTAGAAAAGTCGTCAACGACAACTAGTCCATAATGAGCATTACCTAAAGAAGCGGTTCTAGTTGGCCCAAATAAATCTAGATGAAGAAGTTCTAGGGGCCTCTTAGAAGTAATCCCTTCTTTAAGCTTAAATGAAGATTTACTTAGTTTACCTCTTTGACATGAATCACAAAAGTTTTTCTTATTAAAAACAATCTTAGGAAAACCTTTGACTAGATCATGCTTAGCTAACTTATGTAAGTGCTTGAAGTGAACATGACCAAAATGACGATGCCATAATAGTTGTTCACTTGTGTTAGCAACTAAGCAATGTTCTACGGTTTTAGGCAAGCTCAAATAATAAATATTTTTACACCTAATACCGGAAAATAAAACATTTGAATCACAATCAACAATAGTACACAATCCTTCTCCAAAGTTAACCTTGTAACCTTTATCACAAAGTTGACTAATGTAAATGAGATTGTGACATAAACCACTAACAAGATAAACATTAGTAATTAAGGGTTTGGAAGGATTACCAATGATACCTACTCCAATGATGGTTCCCTTTTGATTACCTCCAAAAGTGACTGTTGCACCATCATTGATGCTAATCACTTCGGAGAGCAATGAGGGATCTCCTGTCATGTGTTTGGAGCAACCGCTATCAAGAATCCATCCTTTCCCTTTAGAGCTAATAAGACATTTATTACTCTTCTTCTTTCTCTTGGGTACCTATATAATATACCATAAGCTTATGGTACCCAATGGTTGTTGGGTCCAAGGGGATTAGCCCTTTAGAAGCCAAGTCCAAGTGGACTTCCGCTTCCCAACATAGTTACTATTTCTAATCACATCATGAAAATAGAAATCAACATAAGCATTCCTAACATTTAGACTAGTGTTCTTAGGACCCCAAATAGTGTACATCTTGGGAGTCCTATTCCTAGTTGCATGCATATGTGTTGGATTTCTATGTGGTGCATGCTTCTTAGGAACAAGATTTCTAGCATAGAGATGTGGTGGAGGATATGTATTGTACATTCAAGGATGATATGTATGCTTGGGAACATGCATATTATATGAAGCATAAGGATCATGCATGACATGTGGAGGATGAGCATACATGAAAGAATGATGCGTATGAGCATACGGGTGTATAGGAGCATGTACATGAGTATTTCTCATGTGTGGTTGTGTACGTGTCCGTGGGTGTGGAGCATAGAATGTTTCATGATTATCCACTTGTGAAGTAGGATGTTTCCTACGTGGATGAGTGTTAGTGTACATATAAGCATGGCCTTGCTTTTGGTTTCCACCCTTAGTGGGTTTCTTGCCAAAAGGAAGAGAAGGTGATGTGGTGACATTCTTGGTAGGATTGCTACCTATAGTGTTTTTGACACCACTTGTGGATGCACCGGAGGAAGACCTCACAAAATCTATAGTGACACCACTATAGGAGGTGCGAGCATTAGATGCATTCGCTTTAACAAATCCAAGGCCAACACGATGTGTGGCCGGAAATTGGTTTGCAAGCAAATCATCCAATTGTCCTTTTCCCTTATTGAATCTCACAATACGGGAGGACATGAGCTCATATTTCTCCTTTAAAGAAGAAATGTTGGTATCCAAGGTGGACACCCGTGCTTTGAGCTCGTGCACTTTTAAGAGAATCATTCTCTAAACCCAATTGTGTGTGACGTGTAACTAGATCACTATTATCCTTAGGATGTGTTTGATCTAGTTGAGATTTGAGGGAGTTCACCTCATCTCTCAATGTGACATTTTGAGAAGCTAAGTTTGCTTTCTCAAGAGTTAAAGTATCAACAATGGTGTCATTGTTGATAATGCATGGAATGGATGACTTGCTAACGTTTGATTTCTTTAAGCTAGGGTATCTTTGCATTAAAGATTGGTATTTAGCAAATAGTTCTTCATTAACAATACGAAGTTCATCCATTGTTACCTCGGTGTCATCCGTGTCGGAATCACTCTCATCCAAGAGTGGATCTTCAAGTGCCATGAAACACATGTGGGCGCTCTCACCCTTCTCATCATCGGAATCGCTTGATGAGTCATCACTTGAGTCATCAAATGTACCTACGAGTCCTTTCTTCTTGTCTCTCTTGTTTTTGTCGGACTTGTGGTACTTTGGTGCCTTCCATTTTTCTTTGTTGTTTAGCATTGGGCAATCCCTCTTGATGTGCCCTGGCTTATTACACTTATAACAAAGAGAGGAAGTAGCATTAGTAGACTCAAAACGTTTGTTTGAGGGAAATTTACCTTTGCGAAAGAAGCGTTGGAACTTCTTCGCCATTTGGGCCATTTCACCCAAATCCATCTCGTTCTCGGATTCATCACTTTCGGAGGATGATGAATTGGCGTTGAATGCCAAAGCTTTCTTCTTGGCCTCCGAGGGATTCATCATGGCTCGAATCTTCAATCGGTTATCCCGTCTTACTTCGTAAGACATAAGAGTCCCGATGAGATTCACCACAGTGTAGTTCTTCAAGTCATTGACCTCCTCGATGGCAATTGCTCTTCTTTCCCATTTGGATGTCATCCCCATGATGATCTTCCTTACCTTTTCAGGTTCGGTGTAGATTTGGCCAGGGGCTTCCAATTCATTTGTGATGTCGGTAAAGCGTCCGTACATCGACGCAATGCTCTCATTTTCCTGCATATGAAACAAGTCAAAGTTTTGCACGGCAACATATAACTTTGAAAGCTTTACCTTATTCGTTTTCTCATGGGTAACGATGAGATGGTTCCAAATTTGATATGCACTCTTACATGTGCATATCTTGTTGAACTCATTCGGGTCCAACACACAATGAAGAGCATTCATTGCTTTAGCGTTGTTGACTTCAGCGGACTTCTCGGAAGTCGTCCATTTCTCGAAATCCTCTTCGGTGGGCTCGACGTACTCCTTGTGGAGAGTTCTCCAAAGAGAAGCACTCCTAAGGAATGTCTCCATCCTACACTTCCAATAGCCAAAATTAGTACCATTGAAACGTGGAGGACGTACCGTAGATTGACCTTCAAAAAGTGTGGACGCTCCATCACGGTCGTGATTGTTGTACGTAGGCGGTGGAGGAATGTTGTTGTTATTGGATGCCATAGATAAAACCTTGCGCTCTGATACCAATTGTAAGGATCCTGTCTATGGGGAAAATACTAGAAGGGGGGTTGAATAGTGTTTATGCAAATTTAAAGGAATTTACGCCAAATAAAATGCAATCCAACAAATAGTGCAGAATAGAAAAATGACCCAAAGAGAAATACACGCAAACGCAGAGATGTTTCAAGGGTTCGGATTACCCAAGTCAACTCCCGACTTGTTCCCGGTAATCCTACGTCCCTACCACCCGGATACCACCAGATACTCAAGTTAGAACCCTAAATTGAGGTTTCCTTAAAGCTCACTTGTAGCAACCCTACAAGTGCAATCGAATACAATCGATGTCCTTGACTCCCACAACCAGGGAGCAAGCAAAACCACTCTCACAACCGAGAGCACAATTCAAATAATGAAAGTTATGAAATATGAAAGCAACACTTACAATCACCTATGCATTGAAGTAGAACTTGAAGGAGAAGTGTGATGTGTGTTGAAGAACTCTCTTGGAAGAGAGGAGGAAGCCCTTTCTCTTGACTGCACCAATTTCCTAGAAGATCAATCTTTGGTTCTAGGTTGGAGAGCAAGAGAACAAGATTTGGAAATACTTAGGGCTTTGGATTTGAGAGCTTTGATCTTTGGAAATGAAAGCTTGAGAGATTTTGCAAATGAATGAGTAACCTTCCAATGGAACAGTAGAAGCTCTATTTATAGCTTTCTCAAATCCACAAAACAGTTTAGGCAAAAATCCAATTGGAATCTGTGAGAAAAATCTCAACGGATATAATCTGAACTCGCGACAGTCGACTGTTGAACAATTCACAGTCGACTGTGGCACAGTCAGCAAGGGTAGGTGAGAATTCATAACGGTAACTTACCACGTGGACAGTCGACTGATGAAGCAAAGACAGTCGTCTGTTAAAACAACAGGCGACTGTAATTTCTTCGACAGGCGACTGGCCGAGAGAAGAGTAAGTTAGACAAATACTGGAAATCTCACAAGATACAGGACAGACGACTGATTCAAGTAATATAGTCGACTGATAATCATAACATGCGACTGTAAAACCTTAAACAGACGATTGTCAAAAGCAAGAGAAATTTCCAGAGAGTTGAGTCAAAAAATGACTTACAGACAGGCGACTGTTTCAGCATAGACAGTCGACTGATCTAATAGACAGTCGACTGTATATACAGCATTAGTCGATTGGCCGTAGAAGTCAGATAAAACAGAGTTTGGGCAAGGATAGACAGGCGACTGGTTTACAATACACAGTCGACTGTCACTAGGACAGGCGCCTGTGAATCGTTCAATAGTAGCATGTGCGAAATAATCAGAGAAGGCCCAAAACTATATTGTAATAGTCTGTGCATAACATGTGACTGTAGAACAAAACACAGTCGACTGTTTTTGAGACAGGCGACTGTTATGAACAATCCTAACACAACAAAAGAGAATTGAATTGGGATCAAAGGACAATTGGTCTAATGTAGTCCTATGACAGAATGTAGATGTGTGTGAGTGCTCCATCAAAGTTCTACTTCTAAGCTACATACTAGAAGAGATAAAAGAAAAATTACATTGACAAATAATCTCTTCTTTCCATCGTATGAGCTTGAAGTCTTTACGGAGCTTCAATCATCAATCTACGATCTTCCAATTCATGTCATTTGCCTTCAATGACGTTTGTGAGTCATCTATTGCTAGTTGATCTTCATAATAAGCTTAGGCAATGGATTAACTGCAAAATAGGGGATTAGTCACAAGTATTTATGTTTGCTCATCATTAACACCAAGTATGGAGAAGTCCAATACTCAACATAGTCGACCGAAAACAAGACATGCACCTGTTAACCTTCAGCAGGCGACTGATGCAGGGGATGGAATAAAACAGAGAGATGCACTCTTACTCCCAGTATTCATACAGTCGACTGATAAACAAATGACAGTCGACTGTAAAATAGACATGCGACTGTTTATCCTTAATCAGTCGACTGCTGCAAGAAATGGAAGCAAACAGAGAGTTTCAACATTTGCATTTATGCCTTTCAGATGACTGTTAACCATTTCACATGCGACTGTAAATATACATGCGACTGTAAATACTTCATCAGTCGACTGATGCAAAAAGCTCAAGTAGAGTCAATAAAAGGTTGACTTGAGTAGTGCACCACAGTCGATTGTAGAAGGCTCGACAGGCTTATGGAAATCACCCAGTTGACTGTAAAACCTTTATCGGACAACTGTTGGAGAGCCAGAGACTCCAAATGAGTCTTTGGTCAAGATGATCATATTGGGTTGGATTCTATGATAATCCTAAGGCTCACTAAGATGGTTAAATGCATATGCATGAATGAGTAGACCATCTGTCAAGGCATTACATTAAACCTAGACTCAAAAAGAAGAAAAACACTAAATGAAATATTACATAGATTACATTGTGTAACGACCCGTTTCCCGGGCCCGTTACTTTTTGGTATTTGCGCAGGTCCTGCAGTTAACCAGTGAAAACAAAATAGCCACGATGCAGAGATGTACAAAAATACCCAAATAGTGTCCAATTATTACATCCATATTGTACAAAAATTGTCCAACAATCGTACATGAAGGAAAGTAAATACAACTGGAAACAACTCTGAAAGCTGCAGACTCATGGTCGAATTCTGGCGCTATTAACTCTAGAGCATCTGCCTCCATATATACGTCATCTGCGGTGCCACAGAGATGGAATCATAGGTAAGTCACAACAATTCTAGCAATAGAAACAAAGTAGTGCAAAAGTATGGAACAGACTATAGTAAACAAAAGATGGTCATGCATGTGCAAAAAGTAAAGTATGGGCAGACAGGTATGTAAGAGAATAAGTAAAGTACTGGTAACTGCTCAGGTGTGGTATGTAATGCATAAAGTAAAGATGACTGTACAAGTGCAAAAATAACGACTGTGGCGTGGTATGTGGTAGTAACAATATTTTGACCAATGGGATAGCAATAGTAAGGCAACCAGGTTAATAATGTTTTGACCAATCGGTAATGGGATGACAATAGATAGACTTAGTAATACTTATGATGGGCGTCGTTTGACTATCTAATAGTGTAAGCAGGCCTAATAATAAGAAGTCTAACTTAACTCCCAAATCAGCCAGTCAGTCAGGGCTTGAAGGCACAGGTCACTTCAAAGACTGCAGGAACAAGTCCATTGGTTGACCAACCCCCTTCACATTCCTTTCTAGAAACTGATTTGGTCGTAATTTAAGACTGATGCACTAGCTTGTTTGTTCATTGTGCCACTATATTGTTCTACTTACTAAGTCAAGACTACTCGAACGTGATAGAACGGTATAATAATGAGCGGTCTTAAATTACGACCAAATCAGTGTCTAGAAAGGAATGGGAAGGGGATTGGTCAACCAATGGACTTGTTCCTGCGGTCTTTGAAGTGACCTGTGCCTTCAAGCCCTGACTGACTGGCTGATTTGGGAGTTAAGTTAGACTTCTTATTATTAGGCATGCCTACACTATTAGATAGTCAAACGACGCCCATCTTAAGTATTACCAAGTCTATCTATTGTCATCCCATTAACGATTGGTCAAAACATTATTAACCTGGTTGCCTTACTATTGCTATCCCATTGGTAAAAATATTGTTACTACCACATACCACGCCATAGTCGTTATTTTTGCACTTGTACAGTCATCTTTACTTTATGCATTACATACCACACCTGAGCAGTTACCAGTACTTTACTTATTCTCTTACATACCTGTCTGCCCATACTTTACTTTTTGTACCTGCATGACCATCTTTTGTTTACTATAGTATGTTCCATACTTTTGCACTACTTTGTTTCTATTGCTAGAATTGTTGTGACTTACCTACGGTTCCATCTCTGTGGCACCGTAGACGATGTATATATGGAGGCAGATGCTCTAGAGTTAATATCGCCAGAATTTGACCATGAGTCTGCAGCTTTCAGAGTTGTTTCCAGTTGTATTTACTTTCCTTCATGTACGATTGTTGGACAATTTTTGTACAATATGGATGTAATAATTGGACACTATTTGGGTATTTTTGTACATCTCTGCATCGTGGCTATTTTGTTTTCACTGGTAACTGCAGGACCTGCGCAAATACCAAAAAGTAACGGGCCCGGGAAACAGGTCGTTACACATTGCTTTCCTTAGAGTATATGGCTACAGTCTTGATGCCTTGATGCTCCCTATCATCTCCAAGCTTTGGTACCCCTTGAGCCCAAGCTTTGGCCCTTATCCACTAGATGTCCATCCTTACACCAAGTGTTTAGTCTCAAAAAATGATACTCTTGAAATGTAACTAAGAGACCAAAACAAAAGAGTCATTAGCAACAACATAATGTTGTGATCATCATCAAAATAACATTGGTATGAAACACCAATACTCAACAATCTCCCCCTTTTTGATGATGACACACATTATGTAAAACATAAAGAAATAAAGCACACTGCTAATGAGCTCTCCCTACTTATATGCACCAATTGAAAAATGAGATATACAATTGAGAATTACTCAGCATACCAAACGAAATAATGAGGAACCAATGTGACATATAATAGGTATGGATTACATAAACCAATTGCAATAAGAATATAACATGCACACATGAACGGTTTACATAATCCCCGCATATCTCTTCCCATAGATATAACTCTCCCTAAAATACATATGTATGAAATACAATATTTACATAATGCATATATCTCTCCCCCTTGACATCGTCAAAAAGGTGGACATCAATAATATCCCCCTTGTCATCTTAATCAAAGATGTGACAATATGCAAGAGTAAAGAAATGTATGATACCAAATTTGTAAAACTTAGTGGGTATAATTCACTATCACATGCTCCCCCTAGATCATAGAAATGGTCAAATTTTTGACATCTAGGATCTAATACCCATTGTAAAGTAGGAGATAAACAATCTCTAACAATTGAGATAATACCAATTGTAGGGGAAAAATCTTGAAAGATAATCCTCTTTAGAAATTGTTAAACATAAATGGAGCCATGGGCCTAAAGTGTATCAAAGCTATAGATATGGAAAAATCAAGCTTCAATGATACACATTGACATTGCCAAAACAAAATATAACATGAAACATGTTGGCAATATACAAGGGGTTGAGTTTGAGACCAAAACTAACCAATAGTAACCATTGATCTCAAAAACATCCCGAAATGAGAGTTTAAATATGTTTTAAAATTATTTTAAACATACAACATATTAACTCCCCCATTGTCATACAGATGGATCAATAAAAACATGCATGACAATGTATTCCCCAAGGTCCCCATTTTCATGAAAAATAAATTTGAAAATATTTTCAAAATCATGAAACACACACAAACAATAGGTATGCTAAAAATAAACATTTAAGCACAATACCCATGCAATATGCATATGTGTGAGGAACCTAAACATTAGGAAACCAAACCCAAGAGGAGTTTGATTTCCTAATGTAATCACATGAGGTGATCACATCCCTAACTAGAGAGTTGATGTATCTATCCCTCTCTTGCACACTACACCTAGTGGGAATCCATAAACTCAAGGATTTCCTAAGCAGGGTTTTGCCTTTGCAAGATGGGTGGATGTAGCATGCTTAGGTGTAGAAATAAATTTCTTGGCATGCATAAAGTGAGGATTTTGCTTCTTAGCAAAAAAATGAAGGATTTTCATTATTCTTCACCACCTTGTGATTTGCATGCTTCTTGTTGGAGTTATTGTTATACAAGAAAGCATGGTGATTCTTCTTAGGTGCTTTTGCAATATTTTTGTATTTGCACCAAAAGAAGAATTAGTGGTGGGTTTGGTAACCACCTTTGAAGTGTATCTCAAACCTCCTCTATGGTTTGCCGGATGTTGTTTTTCAAGCAAACCATGGAGTGAATCCCTAGCATGAACAAAGCTTATGATCTTTTGGGATTCCTCTTCGCATTTCAACGTAAGTTGTTGTCTAAGCTAAGATTTTGAGCTAATAATTTTTCATTAGAAATGCTCAAATCCTGAACTTGAGAGAGAAGTATGTCTCTCACACTAGTGTTACAAACATGCAAAGCATCATTATCATTTACACTAGTAGATTCTAAGGCATGCAACCTACTCATAGCATTTTTAAATTTAGCTTTCAATTTCGCATATGAGTCGATGCACTTATTTGCCCCATTGGAGACCATATTGAAGCGGTATTCGAGCTTCTCGTATGATAGCTTCTCCTCGACTTCCTCGTCGCTTTCCTCCTCGTTAGAGCTAGACGAAGACTCTTCCCCCTTTGCCATGAAGCACATTTCCTCATTGGGGTTGAGCCACGCCTCTACCTCTTCATTGCTTGAACTCGAGAAGATTGATGAAGAATCATCAAAAGCCGTGAAGCACATATGAGCTCGCTTCTTGTCGTCCTCTTCTTCATCACTTGATGTGTCCTCATCGGAGTCATTAAATATGCCGACAAGTCACTTCTTTTGGTTCTTGAACTTGGACTTGCCTTTCCAATGCTTCTTCCCTTTATCCTTATAAGTCTTTTTGGTGGGTTTGGAAGGGAATTTGGTAGATCGATGAGCTTTGCCACTACAAGTGTAACAAGTAAGAATCTTGTTAGAATCGAAGGCAAACTTTTAAGAAGATTTACCTTGCTTGCTTTTGAGGAATGCTCTTAGTTGCGTGGCAAGTTCCATGATTTCATCTCCACTAGCCTCATCTTTTTCATCTTCTTCACTAGGAGCTTCTTGATGGAATTTCTTCCTCCATTTGATTGGCTCCTCATTGACATGGAATGCAACCCCCTTTTGCTTCTCAGGCTTCTCAGGCTTAGTTGGTTGAATCTCATTCTTGTGTTGAAGCTTCACTTCGTATGCCATGTAATTCCCAATGCACTCCTCAACGGTATATTTGGACTGCCATTAGACTCCAAAATCTCGTTGGCCTTTGACTCCAATTGAGATGTGAGTGAGTCAAGGATCTTCTCTACCGATCCTCTTGGAAAATCACCTATCCAAGTCCTTCTAAATCGTTCACGGTGTCTGTGAACCTTGTGAACATTTCTAAGATTCCTTCCTGCATCCTAAACATTTCATATTTAGATCTAAACACGCTTTGTTTAGATTTCTTTACCTTGGATGTCCCTTCAAAAGTAATCTCCAAGATATACCAAATTTCGTTGGCCGATTTGCATATGGAGATGCGGTTGAACTCATTCGGAGTGAGGATGCAATGGAATGTGTTCATAGCCCTCGCATTGAATTTGATAGAGTCCTTCTATGCTTTTGTCCTTGATGACGCAGGTGTAGTAGGATTCTCAAAAGGTGACTCCGTGATGTCCCAAAGGTCTTGCCCTCCAAGTAGATCATCATCTTGATCTTCTAACTTGGGTAGTTGGTTCCGTTGAAGAGCGGGGATCGAACGGTTGATAGACCTTCTTCATGAGACATGGATGAAGCATTGTATGCCATCTTTGTTGTATGCCACAACCTCGCTTTGATACCAATTGTAAGGACGGTCTACCTTGCAATACTAACAACAAACATTCTATAGGGGGAGGGAGGTGAATAGAGTAATGACAATAAATTGTGCAATTAAAATTTAACTTGTAAATGCGGAATAATAAATGCAAGATGAATTAATCAACCCAATCAATCCAAACGACTTGGGTACATCCAGCCACACCAATATTCACTATATTTTCAACAAAGAGAAGTGAATACAAATCCCACAAAGAGATACCTCACATAGAGGATTTTGTCCCACACAAGAACCAAACCAACCCTACACAAGGGTCTAACTCCCACATAGAGAATTACTAACTTCCACACAACGAAATAGGGTTAGTCCTACACTAGGACACCAAACTCCCACAAAGAGAGTAACTCACACAAAGAGAGTATCTAATTCCCACAAAGAGAATTAGGGTTTCAAAGAAACACAAAGTAAAACAAATACTCTTACCTATGCCTTGAGATGAACTTACTCATAAATGAATGCAAGGCATGGAAGAGGATCTCCAAGTGATGAGATTAGCTTGAAAGCACTTGGATGATTTCCCTTGAGCTTGACTTCAATGCATGAAGGAGAGAATGAGCTCTAAGATGAAAATGAGAGAGTCTAAGAGTGGCTTAATTAAAATCTAATGATTTTCAATAGCATCAAGAAGCTCTAATGAACTCAGCCCTCTCATATATATAGGA
Organism: Scilla litardierei; assembly: GCA_030789695.1. Classification (NCBI taxonomy): domain Eukaryota; kingdom Viridiplantae; phylum Streptophyta; class Magnoliopsida; order Asparagales; family Asparagaceae; genus Scilla; species Scilla litardierei. The sequence continues at coordinate 295,021,239 of CM061142.1, read as the reverse complement.
ACCCTATAGGAACTCTCAAAAGCCAAGAAAACAGCCAAAAACAAAAGGTTGTAACAACTAGATTTTGGGCTGAAACGTCACAGACAGTCGACTGATGAAAAAATGATAGTCGACTGTCCAATGGCTAAATAAATCCCAACGACTATAATCTGAGCCACGACAGTCGAATGATGAAGACGATACAGTCGATCGAAAACAGGACATGCTCCTGTTAAACCTTCAGCAGGCGACTGTAGCAGGGGATGGAATAAAATAGAGAGATGCACTCTTACTCCCAGTATGCATACAGTCGACTGACGAATAAATGACAATTGAATGTAAAATAGACAGGCGACTGTTTATCCTTCATCAGTTGACTGCTGCAGTAGATGGAAGCAAACAGAGAGTTTCAACGTTCTCACTTATGCCTTTCAGACGACTGTTGACCATTTCACAGGCGACTATAAATATACAGGCGACTGTAAATACTTCATCAGTCGACTGGTGCAAAAAGCTCAAGTAGAGTCAATAAAAGGTTGACTTGAGCAGTGCACCATAGTCAACTGTAGAAGGCTCGACAGGCGACTGGAAATCACCCAGTCGACTGTAAAACCTTCATCAGGCAACTGTTGGAGAGCCAGAGACTCCAAATAAGTCTATGGTCAAGATGAGCCTATTGGGTTGGATTCTATGATAATCCTAAGGCTTACTAAGGTGGTTAAATGCATATGCATGAATGAGTAGACCATCTATCAAGGCATTACATTAAACCTAGACTCAAAAAGGAGATAAGCAATAAATGAAATATTACATAGATTACATTGCTTTCCTTAGAGTCTATGGCTTCAGTCTTGATGCCTTGATGCTCCCTATCATCTCTAAGCTTTTGGCACCCCTTGAGCCCAAGCTTTGGCTATTATCCACTAGATGTCCATCCTTACACCAAGTGTTTAGTCTCCAAAAATGATACTCTTGAAATGTAACTAAGAGACTAAAATAAGAGAGTCATTAGCAACAACATAATGTTATGATCATCATCAAAATAATATTGGTATGAAACACCAATACTCAACAGCTTGGCGACGGGTGTCACTGGAATAGGGGGTGGCAGAGCTTCGGGTGAGATGGGTTGGGCTCATGAGGAGAGATGCAAGGTGAAGGAGTGAGTGTCGTCGTGGCGTAGGGGAAACCACGTGATGGTTTTGGTGAGGGGTGAGATGAGGGGATTAAATGGGGCACCAAAGTCGTCGATATGGTATGGTAGGTAGGCCGGGCCGGCTTGAAGAGAGAATGTAGACAAAAAGAAATAAATAGGGGGAAGACGGTTTGAGAAAAAAAGATTCAACCTATGGGAGATCGGGTACAGAATAAATAAAAGAAAACTCAAGCTCAAGAAAGACGAAGAAAAAGTAGCTGCCTATGCTTGCATGTCTCGTTTCGGTTCGTCTCAATCCTCTAGCACCATCCTCAAGTTCTTGGTATACTTCTGAGCGTCCTTCGTAAAATTTCGTTGAAGAGGACTACCATGAATATATCCAAGCATTCGTAGAATGATTACTAGACTTGTGAATACCAACGGTGCGTTATCTATACCAACGACATCATCAATTATTCATAATGTGTATACTTGGTCTTGGAAGTAGTCTTCGAGATGTTGACTTTCAATTAATGACATCCTCTTCTTAGATCCAACCTTTGCTTGATCCTTTAATATAATCAATGCAAGGAAAACGATGTTTGTTCTCCATAGTCATCTCATTCAGCGAACAATAGTCGATATTCTTACGCCAAGATCCATTCTTCCATGAGCATTCCAAGTTTAGGTCGTATCCATTCATTTTGCAACAAATCATCCATTCGAGCCTAAAGCTTAAATAGCGTTGTGTGTAAAGTGCCTTTGATACTGATTGAGTGTCTGACACCACATGAAATAAAAACTCGAAGACGTGATCCAAAATAATCCTAGGAGATCATTCAGAAATATGTCCATGAGTTCTCGAATCACTTCAGCTTTCCTTGGCTCAACTTACATCGCAGTTGTCACTGTCTCCATAACTCTAGCCTGATCTTTACCGGTCCTTCTAATCTGCTCCAGTTTTCAGACTTGAACTTCTGGTGATCGAAAATTCGAACGCTTACAAAAGGATGTAGCCAGAGTTCAGGCAAACTGAACGTCATAATGAATATTCTAAGAATAAGAAGGTCGATCGAAAGGCAATGACATACTAAAAGAAGGATGAGGAAGATGAAGCGAATGAATGGTCCCAGAAGATCACTCTAAGTTGATGAAGGAGATTACTAGTAAAAGGGTGTATAAAGATACACTCAGAGGATGGAACAAAAGTCCAAGGGTTCAAAGAATGGAATGAGGGCCAAACAAAATGGAAAATAAGGACACTTCACCCGTATATCCTATACAGGTGAGAACTCGAGACATCCTATACTTGAGGTCAATTTGAGTATTTCTTACTGTACATTCAGATCTATCTATATTGTTCACGAGATAGTTAGCGTGGACCTGCATGGGCCACCAAACTTGTAACGACCTGCTCTTAGGGGGCCATTACTTGTTTGAATACTTGCAGGTCTGCAGATCACCAGTAAAAACATTATAGCCATGATGTAGAGATGTATAAAAATACTCAAATAGTGTCCATTTATTACAATCCATATTATACAACAAGGATACATGCAAGAAAAGAAGTACAAATAGTAATACGTCATGACATGAACTCTAAAACTACAGCCCCAGGGTCGAATTCTCGCTCCTCATACTCAAAATCCTCTTCTTCTACATGTACGTCGTCTGATGGTGCCACGAAGATGGAACCGTAGGTAAGTCACAATAATTCTAGAAATAGTAGTAAAAGCAGTGTACACGTATGGAAATGAACATGCTATGGAAACTAACTACATGCATTCATGCAAATGCGACACGTAAAGGAACAGTAGTCATACATGCAAGTGCGATAAGTAATGTATGAGAGCAAGAACTATGACATGGTAACAAAGCATGTAAGGTAGCAGCAATAGTAAGATAAGCAGGCATGTTGAGTAACAACAATAAGACAAACATGCAGCAATGTAGTTGGGCAAGTAGTAACTAAACTACGGGACTCAAGTTGGAGAGCATGATATGCAACCATTGAGTTCATATTTTGCCTGGGTGCGCTTTACCCAGACGGAACTGACATAGCTAGCGGTAGATGTTTGTCGACACAGGCAGTATGTAAGGTTTTGCCTACATAGGCAGCATGTAAGGTTTTGCTGACACATGCATCTATGTTTGTCGACGTAGGCAGCATGTAGATGAACTCCAGTCACTCCCACACTCTCTCAAACTATGAGTTACTCCAAACCCCAGTGATGTGCCATATGAATCAAGTATATGTTTATTACGAGATGTTCCACAAGATATTTCACAAGATATTCCACAAGATATTCCACATGAGATTCACAAGATTTCACATGATATTCTATACGATAGTTCAATATCATGCATTTATATTGGATGACATGTAGCACGTGACATAACTATTTAAACGTAAGCAATCATGCAACAAGTGTATCCAAAGTCCATGCATGGTTTTCAAGTAATAAGTATCAGAATACAGTAAATAACGGTGAACAAGACAAGTGAGTTATCATGATGATGAAAAGGTTGAAGTAACTCTTTTAAAAGTATTTATAATTAATGGTTGCAAACTGATGATAATTGAAATTCTAACATTGATCCATGCATACACGGCCAGTCAGGTTTGGCTAAGAAGGTCACTATCCCTGCAGCAGGGTGATCCAAACTTTGACACAAACAATCATAGACACCGGGTGGTACCAATGTTAAAATAGCAATTATCACATCTGCTCCATTAATTATATTAACAAACAGTAGAGTTTTCCTATTTACTATGATAGTGAAACCAGGATTGCTGATTGACTGGCCAGAACAAAGCGAATGCTAAAACATTTGAGGATGAGGACAAGTCCAACAACTATGATGCTAATTCTATGCTTCGAGCATGTGATATTTCCATTAGTACACAGTTTACACAAGTAGATGCGCATGCTACAACCACCAAATTTGAAAGTTGGCAATGTCGTATGCTCACGTTAATAGTCATTCTAAGACTATAAGTTTAGTTTCCTGATTAATTAGGTCTCTAGTCGTTTATTCAGGTCAATAGCCGTTCTGAGGCTATTCATGAAATCCTAAGTTCATGCTATTACACTTGCTTAACTTCTAAACCTAGAATAGGGTGACTTACTTGTTTGAGGATTGTCGTAAAAAAGACAAGTCTGGAGCTAAGGCTATCGGGGGCGCTTGTGCACGAGAATCGGTTCCTGCAATCACAAGAAAGTATCGGTTATAGGCCTTACCATTTTCTATCTATTTTTATTAGTTGTTTCTAATTTTAGTATAGCTTAAAACAGGTCAAAACGTTTGCTAATAATTTTTAGATAAGCTAGACATGAGGAAAACAATTTTATTTAGGAAGAAAATATTTTTCTGAGGCTCATATGCCTTTTTTATAATTTTTGAAAGCTTAAAATCAATTTTATATATTTAAAATGAATTTAAAACTAATTTTCTAGATTAGAAAATAGATATGTCAAATATTTAAAGATTTATTTAAAGAAATGTATCAGTCAAAATATTTCATATGACCTGTCAAAACGTTCATCTTGATTAGCAGAATACGACTGTATTTTTGTATTTGAAAAATATGTGTAAGATTTGAAGATACAAATTTTAAAGGCCAAATAGAAATAAGTATGTATAACTTCCAAAAAATATTTTTAACAAAATAGTTTTCTGATTGGGATGATTCCAGCGTCCACGCGTTCTACGCGACGCGCTAGATTTTCTGATGGTCACTGGATATTTTTCTGACTTGTATATTATTTACTATCAGTTTAATTTATTACACACTTATATAATACTATATTATATATAGAGAATAACGTAGAAAAGGTGGCATCTGATCTAATAGATCAGGTGCCAAGACACAAAAAATAGAAAGTACAAGCCCCACATGAGCTTGTACTTTCTGTGGGGCCAGCCTTTTTGTGTCTTGCACGTGATCTACATGATTCTCTTATATATATACACACACACACACTTAGTATTTTATACATATATAGTAGTATACGCTCATATATTACTCTCCTCTTCAACGTGCATGCATCATCGAAGGAGGGGAGGGGGTTTCGTCCTTCGACAGAGTCACCGATGTCGACAAGCGGGTAAGGCGGTGGTGGCGAGGCAGTTGGCCAATGGCGTGAGGTCGACGACGGCGACCGGCGATACCGAGGGTCGTGTGGTGGCAAATGGCGGCAGAAAGCATGGGCTCAGGCTTGGTTCGAGTTGAATGCGGCTCGTTGGGGGTCTGAGGCGCACGGCAGAGGAGGGGGTGGGGTGCAGTCGGAGGAGGGAAGGCAAAGGTGGTGTCTGGTGGCGAGGCATGCCATTGGCGACTACGGCGATCTCACGAGAGAGGGCTTCACTGTCAGGGGATATCAACGACGTGAGCAGGAGAGAGGCAGGAGGCGAGGCACATGGCATCGCCCCAGTGGAGACTGGTGGTCGGAGCTTAGATGAGGGAGGTGGAAGTCTGCTCGGTGGCACCGAAGAGGAAGCAGAGCAAGCACAGGGATGAGAGGAGAGGTGAACGGGGGGGTGCTATTGCTCGAGTTGGAGGGGGCTCCGATGGACTGGTGGCTCAGGTTTTCCAGCGTATGGAGGTAGAAATAGTGCTACGTGGCACGGCGATCGGGGAAGGGCATGGCGCGGCAATCGACGGAGGGGGTCGTTGGGCCTGGGGCTCGTTGGCGACGAGGGTAGTTGTGAGGAGCAACGGTGGCAGTGAGCAATGCAATGGAGGGGAGAAGAAAAACTGGGTTGCATGGAGAGATTACTTTGAGCTCGAAGCTCGTCGCGGTGGCATTGTAGGTAGAGAGGGGTGACGTCCTTTGCTTGGGGTTGCCAGTGACTTCGTTGGAGGATGGAGATAGCAACGCTGGAGGAGTGAAGTCAAGGGAAAAATGGGGTGTTGCAGTGGGGGCTTGTGGCTAGGGCGTCGGTGGGCTGAGGGGCAGAGGCGAGACGGAGGAGCTGCAGGCGGAGCTCTGGCGAAGAGCAGCGTGCAGCGACGAGGAGCAGAGGCCCGACCGTGAAGTGGGTTTTGTTTTCTGCTAGGAGAACGAAGGGAAGGGGGTTTTAAATAGATAATTAAAGTAATTAAAAATAATAAAATATAAACTACTTACTCAAATTTATTTATGAGATACTTAATTAGTTTGGTAGGACTTTAGACTAAGTGTGGATTTTGGGATTCTTGTGTATCACATGGGCTGCCATGTTAGGTAATTAACTAGGTAATTAGGTGATATTAAAAGCTAAATGTAAATGGCAAAAACGAAATTAGTTAAATACATGAAAATTATGATTTTGCCCCCCGAAACTAAACGTGTCCGAAAAATTACTAAAATAGTACCACAGGTCCGTATCGTCGTAGGGATCATTAAAATGAAGTCAAATTAATGTTTAAGTGACGAAATAAATAGAAAAAATCATTTACTTATTTTGAAATCGTTAGAAATCATTTAAATACGGAAATACGTGCACGACAAAAACAGGCCGTTACAGACATATTATAGCCATTGCAGATTTTCTTTCTTGGCTTTTTCCTTGGGTTTTTTGGGTTTTTTGGGGCCTCTTATAAATAGGAGTTGGCTTAATTCATTAAGAACTCTTGGAACCATTGAAGATCGTTACAGATCATTAAGCCACACTCCTAATTCTCATTTCCCTCTTAGAGGTCTCTAATCTCTTCATGCATGAAGCTTAGCTCAAGGAAAATCATCCAAGTGCAATCAATCACATCTCATCACTTGAAGATCCTCTTCCATGCATTCATCTTCATATTGAGTATGTTCATCTCAAGGCATAGATAAGAGAGTTTATTTCATTATTGTGTAAGTTGAAACCATAGCTTTCTTTGTGAGCGCTAGTTCCTCTCTTTGTGAGAGGTTAACCCTTGTGTAGGATTGGTTGACTACTGTTTGTGTGAGAGTTAAAGTCTCTCTACGTAAGAGTAATGATTGCTCTGTGTGAGAATCCAAAATCCTCTGTGTAAGAATCAAAAATCCTCTGTATGAGGTATCTCTGTGTGAGATTGTATTCACTCTCTTTGTGAGAATTATAGTGAATATTTGTTGTTGCTGGACGTACCCAAGTTTAGGAAACCAGGGTAAAATCTTGTGTTTGCGTTTGCTGATTGTGGTGTTTAAATTCCTCTTGTATTTATAATTCCGCATTTGCAAGTTTTATTTTTAAATACGCAATTTGTGCCATTACACCATTCACCCCATCTAGTGTGTGTTGTTAGTATTACAGGGGATAAACAGTTCTTACAATTGGTATCAGAGCGATGTTATAGCATACAACAATGATGGCATTCAACGCTACATCCGTGTCTCATGAAGAAGGTCTATTAACCGTTTGACCCCCACTCTTCAATGGAGCCAACTACCCAAGTTGGAAGATCAGATGATGATATACTTGGAGGGTCAAGATCTATGGGACATCATGGAGTCGCCATTTGAGAAGCCTACTGCACATGTGGCTACAAGGACAAAGGCCGAGAAGGACTCGATCAAATTCAATGTAAGGGCAATGAATGCATTCCATTGTGCCCTCACTCACAATGAGTTCAACCGCATCTCCATGTGCAAAATGGCTAACGAAATTTGGAATACTTTGGAGATTTTTTTATGAAGGGACGACAAAGGCAAAGAAATCTAAACAAAGCGTATTTCGATCTAAATATGAGTTGTTTGAAATACAGGAAGGTGAAAGCATCTCGGAGATGTTCACAAGGTTCACTGATATTGTGAACGCTTTGGAAGGACTTGGAAATGTGATTTTCCAATAGGATCGAGTGGAGAAGATCCTTGACTCACATCTCAACGAGAGTCAAAGGCCAATGGGATTTTGGAGTCGAATGACATTTCCAAATACACCGTTGAGGAGTGCATTAGGAATCTCATGGCGTATGAAGTCAAGCTTCAACACAAGAAGGAAATTCATCCATCCAAGCCCTAGAAGCCGGAGAAGCAAAAAGGGGTTACATTCCATGTCGAGAAGGAGCCAATCGAGTAGAGAAAGAAATTCCATCGAGAAGCTTCTTCTGAAGAAGAAGTGGATAGTGATGATGATTTCTTGGAGCTTGCCAAGCAATTCAAAGCATTCCTCACAGGCAAGTAAGGTAAATCTTTATCAAAGTTTGTCTCCAAGTCTAACAATTCTATTTGTTTCAATTGTATAAGAAAAGGTCATCTTTCTACCGAATGCCATTCCAAACCCTACAAAGAGACTTGCAAAGGGAAAGGGAAGAAACAATGAAAAGGCAAGTCCAAATTCAAGAACCAAAAGAAGGGACTTGTTAGTACATTCGATGACTCAGATGAGGACTTATCAAGTGACGAAGATGATGATGACAAGGAGCAAGCCCACATGTGTTCACAGAATTGGAAGATCTTTCTTCAAGATCTAGCAATGAAGAGGTGGATGATTGGCTCAAGACCAATGAAGAAGTGTGCTTCATGGCAAAAGGGGAAGAGTCATCATCAAGCTCTAGCGAGGAGGAAAGCGATGATGAAGTTGAGGAGGAGCCAAAGTTATCATACGAGTAGCTTGAAACCGATATAATGTGGCCTCCAATGTGGCAAGTAAATGCATCGACTCATATGCTAAATTGAAAGATAAATTTAAGAATGCTTTGGGTAGGGTGCATGAATTAGAATCTACTACTGTAAATAATAATGATTTGCATATTTTTGACACTAGTGAGAGAGACACGCTTCTCTCTCAGGTTAAGGATTTGAGCATTTCTAATGAAAAATTATTAGCCCAAAATCTTAGCTTAGAGTCACGCAATCAACAACTTACGTTGAAACGTAAAGAGTAATCCCAAAAGCTCAAAAGCTTTGTTTATTCTAGGGATTCACTCCATAATTTATTGGAAAAACAACATCCGGTAAATCATAGAAGATGTTTGGGATACATTCCAAATGTGGTGACCAAACCCACCTCTAATTCTTCTTATGGTGCAAATTCAAGAAATATTGCTAAAGAAGAATCACCATACTTTCTTGTATAAAAATAGCACCAATAAGAAGCATGTAAATCACAAGGTGGTAAGGAAACACAAAAATCTTTCATTTTTTGATAAGAAGCAGAATCCTCACTTTATGCATGCCAAGAAATTTATTTCTACACCTATGCATGCCGCATCCACCCATCTTGTAAAGGCAAAACCCTTGCATAGGAAATCCTTAAGTCTTTGGATTTCCACTAAGTGTAGTGTGCAAGAGAGGAATAGATACATCACCTCTCTAGTTAGGGATGTGATCACCTCATATGATTACATTAGGAAATCAAACTCTTCTTTGGTTTGGTTTCCTAATGTTTAAGTTTCTCACACATATGGGTATTGCATGGGTATTATGCTTAATGATTACTCTTAGGATATACATTGATTGTGTGTGAATTTCCATGTTTTTGAAAATGTTTTCAAAATTATGGTTTTCATGAAAATGGAACCTTGGGGAATACATTGGCATACATGCATTTTTTGATCCATTTATATGTCAATAGGGGAGTTAATATGTTAAGTATGTTTAAAATTATTTTAAAACATAGTTTAACTCTCTTTTTGGGTTTTGATTGATATCATTATTTTCAGTTGGTTATTATGGTCTTGATCTTAGCCTATTGATGTTGCCAACTCTTTTGATGTTATATTCTCTTTTGACAATATCATTTGTATCATGAAGATTGATCTTGTCATTTCTATGCTTTGATACACTTTAGGCCCATGGCACCAATTATGTTTTACAATTGGTAAAGATTTTTATCTTTTTCTTTACAATTGGTATTGACAATAGAAGTCAATAATTTGACCATTTCTATGATCTAAGGGAGCATGGGATAGTGATTGATACCCACTAAACTTTTACGTTTGGTATCATACATCTCTTTATCTCTTGCTTGTTGTCACACTTTTATTTGAGAGGGATATGGATTGATGTCCACCTTTTTGACAATGACACGGAGGAGTGGGATAATGGATTATGTAAATCATACATATGCATTTATGGGGAGAGAGTTTCTCATATATGTTAGAGATTTATGACAATTGGTTTATGTAATACATGCCTATTATATGCACCATTCTTTTCAATTGGTTATCTATTATTTTACAATTGGTGCATATAAGTACAGAGAGCTCATTAGTATGTGCTTTATTTCTTTATATGTTTACATAATGTGTGTCATCATCAAAAGGGGAGATTGTTTGGTATTGGTGTTTCAGACCAATATTATTTTGATGATGATCACAACATTATGTTGTTGCTAATGACTTTCATGTTTTAGTCTTATGATTATCAAATGAAGAATAGCATGATTTGAAGACTAATAGCTTGGTGCAAGGATAGACATCAATAAGAGCATAGCCAAAGCTTGGGACTTGATAAAGAGAAGCTCATCAAGAGATGCCAAAGCTTGGAAGATGATGGGGAGCATCAAGGCATCAAGAGGTTGAAGCTTAGAGTCTAGGAGAAGCAACGTAATCCATGTAGGGGTGGAAATTCGGGCCGGCCCAGTCTTATCAGGCTGGGCCGGCCCGGTCTAATTTTCCTAAAGGATCGGGCCAGCCCAATAAGACTTCGTGCCATTACAGTGCGGCCCGGGCACGGTCCGATAAAAATTCGGGACGCCTGGTCCGGTCCAATAGGATTGAAAGAATTATTGGGCTCTGTTGTTTATTAAATTTTCACACCCCCTCTGTTAATGATGTATCTTTAAATGCTACTAGAATTTAATTTAGAATGCAAACTACATTCAAATTCTATAGCAAATTGATAGTTCAGCATAGGAGCTTTTTTCTCAGAGTAAATTCTCGTGTAATGAATTTTTAGAATATGAACTCAAGCTATCCACAAGATGTCCATCTAGCTTATTTTTCTGTTTGCAAGTTTGAATTGAGCTATTTTGTTTTGTGAAAATTGTATGTTTCAATGATTGGTTTATGATTAAGCTACTTTGTTTTGTAAATCGAGCTACTTTATTTGAATCTAGCAAACTCAAAAGGATTCCGTACTGTGTCGTGACGCCCAATAAGCCAAATAGTTTGGCCCAGGCCGGCACGAAAATGAACAGTGCCGTGACGGCCCAGGCCGATAAGGATTTCGGGCCAAAATTGCCGGCCCAGGCACGGTCTTATCATGTCGTGCTATCGTGTCGGGCCAAACATTGCCACCACTAAATCCATGTAATATATTTTTTTACTTGCATTTCTCTTTTTGAGTCTAGGATTATTGTAATGCCTTGATAGATGGTCTACTCATTCATGCATATGCATATAACCATCTTAGTGAGCCTTAGGATTAACATATAATCTAATCCAATATGTTCATCATGCCAAATGACTCAATTGGAGTCTCTGGATCTCCAACAGGCGACTGTTGAAGGAAGGACAGGTGACTGGGTGATTCCAGGTGCCTGGCCGACCTTCTATAGTCGACTGATGTGCACAACTCAAGTCAAATATTTATTGACTCGTTCTTGAGCTTTTGGAATAGACGACTGAAGTTTATTATTCAGGCGTCTGTCTTTCATCAGGTGCCTGGGAATTGTCCTACAGTCGTCTGTGTGCCAAAGTGCGTAACTTGCATTTTCTGGTCATCAACCCATGGCTGATTCAGATTTTACAGTCGCCTGTATAATTTCAGGCGCATGGACTTTGGTCATTAGTCGTCTGGATGCACAATTGCGTAAGTTGCATTCTCTAAGTTTCTGTCCATCCCAAGTGATAGTCGCCTGCTGAAGTATATTCAGTCGCATGCTCATTTACAGGAGTCTGTGTAGTCTTCTACAGTTGCCTGTCATGGCTCAGATTATATCCATTGGGAATTTTATAGACGTTGATGAATCAAATGTCTGTCATTCTTCGGTCGACTGTCTTTTCTGTAAAATGCCAGATTATAGCCGTTGCAGATTTTCTCTCTTGGCTTTTTCCTTGGGGTTTATGGGGTTTTTGGAGCTTCCTATAAATAGGAGTTGTCTTAATTCGTTAAAACTTTTGGAACCAATGAATATCATTAAGGATCATTAAGCCACACTCCTAATTCTTGTTTCCCACTTAGAGCTCTCTAATCTCGTCATGCATTGAAGCTTAGCTCAAGGAAAATCATCCAAGTGAAATAAATCTCATCTCATCACTTGGAGATCCTCTTACATGCATTCATCTTTATATTAAGTAAGTTCATCTCAAGGCATATGTAAGAGAGTTCGTTTCATCTTTGTGTACGTTGAATCCCTAGCTTTCTTTGTGAGAGCTAGTTCCTCTCTTTGTGAGAGGTTAACCCTTGTGTAGGGTTGGTTAACTGCACTCTGTGTGAGAGTTAATATCTCTCTGTGTGAGAGCAAAAGTCTCTCTGTGTGAGAGCAAGGATTTCTCTGTGTGAGAATCCAAAATCCTCTGTGTGAGGTATCTCTGCGTGAGATTGTATTCACTCTCTTTTAAATATGCAATTTGTGCCATTACAATATTCACCCCCCTCTACTTTGTGTTGTTAGTATTGCAAGTGATAGACGGTCCTTTCACAAACTACCTAGTCGACCAGAGTCAGTTATAACTTCCACAAACGGCTATAATTCTGACTGTTTTTCAGTTGTAGTCGCCTAAATTCTGTCTCCTAGTTGACTAATTTCAGTTACACCGGTCAAATTTAGTTCATTTTTCAGGCCTAGTTGACTAATGGATTGCCTAGTCGATTAATTTCTGAACAAACGGTTTAGTTTTTCAACCTGTTTTAGGCTGTTATTGGACGATTATTTGGGACCCCTTTGGCCTATAAATAGACCCAAAATCATCTGTGTTTGATCATGTGGATGATAAACAACACTAGAATCTGGGTTGAATAGTATCATATGAATTAAAAAAATTTATTTCGATGATCAATAATACAAAACTAGTTTCCCTTCCAATGTTGCCTAAGAAACCAAGTAGAGTGATCTACGCTTGGTTCTTAATCAACACAATAAATATAAGAGCGGTTATAAAGATCAAAAGAATAATGATAATAAAAGAGATCTCACAACGGAATAAAAATACAAACTTTGCAATAACAGTTTTAAACAAGGGATTACAAATGACATACACATAAATAATGAACAAGTTAGTCTGAAATAAATAACGAGAGACAATGTAATGCCCCGCTCCCTAGGATACCCAAGGAATACGAATATGTCCCGGGTACTCCCAGAGTAGCGAGCGTTAGGAAGGGAGAAAGAAAGAAATACAACGAAAATAGCAGGACATTGTGCACTGCTGGGGTAGTACCTGTAATGTTCCTGAGAACAACCCAACAAACACATCACAAAAACTACACACAGAACCAGAGAAACCACTGAACAAACCCAGAGACAACATCTAAACCCAAGAGAAGCTCATATCTTTATACATCACCAAGGTCCATTATACATCCATATATATACAATATCTCACTCTACTCAAAGCAAAACCCCTAAAGTACAAATTTCTCATCCTCTCCCCTCATTACCCAACTCTCAACCCAAACTCCTCAACCATAACTCTAACTCCGTCTCCCTGCCTCCAGCTCCATAAACCTGAAACCACAATTGGAGCACGTCAAAGTGTGTCCAAGTAGGAAACCCAACTTGTGCAGGAACTAAATATTAATTTGAGGATGTTGTTATTATCACACTAAAATACAATGTACGAAAGGAACCACGTATGCATCAGACAAGGAAGAAAGTAAGAAATTACACATTGGAAACTTAAAGTAATTAAACATTTAATTACAATTTATTTGCAAAACTGGGTGTGTTGTTGAATATGAGGAACTGGAATCCACCCCAAAGGCTGGGCAATAGGGAGCACCCGCCAGTGGACATGAGCACTGTTTCCTTAACGGGGCCTCTCACTCCACCCATTCCCTCCCACATCGGAGTGCGAGTGAGTAAAACTCCACAACATCACTAAACCTCGTACCCGAAACTGAGCAAGGTATGGCAAAAACCACAAAGTACCCGAAATTGAGCAAAGTACATCATACATCACAACACAGTCCAGTCCTCATACCCTACTAGTACCCAGTTCTCCCCCACCCCTTTCTTGGGTGCTCGCCCGCTATATGGCAGACCGAGACATCCCCTTTTGTTTTTATTAGCATCACAACATTAAAATGCATACAACATTAGATTTGACGTAAGATGACATACGGAAACATAAAGCTGGCAACATGCAACATAAAACATGCACTGACTTAAAAGGAACATGCCATACGAATTTTCAAATATGAACCATGCAACAACATACTTCAATAGAGTTCCCTTGTCAATTACTACAACACCCTTCTCCATTAACATAAACCATTCTCCCAACATATACACAACTTCTTTATATCTCACTTGCACCATGAATCTTTTCCATGAGACATTATTAACCATTAATATGCAATCTTGCAAATGCACCCAATAAAATGCAAGCTTAAGTAATACCCATTGTGTAACTACTTGGCAACACCCACATTTAGTTGCAAGGTTAAGCAATTCATTAAAAATGTAACATTTGTAAACTAATGGGAGGTGCATAAAAGTTAAGTCTACACAAAAATGAACCCTTAAGCAATTCTACACAAACATTCAATCTTTATAAGGGCTAATGGAAATTTGCATAAAGTTAGTATCAATATAAATAACAATAATTGCCATAAACATGTTTTCATATTAATGGCATCATGGTATTAGTGCTAATAAAGTCTTAATTAGTGAGAAGTCTCATTACTATAAACACGTTTTAATAAGGAAAATGCCAGCAAAAGTGAACAAGTCATGAAAGCTTCCACCTTTGGCACAATTTGGCATGTTATTTAATAAAAAGGTTAACTTTAGTAAGGGAAGCCATGAAAGAATCCTTCTTTATTACAATATGTCAAATTGCTTAAGAAAGATGCTAAATTTCACTAGGATTTCAATTAAAATTTATAACTTTCTTACTAATTTGTGCAAGAACTACAACAACAACCCTAAATTAAGATTTAGGGCACCAAGTTGAGAATCCTACCTATTGGAGTTGGAAGAACCCTCCT
This sequence comes from Scilla litardierei, assembly GCA_030789695.1. Taxonomy (NCBI): domain Eukaryota; kingdom Viridiplantae; phylum Streptophyta; class Magnoliopsida; order Asparagales; family Asparagaceae; genus Scilla; species Scilla litardierei. The sequence continues at coordinate 295,006,080 of CM061142.1, read as the reverse complement.
CCTCCTCGTCCTTCTTCTCCTTTCTCCTCCTCTTTCTCTTTGCCTTTGGATTTTCCCTTCCTTTCTCTCTTCTTTCTTTCTTTCTCTTTTCTCTTCTTTTTTTCTTTTCTTTTTTTTGTGCTGGTGTAATTCGGCCATGGGGGAAAGAAACGAGAGAAGGAAAAATAAATGGAAAACAAAATGAAGAAGAAAGAAGAGGAAGGATGTAGAATAGTTCAAAAGAATAGTTAAATAAATATCTCCCCTTCTAGTAGCCCTTTTATTTACAAGTTTGCCATCCCTTTACTAAAAATCTCTTTCTAGAAATATCTTTATTTACAAGTTTGACATACCTCTACACGTCATCTTATTATACACACCCACCTAAACTTAATTACAAGTGTCCCATTACTTTACACACCCCCTCTACTACACACACCTACTCCCTAACTAATTACAAAAATTTCACTAACCCCAACCATTTTCACACTAAGCCCCCTTCACTAACCCATTTCTACGAAATTACAATAATGCCACTCACTTCCCTTGAACACACCATACACAACTATGCATACCAACACCTACACACGTGCACCACACGTGCATACCACCATTACCTAGCCCGTACCACACATATATCGTGTCATACCCATATAGTCTAAAATGGGACATGACATCCTACCCACCTTAGAATAAAGTTCGTCCTTAAACTTCCTAGACCAAAGGTCAACCTAGGGGGTGATAGACACCAAAGGTCACTATACCTCATGCATATATAAACTATAGCATAATATAAGACTAGGTTAAAACTCATCAGTCCCATACAGTCCGTATCACATACGACAAGGTGGCATATGCAACTAGATGACCACTATCTACATATAACATTATAGAGGCACATACACTCATTTAAACACTTATATATACACATCCGATTAATCACATACAGATACCTATATATGGGCACATAACTATACACACCACATGTTCTAACATGTGTGCAAGGGAATCCCTATGGAAGTATGCATATAGGCACTCACTATAGACTTATCAATATACACTCATGTTTACAAAATCCACATACACGAATATACTCTAGCAACCAGACTCCTATACTATTCATCCATACAGACAACTACTATCCATGTAACTACTATCCATACATACAACAAATAGTATATAGTTACAACTACAACTACAACTACAACTAATATGTGCAACGGCTAGTATACCTCCATACATACAACTAAGATACAACTAATACATACGTCAATAAACGACTACATTATCGACAACCACAAATGATGTAGACACCAAATTCTAATATAATCACAAATATAATACATACCCCTACCAGTATACATACACACTATAACCACAAACACAAATATTTACACAAATACATCCATAGATACTTTCAAGTCACTTGCATCCCTCCTACATACACTATTACATAATAATCTTTCTCTTATACAAACACAAACATATACCACAACAGTACAACACAGTACATATATTACGATACAAAAGGTGTATCATACACATATACAGATGCTACTATAATGCAAACTATAAGGCCATATTCATACAAAGATACCAGGCCATAGGAGTATATCTAGTCAAACAAATATCCCGATACATATAGTATACAATACAATTAATACAACACCATATGTGCATATAACACCATGTGCACATACTTATACATTGCATATACACAGAATAGCACGCAAATAATACTAGATATATGACTACTCTAACAAAATACCACATATACATAAACATGTATTGGATCCCACATATCCATTTACATATACGATACCACACTACAATTGCATATGCATATATAATACCATTTATACATACACATACACATGTACTGATATATCACAGCGTATTCATGTTCATACATGGACACACACCTAAATACAGACAAACAGATCACACCACTAGACACACCCAACTTATACGTAGCATCCAATTACACATAATATCACGAACACATACATACATATACGTACCTTTAGCTAATAGATATGAACATATAATAGATAGCCATATGCCAATAGTTATACACACGTATGTTTTATTTACGTATATACACACATACCCATGTACATACCACTACACACTATAACATACTAATCCATCCGATATGCAATACAATAATCCATCCAATATTCAATCCACATGCATCACATATACACACATGGAATACACGCACACAATCACCAAACATATGTGCATGTTTCATCACACACCTACTCTATTATATATATATATATATATATATATATATATATATATATATATATATATATATATATATATATATATATATATAGCATAGTCACACTACAATCCGCACATGTGTAATTATATCCATATAGTCATTCACACGATAGTCATACACATATCCATCCACATTACATATCAGAGAGGCTATTAGACTCCTGTGTATACACACCTACACATAGATATAAGCGTACAACCAAGTTCGTCTCGTAGTACACATCCAAGCGTACACACAATACATCAATACGTAAGTGCCTGCAATACAATACAATATCTTTTCCATACTACTATACATCAGGCACTTATACCAAGCTATGAATACAGATACATATAACTAAGCACATATCTATATATGCACAGGCATGCACCATTCATGCTAATATACTGATCATATCCTTAAATATGGACATCAAATTATGAGCACACATATCATTACGTACACAGCCTTTCTGTCGTACTAACACATACATAAATAGGTACTCCCAAATATCTATACACACCAAGTAGGTAACTATACACACCCGTATATACACATTCGTTAGGTATTCATACATCACTATATCTACACACATCTCTTAAGCATAAGCGCACAAACACTTACAACTAATCACATACATATAGCTATCCATATAAACATCAAATTATAAGTATACCACGTATATCACCACATAGATCTGTAAAACACGATAGACAAATATAATCCACTAATACACATAGAGTCTTCCCACTCATAAAGAAGTGGGATTCAGAGATCCCATTCACGCCTTATATACATTACATACCTCTCAACCTATACAATAGCTCTACTATACACACATCTTTAGGGCTGTTGATGAACAGAACGTTCGACAAACTACTCGTGAACAAGCTCGGTACATGTTCGTTTACATTCGTTTAGGAAGCTTAATGAACAAGCTTGAACAGATTTTTAGAGCTCGGTTAGTAAATGAACAGAGCTTGAGCATAACAGTGTTTGTTCATTTATGTTCATGAACAAGCTCGTTAAGTGTTCGTGAATAAGCTCGTTAAGTGATGTTCATGAACAAGCTCGTTAAGTGTTCGTAAACGAACATGTACCGAAAATAGTAAATTTAGATACATACTATATTTTTTATTATGCTTGGAATGGATGTTTGTAATGGAATTTATGGAGCTATTATGATGGATTTGTTTGTTTTTGTCCTGCAAATATTTAATCCTTTTATTTAATTGATTTATTCATTGGCAATAATGTTTAAATATTATTATTCCTGATTAAAAAATTCACATTCGTTTGTTTGTTTGAAAATCTGTTCAAGAACAAGATTGATTTGTGTTCACGAACATGTTCACGAACAAGCTCGATAAGTCTTGTTAACGAACACAACGTTCGATTAACTACCCGTGAACAAGCTCGGTAAATGTTCATTTACGTTCGTTTACGTTCGTTCGGTAAGCTTAACGAACAAGCTTGAACATGTTTTTAGAGCTCGGTTAGTAAACGAACAGAGCTTGAACATGGATTTTATTCATGAACAAAACCAAGCTCCATGTTCAAGCTCGTTCGTCAACAGCCCTACACATTTTTTAGTTCAACCATATTCTAACATACTAACCATATAGTCATACAAGTATCTAGAATAGTAGTCTACATACAGATGTAGCTACAGACACACACACGAATGTACCACATGGATACACCTGACATTACATACAATAATTATATATTCATACATCCATACATATGTCTACACTCGACTATCTATACCTGCCCTCAGGGACTCTACATCTCTGGCTTCTAATACAGCTGCCTGATCTTAAGGCCAGACACCTACCCACCTTAGGGCTCGACCACCCTCTCTACAGGAACATTACACGCACTATCTGTATACAGCCGTAGTGAGGAGACCTGCATGGGCCACCACCTGTAATGCCCCACTCCCCAGGATACCCGGGGAATACGAATCTGTCCCGGTTACTTCCAGAGCAGCGAGCGTTACGAAGGAAGAAAGAAAGAAATACAATGAAAATAGCATGCCACTGTGCACTGCTGGGGTAGTACCTGTAATGTTCCTAAGAACAACCCAACAAACACAGCACAAAAACTACACACAGAACCAGAGAAACCACTGAACAAAACCAAGGACAACATCTAAACCCAAGAGAAGCTCATATCTTTGTACATCACCAAGGTCCATTGTACATCCATATATATACAATATCTCACTCTACCCAAAGCAAAACCCCTAAAGTACAAATCTCTCAACCTCTCCCCTCATTACCCAACTCTTAACCCAAACTCCTCAACCATAACTCTAACTCCGTCTCCCTGCCTCCAGCTCCGTAAACCTGAAACCACAATTGGAGCACGTCAAAGCGTGTCCAAGTAGGAAACCCAACTTATGCAAAAACTAAATATTAATTTGGGGATGTTGTTATTATCACACTAAAATACAATGCACGAAAGGAACCACATATGCATCAGACAAGGAAGAAATTAGGAAATTACACATTGGAAACTTAAAGTAATTAAACATTAATTACAATTCATTTGAAAAACTGGGTGTGTCGTTGAATATGAGGAATTGGACTCCACCCCAAAGGTGGGGCGGTAGGGAGCACCCGCCAGTGGACACGAGCAATGTTTCTTTAACGAGGCCTCTCACTCCACCCATACCCTTCCGCATCAGAGTGCGAGTGAGGAAAACTCGACAACATCACAAAACCTTGTACCCAAAACTGAGCAAGGTACGACAAAAACCACAAAGTACCCGAAACTGAGCAAGGTACATCACACATCACAACACAGTCCAGTCCTCATATCCTACTAGTACCCAGTTCTCCTCCACCCCTTTCTAGGGTGCTAACCCGCCATATGGCAGACCGAGACATCCCCTTTTGTTTTTATTAGCATCACAACATTAAAATGCATACAACATTAGATTTGACGTAAGATGACATACAGAAACATAAAGCTGGCAACATTCAACATAAAACATGCATTGAATTAAAAGGAACAACATGCCACACGAATTTTCAAATATGAACCATGCAACAACATACTTCAATAGAGTTCCCTTGTCAATTACTACAACACCCTTCTCCATTAACATAAACCATTCTCCCAACATATACACAACTTCTTTATATCTCACTTGCACCATGAATCTTTTCCATGAGACATTATTAACCATTAATATGCAATCTTGCAAATGCACCCAATAAAATGCAAGCTTAAGTAATACCCATTGTGTAACTACTTGGCAACACCCACATTTAGTTGCAAGATTAAGGAATTCATTAAAAATGTAACATTTGTAAACTAATGGGAGGTGCATAAAAGTTAAGTCTACACAAAAATGAACCCTTAAGCAATTCTACACAAACATTCAATCTTTATAAGGGCTAATGGAAATTTGCATAAAGTTAGTATCAATATAAATAACAATAATTGCCATAAACATGTTTTCATATTAATGGCATCATGGCATTAGTGCTAATAAAGTCTTAATTAGTGAGAAGTCTCATTATTATAAACTTGTTTTAATAAGGAAAATGCTAGCAAAAGTGAACAAGTCATGAAAGCTTCCACCTTTGGCACAATTTGGCATGTTATTTAATAAAAAGGTTAACTTTAGTGAGGGAAGCCATGAAAGAATCCATCTTTATCACAATATGTCATATTGCTTAAGAAAGATGCTAAATTTCACTAGGATTTCAATTAAAAATTACAACTTTCTTACTAATTTGTGCAAGAACTACAACAAAAGCCCTAAATTAAGATCTAGGGCACCAAGTTGAGAATCCTACCTATTGGAGTTGGAAGAACCCTCCTCATCCTCGTCCTTCTTCTCCTTTCTCCTCTTCTTTCTCTTTGCCTTTGGATTTCCTCTTTCTTTCTCTCTTCTTTCTTTCTTTCTCTTTTCTCTTCTTTTTTCTTTTCTTTCTTTTTATGCTGGTGTAATTCGGCAATGGGGGAAAGGAACGAAAGAAGGAAAAATAAATGGAAAGCAAAATGAAGAAGAAAGTAGAGGAATGATGTAGAATAGTTCAAAAGAATAGTTAAATAAATATCTCCCCTTCTAGTAGCCCTTTTATTTACAAGTTTGCCATCCCTTTACTAAAAATCTCTTTCTAGAAATATCTTTATTTACAAGTTTGACATACCTCTACACATGTCATCTTTATACACACCCACCTAAACTTAATCAGGTGTGCCATTACTTTACACAAACCCCTTTACAACACACACGCCCCTCTACAACACCCACCCACTCCCTAACTAATTACAAAAATGTCACTAACCCTAACCATTTTCACACTAAGCCCCCTTCACTAACCCATTTCTACGAAATTACAATAATGCCCCTCACTTCACTTACATACACCATACACAACTATGCATACCAACACCTACACATGTGCACCACACGTGCATACCACCATTACCTAGCATGTACCACACATATATCGTGTCATACCCGTATAGTCTAAAATGGGACATGACAGACAATCACAGAAACTATCACACAGAGAGACAAGAGGTTCATCATGGTTCCCTACAAACTGGGTACGTCAAGTCTCCGACCGTCACAGATCGAGATTTAATCCACTATTACCTTAGCAATACAATTACATAGCTTCACTCGCTAGGATTTCCAACGACCTAGTTCCACCACTAGGATTTCCAACCACCTAGTCTCAACTAGGATTTACACCACCTAGCCTTAGTTAGGATTTCCAACACCCTTATCTCCAAGAGACTCAAAGTAATATCAAATCCAATACACCACAATAAATTAGTGGAGATTGGTTTACACCCAACAATTCTATAGCCAAGATGAATTTGCAATTGTGCTCTAGGTGGCTAAAGAATTTAAATCGTTCTTTGATCACACAAAGAATATGAAATGATTCAATGTGATCAAGAACTATAGATGTTTCAAAAATCCTTTAAACATATGAAAATATAAGTTAGAGAGGATTTTGAAAACCAATTTACAATAGCCAAAAATTAATGATCTTAAAAGATTTAGAAAAGAAAATATGAAATAAGATCGGAGATTTGAGAAACGGTTTGGCTGCGAAGAACTTTGAGAGCGATGAGAACTTTGAGAACTTTTGAATAATTATATCTTTGCTCAAGAATGAATTTATTGTCTTTTTAAAAAAAGATCTCAAGGGTTCTCTACTTATAGAGATAAGAGAGAATTTGAAATAATTCAAATGAAAGTTGACTTCAGCCCAAAAATTTAGATAGGAGTAAATGGGAGAGGAAGTCAATGAAGTCTGCTCGAACACAGCTGGTAGTCGACTCACAGAGACTTTTCAGGGATATGGCAGATTTCAGAGTAGTTGACTACTGGGTGTTTGTAGTTGGCTACAGTTTGGAACTTAGCTCCTATGAAACGTAAGCTCTCAAATGAGTTTAAAATGTGTTTTAAAAATATTTTAAAAAATCATTTTGTATGTGTGCATATTCTTCTTGGCTTTAACATAATCCTAAGAAAAATAAAAGGCGACTCACACACTAGACGTTATGAAGACTTTGAAGCCATGTTTGAAATTGATGTAGTTACATGGGCTTCACTTGAATTTGAGCTTCTTCAAACAACGACAAGTGCAGAGTATAAGAAATTATTACAAACCATTTGTTTAGAAAAGCATTGTATCAAACATGCAAGGAAGTAAGCATAATTAAGAAGAACCACCATTCTTCTTCTCCTTCTTCAATTCCTTGATCTCATCAAGGATTTCACCAAGAACCTTTTCGGTGATCTGATTGCTGCTAATCACCATGTCCTCAGATTTTCCACCTTTTTGTTGAGATCTTCATAGCACTTTGCTTATGAAATCTTCAACCTATCAATTTTCTTCAGGAGCATATCCTGAAGCTCAATAATGCATGGAGGAACATTGTCAGATGGTGCAAGATCTTCTTCTTCTTCACTTCCTTCTTCTTCTTTGTGTCTTCTTCTTCATCAATAACTTTCTTACCTTTCTTCCTATTTGTAGTACTGGAACTCAATTCACCCACCAACCTCTCCTCTGGAACCTTCTCGTTTAGGTCTCTGTGAAGTCCCATACGAGCAAGAGTACGAACATAAAAAACAAGAGCATGTTTCAAGACCTCAGATTCATTGTCCAGGATGATATCATATGCACTAAAGAGGATAGTAAGATAGTGACCATGGGCTAAAGGAGTGATGACTCTACTAGATAATGCAGAATGAATAATAGAGTCCATGATGATCCTAGCCCAGTTAACTTTAATGTTGCCAAGCATAGCATAGATGCACTTAGCCTGACGTTCAGAGAGGAAAGCATGGCTACCAGATTTCTGGGTGATGTTGTAGGACAAGATATTTGCTAAGATCCTAGCGGGATATCTGAGATCACTACTAGGCATTTTGGTTTGGAAGTATCTTCCTGACAAGAACATCTTGTTTAATAGATTTTCATCAACCAGTTCTATATCATCTAGGAGTTTCCCTTTACAGGGGATTCCTAAGACTTGTCCTACGGATTTTACAGTTATATGAAGTTGAGTGTCAAGAACTTTGGTGCGAAAAAAGGGATTTGTTAATATCAGCATCAATGTTTGCATAAATTAGGTGAACAAGTCTAGGATAGCAAAGATATGAGTTATCCTTTGAAAATAAGTTCAGCAAATTTTGATACTCAAAGATACTATCTATGCCATAGTTTTCAACATCTTCAATGTTGCCAAATCTTTCATGAATGATTTGCCTTTTTGAGATGCTCAAAAATTTGGCATAGCTACTGAAATCTACAAGATACGATTGAATCACTTCCTTCTCAGTTAGAGCATGGGTAGTTTCATCAACTTTTCTCTTCTTGATAGCAACAACTTTCTTAGGCATGATTTCTAGGATGAAAGTATGAAATATTGAAAGAAGAGGAAGGATATTACCTTATTGAATAAGAACTCTTTGAAAATATGAGAGATCCTAGAGGAATTAAGCTCTAAGAAAGAGAGATGCAAGAGGATCAAGAGAGAATTCCCAAGAGAGAGCTCCAAAGAGGTAGTCGGTTACCTTAGGGTTTTGGAGGATGGGGTTTTGTGTTTTCTTGATGAAGAGAGGGATGAATAAAGTCCATTGATCTAAAGAAGCAGATCAAATTTTCTTAATGGGCATAAGTCACCTAGTGGGTATGAATCCAATAGGTCTTGAAAACCCGATTAAAGTTAGTCAAAAAGAGCACAACAATTCAGCAGACTACACTCTGGGAGTCGACTCCCTTCTTTGGGAGTCGACTCCCTCATAGGTTTGAGAGATTTCTCATCCCAAGGGGATTCAACATGCTAGTTTGAGTGTCTTGCCAAAAGTTTTGAAAATAGTGTTTATAAAACATCAAAACACACTTATGAAGTAAAAAAATCATAACAATAATTTTTAATCATTTATATATTTCTTACACACTTGCGAAGCGATGAGTTTTAAGCATTCTTTTCGCAAAGTGCTTATTGTTGTTCAAAGTGTTGAACGTAAGTCTTTTGCCTTCCTCCTTTGTTTAGAGTACTTGAAAAGATGTAAATGTTGTGGTACTCTTATAATCTTGAGTCCATAGGATTAGTTTTCAAGAAGCCAACCCCAATATGGTTTAGTTCCTTCAAGAGAAACATATTTATAATTTTTATTCAAATGAATACTTTGAATAAAGTCAATTGTGTACCTTTGTTTCTTTTGATACGTCTCATGCTTGGGGATCCATATGCTCAAAAATTTGGTGTTCGCATGATGTATCCTAGTATGCTTATTCCTTTTCTTGGCATGAGTGAAGTCATAACCAAGTCCAGTTTTACTAAATGATGCTTTCTTACTATCAATTAAGCTATCTAGTTTCCCTTTTCCTTTATTAAAATTTTCAACAATCTCCATAGTGGAGTCATATTTGTCTTTAGTAGACACTAGAAGTTTATCTAATCCTTCAATCTTTTTCTTCATAGAGTCAATATCCTTTTCAAGCAATTCATTTTTCTCTTTTAAAGCAATGTTCTCTTTGAGTAGTTCTTCTTTATCTTTTGAATCTTTCTTACCCAATTTTAGAGTTTTTCTATGTTCTCTAATGAGTTTTACATGAAGATCGTAAAGTTCTTTATATGCACCCATATAGTCCATATCTTCATCATCACTAGATAAAGTGTCATCTTCGATAAATGATGAATGATGGGTTAAGTTTACCTGAGAGGATGTGGAAGCCATAAAGCACATATGAGCTGACTCTTTTCTATCTCCTTTTTCGTCGGATGAGTATGGCCATTCGTCGGAGCTCGAGTCATCACTTTGGTCAAAGGCTGCATATGCTTCCTTTCTCGGTCGTCGGAACTTGTTTCTTCTATTCCCCCTTTTCTCATTGCTATCTCTGCTTTTGCCTCGACCTTTATTGTCTATATTGTTTTTCTCTAGCGGACAGTCTCTTTTCACGTGTCCTGGTTTGTTACAGCCAAAACAGATAATATTGTTAGAATGAAAAGATCTTTTACCATACTTACTTGACAAGAAGTCCTTGAAATTTTTCGAGATGAATGCAATATATTCTTCTCTGTCAGTGTAGTTTCTTCTTCGTTGACGTTGAATGCTAGGTTCTTTTTCTTTGGCTTTCCTCCTGCTTTATATCTTCTTCGAGTTCAATCTCATTTGCCATAAGATTTCCCATCAACTCTTCAAGAGTGAGGTCACTTATGTTATGATCCTCTCGAATGGCTGTCGTCTTTCCTTTCCTTTCGGGTTTGAGCGATCTCAAGATCTTCATTACTTGATCATACTCAGATACCTTTTCCATAACCTGCAAGCTCATTGGTTATATTGGTGAAGCAAATATTCAGATCACTAATAGATTCACTCTCTTCAATTTTAAAACTTTCGAACTTAGAATTAAGCAGATTAATACGAGACTCTTTTACCTTGGTTGTTCCCTCATGACTTACCTCAAATGTGTGCCAGGTCTGATGAGCAGTCACACACTGGGAGATTCGGTTGAATTCGGGTCCGGTTACAGTACAAATTAAAGAGTTTATCGCTTTAGCATTTGGGTTGCCTGCTTTCTTCTCCTCTGTAGACCATTTCTCCATCTCGGTGATTGACGTTGTGTATTTGTTCTTCGTGATTGTCCAAACGTCTATGTCAACTGACTGGAGATGTATCATCATACGGATCTTCCAGTTGGGATAGTTTATGCTGTCGAAGAGAGGTGTCAAAGAGTGTTAAGTCCTTCATTGTGGAAAGAAGTTGATGACATCGCTTAACCTTGCTCTGATACCAAGTGTTGGATCATGTGGATGGCAAAAACACTAAAGGATGGGTTGATTAATGTTGTATGAAGAAAACTTTTTCTATTTCGACGATCAATAATACAAAACTAATTTCCCTTCTAATGTTGCCTACGGAACCAAGTAGAGTGATCTACGCTTGGTCCTTAATCAATACGATTAACTCCAAATAAATATAAGAGAGGATATAAAGATCAAAAGAATAATGATAATAGAAGAGATCTCACAGCGGAATAAAAACACAAAATTGCAATAACAGTTTTATTAACAAAGGATTACAAATGACATACACAAAAATAATGAACAAGTTAGTACAAAACAAATAGCGAGAGACAATCATAGAAAATATCACACAAAGAGACAAGAAATTTATCCTGGTTCCCCACAACATGGGTACGTCCAGTCTCCAACTGTCACAGATCGAGATTTAATCCACTATTGCCTTAGCAATACAATTACCTAACTTCACTCTTAGGATTTGCAATGACCCAGTTCCACCACTAGGATTTCCAACCACCTAGTCTCAACTAGGATTTACACCACCTAGCCTTAGCTAGGATTTCCAACACCCTTATCTCCAAAGGACTCAAAATAATATCAAATCCAATATACCACAAAAAATTAGTGGAGATTGGTTTACACCCAAAAATTCTATAGCCAAGATGAATTTGCAATTGTGCTCTAAGTGGCTAAAGAACTTAAATTGTCCTTTGATCACACAAAGAATATGAAATGATTCAGTGTGATCAAGAACTTTAGCTGTTTCAAAAATCCTTTAAGAATATGAAAATACAAGTTAGAGAGGATTTTGAAAACCAATTTACAATAGTAAAAAAATAATGATCTTAAAAGATTTAGAAAAGAAAATACGAAATAAGATCAGAGATTTGAGAAACAGTTTGGCTACGAAGAACTTTGAGAGCGATGAGAACTTTGAGAACTGTTGAGAGAATTATAGCTTTGCTCAAGAATGAATTTGTTGTCTTTTAAAAAAATGATCTCACGGGTTCTCTATTTATAGAGTTAAGAGAGAATTTGAAATAATTCAAATGAAAAGTTGACTTCAGCCCAAAAAATTAGCTAGGAGTAAACGGGAGAGGGAGTACAAGGAGTCTGCTCGAACAAAGCTGGTAGTCGACTCCCAAGGAGATAGTCGACTCACAGAGACTTTTCAGGGATATGGCAGATTTTAGAGTAGTTGACTACTGGGTGTTTGTAGTTGACTACAGTTTGGAACTTAGCTCCTATGAAAAGTAAGCTCTCAAATGAGTTTAAAATGCGTTTTAAAAATATTTTAGAAAATCATTTTGTGTGTGTGCATATTGTTGTATCCTGTCAAAACAGAGTTAGGATCGATAAATGAAGTTGAGACTTACGCTTGCGTATGCGGCACGGTAGTCACGGAACTTCGCCTTCGGATTCGCCACGACGGATCGAGTCTTCTCACGAACGGAGTAAGGCTACTAAATCCACAATCTAAATCTCTACTTTTAGATTAAGAACTTGGATAAAGAGAGAGGAAGGATTTCGGCAGAGCTTCGCTAGAATGAAATGCAAGGCAAGAATGCCATGCAAAAGTGTAAGGAAATGGCTAACCCTTGGGTCTTATTTATAGCCCCCAAGGTAGTTATTTTAGGATTAATTGTTCCTTTGGAACAATTTAACTAAGGTGTACCATCATACATGGCACATTATAAGCTTAAGTTGTACCATATGCATGGTACAACATAAGCTTAAGATATTACCCCTTTATTAGCCATATGTCGCATGCACTTATGCACATATAATGCGACTTTCCCATTAATCTAGAGATCCTCTCTGCAAGGGAACAGATTCCCTTTGCACACGACTTTGTGTGTGCGACGTTCGAGGTCCGTGTTCCCTCGTACATCCCCTACAAGGGTGTACAAACGTCATCCATATCCAACATCTCCCACTCACACTTGAGGGGATTGTAAGAGAACGTCTTTCACTTAGTTCTTTCATCTATCATACCGAGAAATAGACCGTGCGACCGTCATGCGCGTAGAGTCTGTTGTTGTGCACTTGTTAGAGATACACAACGACCTCGAAGGTGCAAAGTTGAGTAGTTCAACGCATGCTTTACCATAGATTATTTCTTCACATTTCTTATACTTTATATTCAACAATTGAATCCCATTTGGATCACAATTGGCTGGCCAGCTTTGAATCATTAAAGTCCAAATGCGAATATGAAATCAATCTTCCTCTTCTTGCGAACCTTCTGATCTTGACTTGATTCGCTTTTCTAACGTGCCCCGCCGAGCCGAATTATCATAGCCCATTAGCAACACGCTAAGATAGCGATCATCTCGTCAAATCTAAAGGAACCAATTGGAGTCCTTGAGGGTAAGAGTTAAGACCCATATGGCCTTTGAGTCTCACATAATAGCAAACACTATTGCTACTAACTCAGTGGTCGTAATGCATACGTGGTATGAACACGTATTACAACATCACTCCTTTCCCAGGGAGAGTATGTCTTAATGATGTTGTACGGATGAAAGATCAGACACCACAGTGCCTATCTTTTGAGTCCCCTTACTACTCGTGAAATATTCACGGACTCTCATCCTGCATAAGACAGATAGGATTTAAAAAATCCTATGAGATCTCTTTTAGATATCCTTGTGATACAGATCTCAGATCTTTTGTAAGCATCCATATGATGCAGATCTTTCATTCGACTATCTTGTTTAAGTCATGACTCTAAATCATTCGTCTAATGATTTTGACTTTAAACTAGTCTCATCTCTATCTTATCCATCTGATAAGATAAGGCGGTTGCTCATGTGAGAGAGCCAACCTTAATCTGTCCGACATACACACAATAAAATAGCTGAGACTTAAACACAAATGTATAAAATCATTTGTAAGAAACTTGTATGCAATATATAAAAGAACTTCTTCCTTTTATTAAACTTTGATCTTCTATAGACATGGGAAATATTACATGATACAGCTCAGCACCTACGCATTCCCATAGATGATAAGTGTTTGTAGAACACATCTCTGGGGATCGCCTTAGTAAGGGGATCCGCTATCATCTCATGCGTGGATATGTATCATATGTCTACTTCCTTCCGTTTGTCATAGTCCTTTGCAAACTTGAATCGAATATCAATGTGTTTGGTCTTACAATGAAATTTAGGATCTTTGACATAGGCAATCGAGGCTTGACTATCACTGTATATAGGAACAGTGCTCGAGTCAGTGGCATTCGTCAGCCTGTCTAAGAATTTCCTAAGCCAAACAGCTTCTTGGACCGCCATGCTGAATGCTACGAATTCGGCTTCCATGGTTGATAGAGCGATGCAGGTTTGCTTCTTGCTGCTCCAGGATATTGCACCATTCCCGAGCAAGAAAACAAAGCCTGAGGTAGATCTTCGCTCATCGAGATCACCTGCCCAATCAGCATCGGTATAGCCTTCGAGTCTCAAGGTATTGCCTTGATAGCACAACGCATAGTCCGCAGTCCCTTTGAGGTACCTTAATATCCTCTTCACCGCTTTCCAGTGTGCCTGTCCTGGGTTGGATTGGTAACGGCTTACCATACCAACAGCATAGCAAATGTCCGGTCTGGTACACATCATGGCGTACATCAGACTCCCGACAGCACTGGAGTATGGAACCTTTTCCATAGCTTTCTTTTCTTTTGGATCTTTGGGACACATCTCCAAACATAGACCCTCGCCTTTGCTTATTGGAGTATCAATTGGCTTGCAGTCCTGCATATTAAACCGTTCTAAAATTTTCTTTATATATGTCTCTTGAGAGAGAGAAAGAAGTTTCTTGGAACGATTCCTTGAGATCTTAACCCCAAGGATATATGCAGCTTCACCCATGTATTTCATTTCAAAGACGGATGAAAGCCAAGCTTTGATATCCATGATAAGACGCTTATCATTTTTGGCTATAAGTATGTCATCTACATAAAGAGACATAATTACATACTTGTTCTTAATCCTCTTAATGTATACGCAGTTGTCTTCGTCGAGCATGGAGAAACCATACGACAAAACGACTTCTTGAAAGCGCATATACCACTGCCTTGAGGATTGTTTAAGACCATATATGGATTTACGAAGTTTACAAACCTTATGTTTGTTTTCTTCTTGTATGAACCCGTTTGGTTGTTCCATGTAGATCTCCTCATCTAGTTCTCCGTTAAGAAAAGCAGTCTTTACATACATCTGATGTAACTCGAGGTCCAAACAAGCCACCATTGCCAGAATTAAGCGAATGGAGGTAAAACGCACGACAGGAGAGAAAGTCTCTTCGTAGTCTATTCCTTCCTGTTGCGTGAAACCTTTCACAACAAGGCGAGCTTTATATTTCTCGATGGAGCCATCAGCCTTATGCTTGATTTTGAGAACCCACTTGTTACCAATGGCTCTACGTCCCTTAGGTAAATCAACCAAGTCCCAGACTTGGTTTGTTTTCATGGATTGAAGTTCTTCTTCCATCGCCGCTATCCATTTATCTTTAGCAGGGCATGTGATGGCCTGTTTGAAATTTGCAGGTTCGTCATCATCTTGTAGTAATGTCATGAATGTCTGAGGAAATTCATCCTCAAATCTCAGAGGTGTTAGCCTCGTTCGATTACTACGTCTTGCTTGAGTTTGATCACTCCCACTTGGAATGATATTACTCCCACTTGGAATAACATCACTCCCACTCGGAATAGGATTGGTATCGTTCGTATCATCCATTGGTGAAGTTTGAAACGTATTTTCTTCTTCACCAAGGATTCTCCCACTCGAACGTTCCGATCCTTCTTGATCCCAAGTCTCAAACAAGGATAAGTCTTGACTTATCTCACCCTGTCTTGGAAACTCGTTTTCCAAGAAGACAACATTCCTCGATTCGAATTCTATTAGACCCCCATTGTCCTCTTGACCGACGAAAACATATCCTTTGGAGTTTTCAGCGTATCGGATGAAGATACACTTCCTCCCACGTGGCCCAAGTTTGCCATATTTGTGAGAGGATAAATGTGCGTAAGAGGCACAACCCCAAGGTTTTAGAATGCTTAAGTCTGGAGTTCTATTGTTCCACAACTCATAAGGAGTAGAACTTACCGACTTCGAGGGTACACGGTTTAAGATGAATGCTGCCATCAATAATGCATCACCCCAAAAGATGATGGGCAAATTTGCCTGAGACATCATTAATCGGACCATTTCCATCAATGTCCTATTTCTTCTTTCCGCAACACCGTTTTGTTGCGGAGTATAAGGCATAGTTATTTGATGAACTATGCCTTTTTCATCACAGAGTTCCTTAAAACTCGTTGATTGATATTCTCCACCCCGATCGGTTCGCAAGACCTTTATCTTGCGATCTAGTTGATTTTCCACTAAACTCATATAGTTTTTGAAGCAAGATAAAGCTTCATGTTTGTGGGAAATCAAATAAATGTGACCGAAACGGGTGAAGTCATCAATGAAGGTGATGAAATAGGACTTCCCGCGTCTTGTCTTAACATTCATTGGACCGCAAATGTCCTAATGGATAAGCTGTAATGGAACTTCGGCCCTTGTGCCAGTTCCAAACGGCTTGCGACAAGTTTTCCATACAAGACAATGTTCGCAAGTTGACATTTCAACTTTTGAAACATTAGATAGCAAGCCACTTTTGGCAAGTCTATCCATTCTAGTTGGTCCAATGTGGCCAAGTCTTGCATGCCAACAAATGATCTCAGATTCAGAATTAGAAGCATTTGTCAAATGAAAACTTTCATTAATAGAAGAAGAATCATCATACATAGTGTTTAAAACTATCAATCCATTACAAACATTACCCGACCCAACTAAAGAACTATTACAAACAAGGTCAACATTTTGTTTATAGAACCTCCATTCATAACCTAAAGACATTAACATGACCACGGATACGATATTCCTTCGAATATCTAGAGCAAAGAGGACGTCGTGCAATAATAGAGTCCGGCCGTTGTCGAGAACTAGCTTTCATGTTCCGACGCCCTTGACTTCAACACGAGTGTTGTTGCTGACGTATATCCACTTTGTTCCTTGAGTTATCCTTCGATAATCTACGAAGAACCTTCTGTCCTTCGCTACGTGGTCTGTGGCCCCTGAATCAATCAACCAAAAATAGTTAGATTCAGCAAGAAACATGGAACTAGAAACACATATGTAACTAGCCCTACAAGTTACCTTATCACTTCCATCCGTACACGTACGGGCGAAGTGACCGTACTTGTTGCACTTAAAGCACTTGATCTTCTTCAAGTTTTTCTTCTTTGAGTGCACTTTCTTTTGCCACTTTTTGTTCTTAGTCTTCTTTGAGGTTTCCGGTTCTTGCTTTCGTTCGTTCATAAACCTTAAGTGTTTAACCTTCCGCTTCTTTACGCCATGTGAGGAACTAGCGGCCATGTTCACTTCGGCACTAGGTTTTGCGGCTTGAATCCGCTCTTCCTCGAGTTCGAGGTGTTTGGATACATCGCTTAAAGTTTTAATGCACTCATTATGAGTGAGGTGCATTTTCATGTTATCCCAGCTATCTGGGAGTGAACGAATGACTGCTTGGATCTGCTGTTCGTCGGACAGCGTAAGACCCGCATCCTTCAATTCAGCTATGAGATTCGCCATGTGGCGAAGATGCCTTTTCATAGATTGATCTCGTCGCATTTTGTACGAGTCAAATTGAATATTTAAGGAGCGGAGTTTGGTTACCGAAGTTCCACCAAACTTTATTTCTAGCCCAGACCATATGTCTTTGGCTAAGTCGAATTCCCGAAATAGACGCATTATGTCATTGTCCATTGCGGACAGTAACGTAATACGTGTTATGTTGTTCTTTCGAGTCCAAGTCTCATAAGCTTCTCGGTCCCTCTTGTGTTGGGCCGTATTGCCCAACTCAGGTTCTTCCATTATGTTTTGGAGTGTTTCAAGCACATCTTGCTCCTCCAAAACATATTGGATTTTTATTGACCATAGTTTGTAATTGTCGCCGTTGAGCTTCTCACCTTTGTTAAGCTCGGCGACAATGTTCTTAGAAGCGGTAGACATATTCGAATCAAAAAACTGCAAAGAAAATGAAAAAAACGATCAAAATTCTATGCATAAAGTTTTGATTCTTTAAACACTTGATAAGTTCCTTGGATAAGCTAAAATGTTACTCTAGAATCGAGAAGTTCACTACGTTCCCAACTACCATCTAGAAGTTACTTTCAAATTATCCCTCTTACTTGTCTCATGTAAAAAAGAAATCAGAATTAATACCCGTATGGTACCAGCAGCGGAAAAATACTTTTGAAAAACATATCTTTCAAAATGGAATAGGTGAGAGTTTGCGCAAAGAATTTTAGCGCAACAATTGCCAAGCCACGAGACATGTTCTACACACCCATGGGTTAGATAACCATGGCCGGATCATGGTAGGACTTGGAATTCTAAATTACGCTATCCCGATTAAGGACGGGACATAACCTATTTGAAAACATCTTTTTCAAAAAATTTGAAATACATTGGCTAATCTCCGTAGAGTAGAGCACAATGTCATAAGTACATTGGTTAATCTCCGTAGAGTAGAGCACAATGACATGGCTAATCTCGCATGAAGTAGAGCACTATGGCTAATCTTCAAGGAGTAGAGCCCAAAAAAAACTTTATAAAATGTTAGCCCCGTATGGGCTAGTCGGCACATTCGTGTTTGACCAAGGCCTTTTGACACCCCGTATGGGCTAGTCGGCAAGTTCGTGATCGACCAAGACCTTATGCCGGATTGGTTGACCAAAACACACAAATTGGTCGACCAAAAATTGGTCTACATCACTCCCGGCCAGGGCCCCTGCCCTGGCCGAGGCTGGCCAAGGGCCGGCCAAGGGCCTCTGCCCTGGCCGGCCAGGGGTGGCCTGCGGCAGCCCTGGCCACTGCCAGGGCCGGCCTGGCCATTGGCCTGGCCTTGGCCAGAGGCAGGCCTGGTCTCGGCCAGAGGCCGGCCAGGCCTCTGCCTGGCCTGGCCTAGGCCAGAGGCCTGCCAGGCCTCGGCCTGAGGCTGGCCAGGCCACTCTGGCCTGGCCTGGCCTCGGCCAGAGGCCCCTGGCCGGGGCCAGGGCTCCTGCCCTGGCCTCGGCCAGGGCGGGCTGGCCCTAGCCGGGGGCCAGGGCCCCTGCCCTGGCCTCGGCCAAGGAGGCCAGGCCGTGGCCTGGCCGCGGCCAGGGCCTTCTGGCCCTGGCCGTGGCCGGCCAGGGCCAGCCCTGGCCTGGCCGCGGCCAGGCCGTGGCCAGGGCTCTCTGGCCCTGGCCGTGGCCGGCCATGGCCCGGCCATGGCTTATTGGCCTTGACCGGCCATGGCCCTTTGGCCATGGCCGATCTCCCCCCTTTCATGGGGTGGCCGCATGCCCCCGCCGGAGGGGGTTGCCGTGGTGGTTATTGGCCGTAGCCAACCCCCTCCGCATGGGGGGGTGCATGGCCTTCATAGCCCATTTGGCTATGGTGCACATGCACCAAAATTCATCTTCCCCGATGGAAATAACTACCACCTTCTTCTCCGGTGAAGCACCCGTTCATCGAGGAAGTAGTTATCCTCCAATGGCCGTGTGCCAAAAAATTAACCCACTTCAAAAATTCGTAAACTACGCGCTCCACATGAAGAGAGCGCCCATTCCCTATGAATGGAGACTCAGCATCCATGAAGAGAGCGAGTTTGACGATATGAACGGTCGGTTCTTCCCGTCACGGAGAGTTCCTGCCATATCCGTAATGACAGAAGACCCTAACGTGAAAAGAACAACCGATGTGTTCTCTCCGTCACGAAGCGTTCCTACCATATCCGTAATGGTAGGATACCCATTCGTGAAAAAGACAACGACTCGTTCATAGTTTTGACGGGGCGACGGTTCTGACCGGAGCGAATCCGTATGGCTCTGATACCAATGTTGTATCCTGTAAAAACAGAGTTAGGATCGATAAATGAAGTTGAGACTTACGCTTGCGTATGCGGCACGGTAGTCACGGAACTTCGCCTTCGGATTCGCCACGACGGATCGAGTCTTCTCACGAACGGAGTAAGGCTACTAAATCCACAATCTAAATCTCTACTTTTAGATTAAGAACTTGGATAAAGAGAGAGGAAGGATTTCGGCAGAGCTTCACTAGAATGAAATGCAAGGCAAGAATGCCATGCAAAAGTGTAAGGAAATGGCTAACCCTTGGGTCTTATTTATAGCCCCCAAGGTAGTTATTTTAGGAGTAATTGTTCCTTTGGAACAATTTAACTAAGGTGTACCATCATACATGGCACATTATAAGCTTAAGTTGTACCATATGCATGGTACAACATAAGCTTAAGATATTACCCCTTTATTAGCCATATGTCGCATGCACTTATGCACATATAATGCGACTTTCCCATTAATCTAGAGATCCTCTCTGCAAGGGAACAGATTCCCTTTACACACGACTTTGTGTGTGCGACGTTCGAGGTCCGTGTTCCCTCGTACATCCCCTACAAGGGTGTACAAACGTCATCCATATCCAACACATATTCTTCTTGGCTTTAACATGATCCTAAGAAAAATAAAAGACAACTCACATACTAGACAATATGAAGACTTTGAAGCCATGGTTGAAGTTGATTTAGTTGCATGGGCTTCGCTTGAATTTAAGCTTCTCTTTAGCTTGAGCTTGAGCACATTCTTTGAGCTTCATCTTTGAGCTCCTCTTGTGCTTGAACTAAAGCTTTAGAATGTAGACTTTGAATTGCGAGCTAAATTCATCTCATCTTCTATGAGTGTAGTTGAAGTTCTTCTTCACGGAGTATGCATTGAGCTTCACTTAGCTTATTTGCACAACATACACATCGTAAACAATATGATTAGTACATTAACAACATTTGGTGTGATCATCATCAAAACCACTTTGGGATGGGACTAGATTTCCCAACAATCTGTCCATTTACACGTTTTCATTCTCTCTTTCCCATTCTTAAGCTTCTCCTTTTCACTCTAAAATAGAGAGTGATTTTCAGATTTTCATTGGAAAAACTCTGCAGAAATTTTGCATCAATAGAAAATCCATTTCCAAGAGCGTATCTGCCAAATTCCTCATCAAGAAACCTTGGAGATTCCATCACCTTCCTTGCAATTCAACTTTCACATTATTAAAGCTATAAGTGATATTGTTTCTTATTTTTTCTTTACAGGCTGAATCTCTTGTTGAAGAGATTGTACAAGCTTGCAACACGGTGGGAGTGTTGGCATATTTGTATGGTGTTTGCTTGCGGGAAGCAAGTAGTTATAGTAGATTGAAAATCTCTACGGGGAGTAGAGGACTGGACGTAGGATCACAAGGATCCAAACCAGGATATATCTTGGTGTTTACATTTGTAACGGCCAGTATTTTTCAAATACTTCAAATACGTACTTGACGTATTTTTATTCTAAATTTTCTTTATAATGGTTAGTTAGGAGTTGTATATCAAAACTGATTTCAAAAATTCTTTTAAAAATATTTTAGAACACTAGACATATCATATTGTATTTCAGCAATTTCAGATTTCCTTAAATGCCCAAAACAATTCTGTTAAAATTCAGCTCCCAAAATTACCATTTTGATTCGACGAATTTATTTTCTATCCAAACATATTCAAAATGTTTTCAAACTTCTCCAGTAGCCTCCTATGATCATTTAGGGTTTCCCACATTAATTTCGTAATTTTCTGATATCATTTCAATAGAGAACCCGCAAACCCGCTTTCTAAATGTTTTAGCCTGAAACTAGTATTTCCGTAGCTCAAACCCTGTAACGGTCTTCATATTCGTGATCCTCGCGACGATACGATCCTATGGGTATGTTTTCGTAATTTTTCGGACACGTTTACTAGTAGGGGCAAAATCGTAATTTCGTTTGTGTATTTTACTAATTACCTTTCTAATTACCCTCCCCTAATTACTTTAACTACCCCTAATTATCTTAATTAACTTCCACCTAACCCTCACATTTTCTCCCCTTAACCGGTTCATCCCCTCAGCTACCCACAAACCCAACTACCCTTTTATCTCTTAACCTATATAAATAAACACCCTCCATGCTTGTATTATACCCACACAACAGCGTCTCTCTCTCTCTCTTTTTAGTTTTGAATTAGTCAGGCTCTCTCTCCCTAGACCCGACCACGGTTCGGTTCGAACCGTGGAACCGAACCGGAACCGAACCGATTTGGAACCGAACCGAACCGGAACCGGCCGACCGGTTCCAAGAACCGGAACCGGAACCGTGCCAAGCCGGTTCGGTTCCGGTTTGCCCTTTTGTGGAACCGAACCGGAACCGGCGGTTCCGGTTCCCCGGTTCCCCGGTTCGGTTCCCCGGTTCCGGAACCGGGGAACCGATTCGGTTTTGGCCAATTTGCTCACATTCTCAATTTTCTCACAAAGTTTTCTCACATTCTCTGGTTTGGTCTGTTACATACTCAATTTTCTCATATGTAACTTGCATTAAGTTGATTAGTGACAAGATATATTTCTATTTTAAGTTATAGCCTTTAAATTTTGTTTACTTTTCATATATTTTCATCACAACCGAACCGGAACCGACCCCAAACCGGAACCGGAACTGAAATGAAACCTGAACCTGAACCGGAACCGGAACCGACCGAGAACCAGAACCGGAACCGAACCGCTTCTAAAGCGGTTCGGTTCCGGTTCCGGGTTTTGCCGAAACCGGAACCGGCGGTTCGGAACCGGAACCGAACCGGAACCGAACCGCGGTCGGGTCTATCTCTCCCTCGTGTTCGCTCTTCCCTCTCTATATCTCTCTCACTCCCCATCGCTCTCTCGCCCTCCCCGGTGGTGCTCCGCCGCGAGGCCATCGTCGCCGCCATCGCTCGACGCTCCGCCACCCCCTCTCGACGCCGGCAACCACTGCAGACCCCGCCTCCGCTCCGCTAGCCCAAAGCCCGCCTCCCTCCGACGATGACCCCGATCTCGACGTTCTCCGACGGCCTCCTCCAGCGCCACCTCCGAGCTCCCCAAGCCCACAGCGACGTCCGACTACCCCTCCGAGATCCCGCCGCCACGACGACGAACTCCGAGCGCCCCCGCCATCTTCCGACCCCACAACAGCCACGAAGTCTGCCTCCACCATCAGAGCCTCACGAATGCCGCCGCCGGAGCGTTCGCCGCCGACTGTCGACCTCCTCGCCGTCGCCTCCACCTCGCCGCTCGCCGCCGCTGTGTTCCGTCGCCGCCGTCGTTCCCCCCCCCCCCCTCAGCCATGCACGCTCTAGAACGGTGGGTGCGTAAGTTATATTCGATGGCAAAATTGTAAATACGAATATTAATTCGTATTTTCATATTTTATAAATGGGCATGTACGGTTTTAAATCCATAACTAATTATATAAGACCCAGAAAAATGTGGGAATAGCTCCAGAAAATCAGAAATAATATTCTGGACCCAATGGCACTAGTGTCATCTCAATCCGATGCTTAGTTTTTCCAAAATTAATTTTTAAGCCTAAAAGTTAAATACGTTATTTTCGTTCAAAAATCCTTAACTTGTTATTTTTACGTAAACTAATATGTGATAAAAATATATGTTAAAGTACTCTTCAAGACGGTCGTTTTGACAGGTCATTTGCAACTTTCTGATACAGATTGCACTCAGAATAAATGTTTGAATAAATACATTTCTAATTGAAAAATAGTTTTTAAATTGTTTTTTATCTTTTAAAAATTCTAAAAATTAATGTAAACTTCAGAAAATTATTTCTTCTTGTAGTAAAAATTATTTTCATCATATCTAGCCTATATAAAAAATTTAGAACTCTTTTCGACAACGTTTCAATTAGTTTTAAAAATCAGGACGATCCAATTATTTAAATAGAAATGTAGCGTTCATTAACCAAGTATTTTTGTGATTGCAGGTACCAAATCTCATGCACCAGCTCTTCTAGCTCCAACCTCGTCTTGCCACGACGAGCTCGAAATTGGTAAGTCACGACAGGTTCTAACTTTAGAAATCTAGTCCACTGTGCTTGTACGAATTTGTAACACCACACTACTACGTGCTCGAAGCACGGAAGCAACACCTTCTTGTGTTGGACTTGTCTTTGTCCTTTGTACTTGGCACAGTCCACTTGGAATGTCCCGTGGGACAATCATGTAAAGAACTTGTACTCGACACGTCACCAGGGTTTCGGGGTAACTCATAGTTTGCGAGAGTACGGGAGTGACTAGAGTTCGATCTTCCTGTCCTGTCGCCTGTGTTTCGGCGCCCTGTCCTGCTGCCTGCGTTTCGGCAAACCATCCTGCTGCCTGGGTACCGGCATTCGTCTGGGTAGCACCCAGGCAAGAGACGAACTGAACGGTCACATATTGTACTCTCCGACTTGAGTCACGTAGTTCTAGTGGAGCTTGCACGGTTACTTCCTTACAGTCATGCACTTTACTTTCTGCACATGTACAGACACTACACCGTACTTTACTTTCTTCCGCTTGTCATACTTGTACCGTACTCCTTTTCTTTGTTTAGAATTGTTGTGACTTACCTTCGGTTCCACTTGTGGCACCGGCAGACGACGACCTGATCGAGGAGATTGCTCCAGAGTACGAGGAGCCTGCGTACGACCCAGAAGCTGCGGAGTTTTAGCTGTTTTGTGCTTGAGTGTGTGTTGTGAGATGTATTTCCTTTTCCGCATTTCCTTTCCGTATTTCCTTTATGTATTCGTGTGTGAGAGTGTGTGCTGGTTGTTGTTGTACTTTAACTTGAACTGTAATAACGTCCGTACGCTGGTTTGAGTGTTGTTGGTACATCTCTGCGTTGTGGCTATGCTGATTTCACTGGTGAACTACGGAACCTGCGAGTAAATCAAATAAGTAACAGGCCCCCGAGGGCAGGTCGTTACAAGTTTGGTGGCCCACGCAGGTCCATGCAAAATACCTCGTGAACAGTATAGTGAAACTAGGGTGTATCATATACGATACTCAACTAAGCTGACATTTCTATGGATGCAGGTTTGACACTCACGGACGGGAACATCTCGGAGAGCCCCAATGGAGTTGACCTATCTTTCCTTAATAAAAAGTCATTAACAAAATTTTGATAGGATTAATTAGTTGTAAAAAAGGGGGAGAAAATCTTTCTGTGTCAGTGGCACTCATATGAATGATGATCTTCCTTCAATGGACCATGATACCGGTCAATGTGCTTGGCTAAAGTCTGTTGGATCAACCTGGCTAGACTAGGCATAAGTGATCCTGGCTTAGTCACTTCCCTGGCCGTGTCCGCTGGACCGCAAGGACGTGAATCATGACTATGTAACGACATCGATCTTCATCACTAACACCCTTTCATTAGCTTGATGACCTTTCGATTGACCATCTTAGAATCTTTCTATTTCTAGTTGTTTGACTCTAGCTACGTTTATTTTAAGGAGGGTAGCATTCGGTTTTCGATCACCAGAAGTTCGAGTTCGACAACGGAAGCAGATCGAAGGACGCTCAGAAGTATTGGAAGATTGTGACTAGAGATTTTGAGACGAGCCAAACCTGACGTGTAAGTGTAGGCTGTTTGCATCTTTTGAGCTAGTGTTTCTCTTCTAGCCCCTACTTCTATCTTGTACCCGTCTTTTTCTCTCCAAGGGTTTGATTTCCCTTCCCATCGACCACCTTTCCCCCCTCTTTAATTTGTTTGTCCGCTTCCCACCTCGAGCCCCGTTCTCGCCTAACACCGACGACTTCGGTGCCCCCCCTTTTTCTTTTTTGACCCATCTCCTTCCTCCGCAAGCCACCCCGTGGCTTTCCCTTTTCGCTCAGACATCGCCCCCTCCCCCTCCCGGCCTCTTCCCCAAGCAAGCTCGATCGGACCTCGCATCGCCGCTCTGATCTCCGATCCGCCGGCCTCACCAGAAGATCCGCCAGCTTCCGCTTCGCTCCATCCCGGAGGCCCTCCCCACTATGGATCGACAGCCAGTCGCAGCCCTCGCCGCAGTGGATCGCCAGCCGCCGATGGCCCACCAACGACCTTGGGGTCAGTTGGGCTTAGTGACAGCCCTCACCGTCGCCCTCGCTATTGCCGTGTGGTCGGGATATTGGGAACCCGCCGCTCTTGGTATTCTTTGGAGCTCCTTTTTCTGGTTCTTCCCCCTTGAGCTGCCCAGCTTCGAGTGCTTCTTAGGGGTGCTCCTTAGTGCTTGTAGGTTCCTGAGTTTTTGGTCGTTGAACTGCTTAGGGCTGATGGTGATGGCAGTAGATATCGACCATTGGTGTTGGCATCTAATATTATTGGCGACGATTATTGGCTTGCTTTTGGCCTTAGGTTTTGATTTTGGATGTCCGTATTGTGCTCGGATTTGGGAGACGGCTAGGATGTTGGCTTCTTGTTGGATGTTATGGAAACTGCTGGAAAAAGTGGTAGCGATGATCTTGACCCTCGAGAATTGGCCTTACATTTGCCTATACGTATCGATCTGGATATTGACTTGTAATTTGGTAGCATGGCAGATGAAGTCATTTGTGTTCGGCTGGTTAAGTTGTAGCAGCGCGAATGCATTAGCTTTAGCCCTTACGTTTATGTATGCTATGGCGATGATTTACTTGGTTAGGACCCAGTATGCATTAATGGCATGAGTTGTAGTTTTAAACTTTATGTTGTTAAATAAAGCTTGCTACTGACTTATCACCTCAGGTTCCAAGTTCGAACAGATGTCCTCATCATTATAACTATCATTTTCATTTAGTGCCATTACCTCGTGTTTTGGCTACTGGATGAATCTGAAGTAACTATGGTGATGTCACCAGGTTTCGAAACTAGTTACGGAAACTATGGTGATAGTATGTATTCATGTATTCGTCTTTTGTTTTCTTAATGATGTGATATCACGTTTTATTTCATGCTATTAACAACTTATTTTCCTATGTCGTGGCCATTCGTCAAGTCTTCCTTTCGATCGTTTAAATTGCTTAGGCGATTACCGATCTTCTAAAATTCCGAGGACGGAATTATTTTAAGGAGGGTAGGATGTAACGGCCTGTATTTTTCAAATACTTCAAATACGTACTTGACGTATTTTTATTCTAAATTTTCTTTATAATGGTTAGTTAGGAGTTGTATATCAAAACTGATTTCAAAAATTCTTTTAAAAATATTTTAGAACACTAGACTTATCATATTGTATTTCAGCAATTTCAGATTTCCTTAAATGCCCAAAACAATTCGGTTAAAATTCAGCTCCCAAAATTACCGTTTTGATTCGACGAATTTATTTTCTATCCAAACATATTCAAAATGTTTTCAAACTTCTCCAGTAGCCTCCTATGATCATTTAGGGTTTTCCACATTAATTTCATAATTTTCTGATATCATTTCAATAGAGAACCCGCAAACCCGCTTTCTAAATGTTTTAGCCTGAAACTAGTATTTCCGTAGCTCAAACCCTGTAACGGTCTTCGTATTCGTGATCCTCGTGACGATACGATCCCGTGGGTATGTTTTCGTAATTTTTCGGACATGTTTACTAGTAGGGGCAAAATCGTAATTTCGTTTGTGTATTTTACTAATTACCTTTCTAATTACCCTCCCCTAATTACTTTAACTACCCCTAATTATCTTAATTAACTTCCACCTAACCCTCATGTTTTCTCCCCTTAACCGGTTCATCCCCTCAGCTACCCACAAACCCAACTACCCTTTTATCTCTTAACCTATATAAATAAACCCCCTCCCTGCTTGTATTATACCCACACAACAGCGTCTCTCTCTCGTTTTAGTTTTGAATTAGCCAGGCTCTCTCTCCCTCGCGTTCGCTCTTCCCTCTATATATCTCTCTCACTCCCCATCGCTCTCTCGCCCTCCCCGGTGGTGCTCCGCCGCGAGGCCATCGTCGCCGCCATCGCTCGACGCTCCGCCAGCCCCTCTCGACACCGGCAACCACTGCAGACCCCGCCTCCGCTCCGCTAGCCCGAAGCCCGCCTCCCTCCGACGACGACCCCGATCTCGACTTTCTCCGACGGCCTCCTCCAGCGCCACCTCCGAGCTCCCCAAGCCCACAGCGACGTCCGACTACCCCTCCGAGATCCCGCCGCCACGACGACGAACTCCGAGCGCCCCCGTCGTCTTCCGACCCCACAACAGCCACGAAGTCCGCCTCCGCCGTCAGAGCCTCACAAACGCCGCCGCCGGAGCGTTCGCCGCCGACTGTCGACCTCCTCGCCGTCGCCTCCACCTCGCCGCTCGCCGCCGCCGTGTTCCGCCGCCGTCGTTTCCCCCCCCCCCCCCCCCCCCCCCCCCCCCCCTCAGCCATGCACGCTCGAGAACGGTGGGTGCGTAAGTTATATTCGATAGCAAAATTGTAAATACGAATATTAATTCGTATTTTCATATTTTATAAATGGGCATGTACGGTTTTAAATCCATAACTAATTATATAAGACCCAGAAAAATGTGGGAATAGCTCCAGAAAATCAGAAATAATATTCTGGACCCAATGGCACTAGTGTCATCTCAATCTGATGCTTAGTTTTTCCAAAATTAATTTTTAAGCCTAAAAGTTAAATACGTTGTTTTCGTTCAAAAATCCTTAACTTGTTATTTTTACGTAAACTAATATGTGATAAAAATATATGTTAAAGTACTCTTCAAGACGGTCGTTTTGACAGGTCATTTGCAACTTTCTGATACAGATTGCACCCAGAATAAATATTTGAATAAATACATTACTAATTGAAAAATAGTTTTTAAATTGTTTTTGATCTTTTAAAAATTATAAAAATTAATGTAAACTTCAGAAAATTATTTCTTCTTGTAGTAAAAATTATTTTCATCATATCTAGCCTATATAAAAAATTTAGAACTCTTTTCGACAACGTTTCAATTAGTTTTAAAAATCAAGACGATCCAATTATTTAAATAGAAATGTAGCGTTCATTAACCAAGTATTTTTGTGATTGCAGGTACCAAATCTCATGCACCAGCTCTTCTAGCTCCAACCTCGTCTTGCCACGACGAGCTCGAAATTGGTAAGTCACGACAGGTTCTAACTTTAGAAATCTAGTCCACTGTGCTTGTATGAATTTGTAACACCACACTACTACATGTTCGAAGCACGGAAGCAACACCTTCTTGTGTTGGACTTGTCTTTGTCCTTTGTACTTGGCACAGTCCACTTGGAACGTCCCGTGGGACAATCATGTAAAGAACTTGTACTCGACACGTTACCAGGGTTTCGGGGTAACTCATAGTTTGCGAGAGTACGGGAGTGACTAGAATTCGATCTTCCTGTCCTGTCGCCTGTGTTTCGGCGCCCTGTCCTGCTGCCTGCGTTTCGGCAAACCATCCTGCTGCCTGGGTACCGGCATTCGTCTGGGTAGCACCCAGGCAAGAGACGAACTGAACGGTCACATATTGTACTCTCCGACTTGAGTCACGTAGTTCTAGTGGAGCTTGCACGGTTACTTCCTTACAGTCATGCACTTTACTTTCTGCACATGTACAGACACTACACCGTACTTTACTTTCTTCCGCTTGTCATATTTGTACAGTACTCCTTTTCTTTGTTTAGAATTGTTGTGACTTACCTTCGGTTCCACTTATGGCACCGGCAGACGACGACCTGATCGAGGAGATTGCTCCAGAGTACGAGGAGCCTGCGTACGACCCAGAAGCTGCGGAGTTTTAGCTGTTTTGTGCTTGAGTGTGTGTTGTGAGATGTATTTCCTTTTCCGCATGTCCTTTCCGTATTTCCTTTATGTATTCGTGTGAGAGAGTGTGTGCTGGTTGTTGTTGTACTTTAACTTGAACTGTAATAACGTATGTACGCTGGTTTGAGTGTTGTTGGTACATCTCTGCGTTGTGGCTATGCTGATTTCACTGGTGAACTGCGGAACCTGCGAGTAAATCAAATAAGTAACGGGCCCCCGAGGGCGGGTCGTTACAACGTTTGTCTCTTTTATGGATTGTGATTATTTACTTCCGCACTTTTATTGCAAATTTTTATTAACTTTTAAATTTGCAATTTCATCGTGATTTACATTATTCACCACCCTCTAGTGTATTTGGTGTGCCGGGAGATCCAACAAGCGGCACTGCCGCTGCAACGGCGGCAGAGGAGGGCGGGGGTTGTGCTGACGGCGTGGGGGCGCCGACTGTCACGCCCCGCTTCCCAAAACGGTAGAATCAAGTCGTGACTAAGGTCCGCATGGGCCGGAGCTGTGAGGCTCGGACCCAATAAGCGTCTGTATGGATACCATTTAAAGATTACAGGTTCTTGCATTTATAAACTTTCGGAACAACAGAAAGTATTGAAAGAAAGATGCATTCATTTTATTCCATAAAAGATATCCAGAAGGTATGAGAGTCTAAAAAGGAAAGTAATGTCCAGCATGGCTATAACAGCAGAAAGAAAACTAATGGTGCAAGCACCCAACCTAGGCGGAAAGTGAAGTGGTGCTACGCACCCAACTAGAAAATAGTAACCTCTGTAAGACAGCGACGGAAAGGACCTCTAAGTCTGGTCCTCGTTTGGGAAGGTACTCCAGTCAATGTCCTCTGGCTCCACGTCCTCATGTAGCTCTGGCTTGTCCACGTACTCTGGCTCGATACCTGACGTACAACACCCAATAGAAAAGGAGTTGTACGTCAGGTAAAGTCTACAAGGAAAGGTTAGACTCTACTGCAAGTGTGAAATAATTTTTAACAACATTTTACTGGTTGATTACATGCAGTGATGATGACATGACAGTTATACTATTATACAAGGAAAGTAAAAAACGGATCAGGAAAGTAAACATGACAGACAATACCCGTATCATGTGCCACTGTCTACAGGACTAGACTGGACTGGACTGGACTGGACAAGACAAGAAGTACCGTGTATGTCACGAAGGGTTCACGCCTTACGATTTGAGGGCGGCCAGACCCTCTTCCCGTGCGACCGCTCAACCCTACCCCAAACAGAGTGCTCAAGACAAGACAATATAGGACCACTCACTCTGCTAGGTGAGTGCCTCTATCCCCACGGTCTGCAGGGACACTCACTCTGCTAGGTGAGTGTCGGGCTTCCCGTAAGTGAACCTGTACCACTGTATATGACCACTCACTCTGCTACGTGAGTGCCTCTATCCCCACGGTCTGTAACGTATCTCTCACTCTGCTAGATAAGCGACGAACGTTCCGTAGGTGAAACTGTAACACAGAGATCACTCTCGCTTGGAGAGCATCTGAAATGTCCGGAGGCTTTTGTAACAGGGACCATGACACAACAAGTAGCAAGGATTTGTTCATTCTAGGGGGTCCACACGCACACACACACATATAGACCCTAGGGTGTCAGTTATTGTTGTTGTCGTGCTTAGACTTCGTCGTCAAGTCTAAGCTGTCAAGGGGGTCCCGGACGCTATCATTTCACGTCCGGTTTTCTTTACTCGTACTTTTACATTTTAAGGGGTGATGGCCTAAACGTAACCGAAAGTACGCAAGTGGAAACACTTGCCTGCGATGGCGAGCGAGTCGTCGGTCTGGAGCGTCTCGTCGAAGCGGCGCGTCAGCGAGGGTCCGTCTGAAACGGGACAAGGACGATGTCAGATCACGTTTTTCATTAATCCTATTATGGTAAGTTTCTAAGTTCAGCGGGACTACCCTAACAGTCAAAAATCACATCTTTTTGGTTCGTTTCGCCTAATCGACGACTATCCTATGTGCACTGATATTCAAGTCCGTTCGTCGATATCTAATGTTGAACAACATTTTAAAGGAGCATAAATGTAAACTTAGTTATTGTTGATGACTTTTATATTAGGTTTTAGATTCGCTACGATGTGAGTTCTTACTACGCGTTAGGTGGCTAACCTTTTCGACGTTTGATCGTAAACCGGACGTCGGGTCTGAACGGTGATAGATCTACGTCGTTAGCAACGTCTCAGCCGTGGGTAGCACAGCAAAACACGTCCAAACAGCGAGCAGAAGGCGAGAACAGCGAGCAAGCGTCGAGATCTTATCGGTTGCGGGTAGCGCAACGGGTCTAAACGGCGGCGGCAACATCGGAGGAAAACACGCGAGATCGACGATGTGCATGAACTCCTAGGAGCAAGGAGGGCTGTCGGGGATTGAAGTAGGTCGATGGGGGGTTGCTCGGCCTGGTGGGTGGTCGACGGCGGCTGCGCGCAGCGGCGGCCGGGCGTGAGAAGGCGAAATGGACAGATTTGCGCAATGGGTCGCTGTTTTGCATCGCAGTGGAGATGCGAGACCTGAGGGGACAATGGATACTTGCAGTAGGTAGAGGGGATCAAGAGATATCTGATGGAGGTGGAGGTTGCCACCGGAGGTGGCCGGAGGGCGACGGGCGTGGGTTTTTTCCGGCGATGGATAGATCTGTCCAAAACTGAGTTTCGATGGGTTTGAGAGGTGTTTTGAGGGAGATAGAGTATAGAAGAGAGGGAGAGAAGAGTTGCAGGTGATAGAAGGGTTCAAGGGGAGTCGGATGGCGACGGGGTTGGCCACCGGAGCGACCGGACAAGGGTGGTCGTACGTTTTTGATGGAGGAGGACAGATTTGGTGTATTCAGCGTTTGCGTGCCGTTTGCGGAAGGAGGAGGAAGAACTGATACGAGGGAAAGCTAGTAATGGATATGGAACGTCGAGGGGAGTGATTGGTGGTAGGTGTGGATCGACGGCGGCGGCCGGGCACGGGGTTTGAAGGTGAAGATGGCTGGCAGTGTTTTTTCAAAGGAGTTTTTGGTGTTTTGAGTGGGGTTTAGGGCTTCTAGGAGGAGGAGGAAGGAGATGTTGTCGAGGAGGAGGAGTTGGCCGATGGCCTGGGCTACGGAGGTGGCCGACGACAAGCCAAGGTGGCCGGAAGCACGGGTTTGGGCTGTCAAACAAGGTTGCGGCCATGGAGGTATCAATGGGTGTTTTTAACAGAGAGAGAGAGAAGAGAGAGGAGGGAGAGAAGAGAGAGGAGAGAGGAGGTGGCGGCCTGAGGTGGCCGGAGCTCTCGCCGGCGGCGAGGGGAAGGAGAAAACACAGGGAAGAGGGGGCGGCGGCCTGGTGTGCGTGAGGTAGGTCTGGGTTTGGTGGTTGTTTTGATTTTAAAGAGATGTTGCTATATGGTTATGAAAGGGGGTATGTTTTTGGGTGACAAGGAGAGAGAGTGTGTGAGAGAGGGGATGTGCAAAGAAGGGAAAAGGAAGATGAGGATAGCCACAGCAATATTCTCATGATATGTATGAGATTTCATTAAGATTTGATTAGGATTTGAATTTTCGAATTTCGGTTAGGCTAAACGGGCTTTGAAAATGATTAGTGGGTTAGGTTGGGCTAACGGTGTCCGAAAATTACGAAAAAAATATCGAGACGACCGTGACGACGAGAGGCTCGGGAGTACGGTGGTTGATCGCACGTGAGGTCCACGAAAAACGAACAAAAAAATAAAAAGATCCGGCGTCGAAGTCTAAAGTTGCGACGTCTCACCAATCAAAACTGATTTGTGGGAGAACGATCCGTGAAATGACGTTCACTAAAAATCCTACAAATAAATACTCTTTTATATGGTCACAACGGCATATCACAACGAATATTCTGGATAGAAGAAAGGTCAAAGAAAAATACGCGTACGAAAGAGAAAAGTACGCGTAAAAATACGAACGATCGGAAAGCGGCCGTTACACCGACTGGCCGAGGTCTACTACCTTGTTTTTTTGTTTTTGAAATCGGTCGACGGGCTGATGGCCGGTTGGCCGCTGCCCTCTCCCCCTTGGGGTTGGGCTGGCAGGCAGTGGCCGCTGCCCTAGGGTCGGCGACTGGTGGTCGCCGCCAATCCAAATTTTTTTGATGATTGATTTGATCTTGTGTATTTTGCATAGTAATTATCATGATCATGAATAAAATTACTGGGTCTTCAGGTATATCTTAAGATTGATGAAGACGGACAATTGATATCGTTTGGTCGTCCGCGCATGAACCTTCCTTCTTCGTCTGTCAAAGCTTTCATGGCATCAGGTCTCTCTCAGGGAAAAGCGTACTGATAATGTGTTATGAAGTGCTTTCTTGGGGAAACCACATGCCTTTATTTATAGGGAAATATAGAAGAGTGCCTACAATGGTAGAAACAAGTATTCATGTAGGATACAAACTCCTAATCTTCTACTGCATATCATAAGCGCTACATGAGTCTTTACTGGGCCTGCATAATACATATATAATAATCAAGTTGTTATTCGCTAAAAGCAATTATCGTTTAGCGCATTTGGATCCATTCAGCTCAACGAAGAATTAGCTGCCTAGCTTGGCCATTCTGTCGGAAGTTTCATCACGATGTGTATAAAAAACAATTTTAAAAATAAATTAATTCTTATATATATGATACTGACATGTAAGCCAAATAAAAATAACTTTTTTTTCAAATTAAAAAAATAAACATTAACAAAAATTCAAAAGAGTAGAATAACACGTGGGTCCATAAAATCCCAGGAAAAAACGAAAAACAAAAAAAACATAAGATACGTGGATCCCAACATAATAAAAAATATAAATAATAACATAATAAATAAATAATAATAAATAATAAATAAAGGTTGGTTGTGAATCATGTGCTAATTTGGATTTTTTTCAAATATTTTAATGCATAGTCTTGGCAATAGTCAACTAATGGTGTAATTGTGGGATCTGGTAGATGCTAGACAATATTAGAAGGGGTTGAATTGTGTTGTAAGTTAAAAAATTCTTCGCTAAAATAAAACCCTTCTATTTCGTTGCCGAAGTCTCCCAGCAATGTCACCTAGCTTGGTACTTAATCAACACAATTAAAAGCTTGTATGAAATGAAAAGATGTGATAACAACGGAATAAAATATTGCAAGAAAATATAAAAGTATGAGAGAGAGAAAATAAAGACACAGCGCAAACACCACATTTTTACACTTGTTCGGCCCAACCTTGGCCTACGTCCAGCAACTGATCCACTAGCTCTCAAACCCGAGAGCAATATTGCCTCAACTCAACGAATAGGATTTCGCACAAGTACCTAGCTCCATTTACTAGTAATTTCCAAGCTCCTAGTTACAACCCAACTAGGAATTTTCGATTACAATGCACACTTCCCTTCACATAGGAATTACAACTTCCAAACCTTCTTCAAAGGCTTCACAAACTTTTATAAAGGAAGTACAACACACTTGATCCTATAGCCAATATATATGAAGTAGTGAATAATGTGGCTATAAAAATCAAAACTTGATCTTTGAAAATTATAAGTGAGGATCATAAAGATCAAAAAGAAAACTTGAATTTGAATCTCAAAATAAAAGCTATAAGCTTTGGAGATCAAATCAAGTTTGAATAAGGCCAGGAATAATAGAGAAAATATCTGAAAATTAAGCACAAAAGAAATTAAAACAATGGCCAAAGAAGACTTTTGAAAACGAGAGCTTTTGAGAGTATTTGAGCTTGAAAATATAGAGAAATGATTTATAATTGATATGAAAAACTTCTGAAAGCTCTAATATTTATAGAGTAGAAAAACCATTCAAAATGAGCAAAAAAATCTCAGCTACAGCGGCTAGTAACATCTATATTCCGAGAATCACGCTTTCCTTAAAAACTGAAATTTAACTTAGATAGTCGGCTATCCATTTTGGATGGTCGGCTATATTTTTAGATAGTCCGATATCTCATGTGATAGTCGTCTACTGTATAATCCCGAGAGTTTAAGGCAAAATCTTAGGGCAGATAGTCGGCTATCCATTTTGGGTATACAGTTATTTTCGGATACCTGAGTTTTTCTTCAATAAAATAACTTGAAAATATTTTATAAAAATATATTAAAATATAATATAGTTATTTACATTTAAAAACTATTTTTCAAGTATTTTTGTGTGTGTATAGAAATTATATATTGGCTTTAACATTCTAAGCTATATACTTACACATACACATATCTTTATCTCTTTGATCTTCGTTCTTTAACTTGAACCATCTAGTCATGATCTTGAATCCTTGGTTGAGCCATTATTTGCTCCATTCCTTGGATCTAAGATAGACTTCTCAAACATGACTTCCAAGGTGAGTTATCAATTCCATGTTCGAGAAGTCCTTCATTTGAGCTTTTCAATGCACTTGATCTTCATGGCTACAAAATGAGTTATCAATTCCTATATACATTTGAAATAAATATGTTAGTGCATATATCACTTGTGTACATCATCAAAATCCACTGGGTGGGTCTCATATTACAACACTAATTTCGCAAAACTACCTCATACCTTCGCTGAATTCCAAAAATAAATCTTTTACTATGATATAATTACAAAACTACCTCATATTTTCATTTTAGGTTTCAAAAAAGTCCCCAACATGACAGTCGCTTGTTTGACGCGAGCACGTAATGGTCAGGTGTCAAGTAAAGCCAAAAATGCTCTTTGACTTACGTTTAAAATGAAGGCTTGATTTCACAAAACACATTGGTCATAAGAATGTAAAGATGATGCCCTAGTTCTCATGATTGATCAGTTGGTCTGTTCGAGATTTCTTCGTTGGTTATCCACCTGAAATAGCAGCAGTCCATCGTCTACCAATTAGGGCATCTCCAAAACAAATGATCAGGGTTCTTTTTTGTTCTAGATCTCTTGAGGACGGCCGCCCCACCGCAAAAGCAACATCACGCTACATGACGGGATGACGAACACGAA
The DNA here is from genome assembly GCA_030789695.1 of Scilla litardierei. NCBI lineage: Eukaryota > Viridiplantae > Streptophyta > Magnoliopsida > Asparagales > Asparagaceae > Scilla > Scilla litardierei. The sequence goes on along the minus strand of CM061142.1, from coordinate 294,968,869 downwards.
GACATCTCCGCCGAACTCCTGCACAAATCTGCGATTGAAATGGGGAAGGGCCGCGAAATACTTTTCCTTGGCCTGTTACTTTTCCACTTGAAATAATAACACCAAAAAACATTATAAAGGTAAGTCAAATGGTATTTTAGGCCTTACTTGACACTTGATCATTACGTGCTCACGTCAAACAAGCGACATCACGTTGGAGACTTTTCTGAAAATTAAAATGAAAGTATGAGGTAGTTTTGTGATTATATCATAATGAGAGATAATTTTTTGAAATTCAGCGAAAGTATGAGATAATTTTGCGAAATTAAGCATTAATCGATTTGGTGAAATGAGATGGGCCACACAATATTATTAAAGTGGGGGTAAATTCGTCAATTCAATTTTCTGTTAACAGACGTTAGAGGGTTAAACGAAACATGATAAGTTCTCGATGATTTTGCGATTAAATTATAGTAAGAGGTAGTTTTTTTGGAATTCAACAAAAGTCTGAGAACTAGGTAGTTCTGCAAAATAAAACCGTCAACGAATTGTTTAAAGCCTAGAAGAGAGTACATACAAACTGGCCGTCGTAACATAGAAGGTGTTAGTCGAATTTACTCTGGGAGAAAAACACTCCCTTCATATTTTCAGTCTACCAAATAAACCAAAAGAACAAATTAACTGTGAATACGTGGCAGTGTATCAAATCTGCATTTCACTACATAAAGGCATGAACAAATGACACAAGACAACCATGGAGAAGATAAAAACAATTAGATAAAAACAATTAGCTACTCATGACCATAATTCAGTAGCTTCTTGCAAAATTAGGTCCTTCACATATCGCAACCGCAAACCCAACAGGATACACTCAAATCATTTGCTACCTGGGTAAATAAAAAACACAAAAACGCCAATTTGTATTTCAAAAAATTGATACGAGGACAAACTAATAAAATACACGATGTTCTGTAGTCAAAAAATTTCACTTTGCACAGCTGATCCACTGAAAACCTAGTCTAGTCCCCAAAATTGACCTGGACCAGATAGCTTCATTCCCCATTACCGGCACATTTTTCTGCATGCTCAGGGATAAACATGCGAGGTTAACCGCACAATGGAAACCGCTGCTCTGGCCACTTGGGAAATGAGCGCTTGTACAAGCTCATGCATACGGTATCATGTTGCTGAAGCACGCCATTAAAAACACATTTCATTGCCCCTGCGAATGAACAAGCAACAATCAACTTTACGGCAATTCCTACTCAACTACCCTTCGTTCTTATTTTTATATAGCGAGAATCATACCATGAGTACCAACAGGTTCTTTTACGCGGCCACGACGACCGCATTTCGTCCACACATCCACTGGCTGTTCATCACAAGGGTACATACTAATGTCAGATCATTGCACAGTTGCTACTTTTGCAAATACAAAATCACATAAAAAATAAGGGCTCAAACTGCAATTGTCCAGGTTACCTTGAACCACCTAACATCTTCAGGTTGGTGAAACATAAACCGCACTGTGGCTTTCAATTTCGATACTCTTTGGGGATATCTGCATCAGTTAACACAGCTTCTAAGTTTGATGTGACCAAAAATAATAATGCAATGCACGGTGTATTTCATAAATACAAGATAAAGTAATTGCATATTTTCTACATTATTGTAAAGTGTGTAGCAACGTAATATAGATAAACAAGTGGCAAGATATAGTATTGACAACGAATAATAAGACATGCATATGAATTGCCTCATCAAGTAAAATGTGAGAAGAAAATTGTTCTACTTATACATGGTTGGTAAAAAATGCATTGATGTACTACTCATTTACTTCAATAATCCACATCAGGGACTAGTGCATAGAAGTAGCACTTGTTCAACTGTGGTTTTGTTTGAAGTTTGCACTACAGTATTATCTGTGAATCTAATATAGCCATACCATGAAAATATAATGAATTTGAAGCAGAAGAATAATGTCAAAAGGATGGCACCGGACCAACTTGGGTCGGGTGCGCTGACGTGGCGGCCTCTCATTGGCCACCCAAAAAGTAATTATATTTTGTAAATGAGTAGTACACGTCAGCGGACCCGACCCAAGTTGGTCAGGTGCCATCTGTCCTCCATTATTCCCTTAAAGCAAAGATAAGTTAAGAGTAACAAATATTCTTGTGTGTAATTTGTCAGCATAGAGCGACACATGAAAATTGCACATTACCCCGTTAATATGATCTTCTTGAGAATTATCCTGTCTGGATCCACGCTTCTTAATGAACCAACAGCAGCAACAAGAGGTGTTTCGCCATGCCCACTTTTTAAGACCACCACAGGCAAGGGAGGAAAAGAAATAGGAGCAAAAACAGACGCTATCGAGAAGCGCCCTGGGTGCAAAAATCTTTCCATCTTATGCTTGGTGCAGTTTATATCATCAGAGGAAAATACCGGCCTGAGGAAAACAATGAAGTAATGTATGCATGAAAGAAATGGTGTTAGCTACACTTTCTATAAGAAGACTACATTTTATGAACTTGCAAGTAGTAATCAGCCAAAACTACATGTTACCTTGCAATGAACTGGCGGAACCCAACATTGAAAATAAAAGAATCTTTGGACTTGATAGGAAATTCATATGATTCATGCTTTTTAATGCTGCAAAATAGAAACATAACATTCATATTGATTATACATGATTTGGGAGCAGATGGTGTAAGCAAGTCAACCAATATGATTCATTTAGTCATAACACATCAAATCGAGGAACAACTCGAATGATATCATGCATCCAATTTAATGAACTTCACAAAACAATCACCAAGTACTTTCTTTCTTGAGGGCCGCAAATGGGATGGGCCAGGTCGGGTTCATATTGGGTCTGACCTAACCCAGTTATGCCTGGCCCAAACCCAACCCGTTTGTTAAAAAACACTTCAAAGCCCTCCAATTTGTAACCCCACCTCCCAGCCAAAAAAGGCGTATTAAGAGGATCACCAAGATCCGACCCATTTACCTGAAAATGAAAAAGAACAGAAAGATATCCCACAAGAATCCAGTCAAAGGAACATAATTACACGATTCAACATGACTTGCAAATCCCAATTTAGTACATGATGTTAAGTTACCAGAAATGCGTTAACTTGCTAAAACAAACAATATGAAAATCACAACATCTTTTGTGCACTTAAATTTTAGACCACGAAGACCTGAACAATGTTGATCATCCAATCATGGGGTCAAGAGTTGAGTCTTTCATTGCCTAGAAGGATATTACCTATATTGCCACAGGCCAAACAGGTTAATTGAAACAAGAGAATGCACAACCTGAATTAAGTTCTTAACTAGATAACCACACATGCCCCTTCAGGGCCTAACAAGCTCAGGTTTGGTTCAAACAATTTGGAGCGGTCAACAACTAACCACAGGTCTATGTTTCCAATCAAGGGGTCAAGAGTTGATTCTTTCATTGCCATAGAAGGAAATTCCTTCCAATGCCACAGTCCCAATGGGTGTTAATTCAGTTCAAACAATTTGGAATGGTCAAGAACTAATCACATGTCTATGTTTCCAATCAAGGGGGGAGTTGATTTTTTTCATTTCCTAGGAAGGAAATTCCCTCTAGTGCCACAAGTCAAATGGGTTAACTGAGTCAAGAGCATGCACTCGAACCTGAACCGAGTTGAGCATGCACTCAAACCTGAACCGAGTTCTTAACAACCAGATAACCCTACATGCCCAGTCAGGGCTTAATAAAACCTCGTGGCACCAGCTCAGGTTTGGTTCAAACAAGTGGGAACGGTCAAGAACTACCAACAGGTCTATGTTTCCCAGCACACAAAACTAGTATATAATTAATAATAGTTCCCACAAAGTCAAGAACTAACCATAGGTTGCATCTTTTGGAGAGTAACAATGGAAGAACTCCATGGTTAAGTATATGCTCACGAGGAAGTCGCGACAGAAGACGGGAACTTCAAGGTAGTAGTTGCCACCCATTTAGTAGTAAGATCAGCAACAACGCAAAAGCATGGCAGAGATATCTCTAATGATCTTTCTATAAACTCTGTTAAGGGTATATCCTTTCTAACTTTGCCTATAGTTTCTTATTGCCTCAATTTAGTTGGTTTAAGACTACCCCTGTTTATTGTTGCTTCATCAAGAATCCTACATTCCTCTTATCACTCATATTTGGTGAGTAATCGATGTCCTTAGACTATGAAAACCCATCTCAAATAAGTCTCCCCATTTTGCTACCCATTGAAGTAACCTCCAACTGATGGATCATTCTTTCCCATCTTTTTGAATGGTGCAACCAATCCATCTCAAACATCTCATTCAGATATGCTCATGTGATTTCTTATTTGACCAAATTGTTGGTACATAATGTGTAGCTGGGCCGTGGAGCCTCCCTTCAATTTCATGGTGGAATACAAGCATATATATAGTGCTACAGAACAGCCCCATCCCAACTAATGTATGTATTAACAGTTAATGATATCATCCTCAATTCTACACCATAATGAATAAGTAATTCTAAGTAGCAAAAATTATCACTCATCGAGTAGTTGATTGCGTGTGCGAATGATTTGATTTATTCTCATAATTTTAATAGAATTACCTGAATGAGTATTGAGGAAAACATGTAGTTTCTTAACAGTTACTGCGTAAGAACCAGGAAACAACAGCGACGTGGGATCCATATGATGCATAGTGAATACCGAATTAATGTAATATGTCGGTGTTTATATTTTTTTGAATTAACTTATGGATTTAAAAGGGATAAAGCAAGATAAATGATTCAGATACCAGGATATTTCTAAATTGAAGAAAGTGTGAAGGATAAAAAGTGAGCCAAAGTGAGGAAAATTTTGGTAAACCCCTGACAAAATGTTCTATGAGAAAAGCCTGACATATTTGAAAAAAAAAACATACTTCAAAACGAAATGAAGATCAATTACGCACATTATGGTCTAAGATGAACTGATGCACCTCTTTTCTGCACATCAGACACCAAACCTCCACATAATGTGCATGTATGATCATACCAATAGTTTCGTTTGGGAGTGAAAAAGAACAAAATTGATGGCGCCTTATTTCTTTCACCATGTTTGCTACAAGGTTAGCATCATTCCTTCCACGTTACAAACCAAACAAACAAGTCGGATATAGTAAAAAATCATATGCTTGTTGAATGATAAAATTATCATGGATGGCATAAATCGCAACAACAATCATAAGAATTTGCTCTCTACATGTTAACAAAGTGTCAGCTGGTCATTAAAATACCTGAAGTGGAGAACAGACATCTTGGACTCATGTTGCAATAGACCGCATGCTACGACAGGTGATTTTATCGACAAAGAGCATACTTTGGATGCAACATCGGCTGGCACATGCTTTATATGAAGCCTCACATACGAGCCAACTGGCGCACATTCATTTGTATCCCCTTGGTCTATATCAAAAACTTTGGAGACTACATGTTTCTGCGTCCTATTGAAATTATCAAAAGCAAAAATTCTTGCGTACTCCGGTGGCAAAGATTCCTGTTATTCATAGGAGCCATGATAAACAATTCAGTTTACAACATTATTAAGTATTCCAGCATTAAAAATCAAATCAATTACAACTGTTCTCACTTTAGGATCCCATGAAGATGTTCTGAAAGACTTGAGCCCTCTGTACTTGGCAAAACGCTTTTTTGCCGGCACACCTATGGGAGTATCTACCTCATCTGGGAATTCTGAAATCAAAAGAATCTACACTATAAAATTGGAACAACCAGTCTTCCAGCAAATGAACTGTGTCTAACATCCACAAATTTTGAAAATTAAGCAATATCGAGATATGGATTCATTCAACACTGCATTATAAAATCTTAAGAGAAGTGAGAAAAATGAGAAAGCATGTGCTCATATAAAAAAATAGTTACCATAGAAAGTTAACTAGTCATATCAAAGGATAGCCATAAAACAATCGGAAAGACCCTATCCGATTCTAGTCATAGATTCCATTTTCCGAATGTTTTGGGCGATCCAGAAAACGACATGCTTGGCTGTTAAACATTGAATGATATCCTGCTTAAATTCAGATCGTAATCCAAAGGGTTTCTACGATTTCTTAAGCTGGTCAAATCCAAAAGAGTTCCAAGTAAATGAAATCCAATGAAATCCAATGGAATTTCACTCCAACAATCGAAAACAAACTCAACTGTGGTTTGCGGATGGTAAAAAAAAGAGTATTAGGTATTCCAGACAATAAAAAAGTGAAACAATTATATAACAATATAATAGGAAGCACATAAAAATTAGACACACAAAGTAAAGAGTCTACTTCATCCCTTTTCCCGATTTTCTTCTAAATATGAAGGCCATACGTTTTGTTTGTTAATCCAACTGTTGAAATCAAAAAAGAAATAATAATAATAAGAGCTGGTTTTTGTATTCCAATTGTTGCTCTTAAAAAGAAACCTCATCACTCATGAGTTGTGAACCGATATCCTAAATGCCATTTTGGTATCTTGTTTCTTTTTCAATAGTTGCAACAAGGATAATTCTTCATGTTTACACCCTAGTAAACCAGAACCTTCATGCCGATGAATATGTACAAATCCTATATCTTAGCTCTTTTATTCTTCAGAAATTGCCATGTCCAGATTGCAAACCTAGGAATTTTGCTACTTGATAAGGGCAATCAACTGGGTTGGAATCTCCTTTAGCATAAACCCATTGATTTTAAGTCACACATCCTCCCCTTCAGCTAAAACTTGCAACCGCTATTACATCTATGCATTGTCAAATAGTAAACGTTGAAAGGATATGCATAAGATATCAGATAGAATGTGTAAGACAGTCAGGTTAGATTTATAATATCTCATTACTGTCAAAATAGATACAATCATAAGACATGTTTGGATTCTCTACATTGTAATTGAACTTGTCAGATAACACGGAATACTATAGTTAACTTAATTTTTTTCCTTCATCGGGCATGACTTTGCCTCATGTGCGCTTCTGACAATAAATTATTGGTTTGATACAGTAGCCATTAAACTTATCTTCCGCAGCAAATTTTAAGTGTTGGGTGCTATTAATATCTTCATATCAAGGGCAAGTGGGAGCAACAGACCATAACAGAACCACCGAAATCTATTAAGATGATCTCACGCATACATCATATTAAATAGGTACTGTATGTGGCTTCACGCTTGCCATGTTGCATGAATGCTTCAGTAAAGGATGTGTACCAATATTGGATATGCCATGATGCTTGATGCTAGGATGAAATGCATGTCGGTTTGTTCCTTTTGAGATAGATCCAGAGATGCATCAGGATGCTGGACTCTTGGAGTATAAAAGATAGACCGAGAAATGCATCCAAGATTAAGAAGTCAAAAGTCTAGAACATAGATGGTTTATAATTCCATTTTGAGAAATGTATTTCATTTGGCTCTTAGCATTTGTGCGCCTCAAGGTTCAATGTGTTTCTCTATAACAAATATAACATCATTTTCCAATTCTTCTAGAAGTTTTCCCAAGTCCACGAGAATAGGGAGGATGTCAACTGGCCTGCCTTTTAAGATTATAAAAACTCCACATTGTCCATAGTGTAGGCTGTAAGTTAGTACCAATTACGAGAGCCAAGTCAGGTCACCTGTCGATTGTAAAACTTTGTCAAATCTTATGTGGAGCCTGGCTCCATAGCTGAACACATATTGATGTAAGAAGGCTGCAGCAGATAATGAGAACAATGATGATTTCCAGATGCATTTATTAAATTGACACTGGCCTAGAAAAGATTATGATTGTTTTGATAACTATTGATTTACATAACTAGAAACTATTTGCAAGTCCATGCCATTACTGCAATATAAGGAAACTTGAAACTATTTTAATTGATGGTTATAAATAAGGAAAAGTAACACAGACTGCTATAATCTTATTACCGGAATATATGTGACATCCATATCTTGATGTTTTAGGATTTGCCATGCCACATGCCCTTATTGTATAAAATCAGTTTCAGAGTACCATAGCCCATTATCATACTCCAAATCCCACTGATTCAATTTGAAAGCCATCAACAGTCTTATAGAAGCAAATCATATCTTGTCGACAAAAAATGGATTGTGCAAGATTTTTGAAGTGTTGGGGTTGTACCTACTGTTATCTGAGAGTTTTTGGCTAGTGTCCGATAGTTCTTTTTCGTCTTTCGTGGATTAGAAGGTTGTAGTTTTAGTTTTTTGTTAGTCCGGGTCTTTTGAAGTTGGGCATGTGTTGAAGCTTCTGATCTGTATTAGTTGTATCTGTACTGGTTAATATCGTTTGTGTTTTATATTTACTATGTATATAGCTTATGACTGGAGCTTTTTGCTCCATCCTATGTCACAAAAAATAATGCTGCCACAGCTTCACATGAAATCAGCAGTGGAACTAAGCTCCAAGGCTCCAAAGTCAATAAGGCCCGAAGGACAGGCTAGAACTTCTCTGCTGACGGGCAACAAACTTTTTCGAATAAATCCAGGTTACTCACTGTAATAATTAACCTGGTTTCCTAAGTGAATCAACTACAGGTAAGTTCCTGCAAGTGTGGTCAGGCTAGCAAGGACTCCTGAAGAAGGATAGTAACAAGAGTTGACCAAATGATGTGAACTGACATAGGAAACACGTAAGAAACAGACCATAATAATAAAGGTTTTATTCAACTCATGCTCTCACTTGCAGTTTCCAAGGGTGTAGAAAAGAAAGTGCGAAAAAGGAGAATGAACTGGAAAAGGGCAACAAATCCTAATTTTCATTGATATCGTAAGCTAAAGTTGAGAAAGAAAAACAATGCACAAGACTGTAAAGCAATAAATACCTTCATCTACAGCACTTGCATCTTTCAGTTTCTTGATCTCAGCCTCTATTTGCTCCGTTGTCAAGTTCTCGTTATCCTATATGTGCATTTGTTCACTAATATTACTTTTCCATGGAAATATAACACTTCATATGACATCGATAAAAAGAAAATTCACAAGAGAAAAAGAACCATGGATTTTGCTAGTGTATACTACTGCTTATATCATTGACCAAAACTCCACGATAAAGGTAAGCAAATCTAGAGTGCATTACACCAAAACTGAGTTTTGGCCACAACGGCACAACAATATGACACAATGCACATGATGACGCACCAACCTTTTAAACTAAGATACAACATGGAAGATATATGCCAATTGAGTAAATGTAAAATACAAAAAATAGTTCCTTATTTGTGTTCTTACATGGAAAGAATGATAAACCAAAATAAAAGTATGGTACACAAAAACAAAATAAACAGACTAACAAGGAAGCTGGAATTCCACTAGCGCACTTCATGTTATTGTAGGTAACTGCTTCGTGAATGAACTAATCAGTGTCCAGCAAGTTCATCATTCATGTATTCAGGAATATCAAAACCCTCCCATAGAATTCTATGGGGTAATTATTTAAAAGAACCTAATTCATATATTAGAAAAAAGGATAACAACATATATGCATTCAGAAATCTATTCAATCATAAGTATATTATCTATCTATCAGTAAAATTTCCTAGTTACTGATCTGCGTCCACTCTGATACACAATAAAGTGTAGAGCATGGAAAACAGTGTATCAAGCACATATCAACATACATTGTAGTATTTGATCCAATACACAGCGTACACGGGTGTGAAGTAGCATAATCCAATATAATCGATTAGACAATAGACGATGTGTCAAGAACAATGAATCTTTGGTACAACTTGTACAGAACTGAGATGAAATTGCTACCAAATCTGACAACCATGGATATTCATCAAATGACAGTTTATATATTGATTGTTTTCACGTTTGATAACTAACATCACTAAACATATTAAAATTTTATTACACCAACAAAAGATAATAAGTAGATTTTGACAAATGCCCAGCATGACAATGACATTTACTTCTAGTATATCAATGAGGTTGTAAAACTCACAGCCATCTCAGTGTCTGCCTCCGTTTCTTCTTCAAAATGTTCTAAACCGTGTGATGCTTCGTCACTATCATACTGATCAAATCCATTCTGCACAGAGCATCCATTTTGTTCATCCAAAACCATCCCATCACCTTCTTCCTCACTGCCATCGAAGCCCTCATCGTCAGACTCTTCCACAATCCAAGCAGCCTATAGATACAATGACCGGTTAAGGATTAATATGGCAACATGGCTACTTTTGACACAAAAATTATTCGTGAGCCCATATAACAATGACAAACCTGATACTCTGAAGTGCCTTTTGGAAGTATTTTCTTCTTCAACTTTCGTTCTTTATTATCTGCATCGGCTTCAGCTAACTCTGCTTCTGTAGGCCAAGTCTGACATCGATTACAGTATTAATAAAAGATGTACGAGGAAAACAAGTAACTCAAGCATAGAAGACCAAAACATTATAGGATATGTAACCTGCAAGGATATGCAATTGAAAGAGTGAATTTAACTTGGTTTACGGATTTCAGTAGTAAAATTATTTTGAGAACACAAAAAAGAAATGAATAAATTATAGTGCTAAATAGATTTCAATGTACCATTTGCTCATTAATATGGAAAAGCTTCTCTCAATTGCACACATTCTTTTAATTTCCTGCAGTTGCAAAGATGTGCTGTGGGGCCCAACATACTGTTATTTGTCCCAAAACTAATTGTTATTTCCCCACATTGAAAGAATCCCCATATTGTTATTTCCCCACATTGAAAGCTTTCAGTTGAACCAAAAAAAAAAGAATTCCCAAAGAAGATACAACTCTCAGGAGTCAGGAACAAGAACTAAAAGGAGTGAACAATGAATTTACCTAAACACAACTGCCACAAGTAAATTATACAGTCCCGGCCCTCTACATTAAAACTAAATAATGTTTAAAAGTAATCTATATGGATTACAGGGCAAAACGAAAGGATACTTTACAATTCTCATCCATGCTCACACAAAATAGAACACTTCAACAAAGGTTGGGGCCATTGGAAATAAAAGAACAACGCATGAGGAATAATGTCCCGTGCTCAATATGAGCTTTGTGGTTGTTGGCTCGATGGGACTGCTGGAAATTTTCCTGCCCCATGTGGGTTGCCCTTTGATTGTCAAAAAATGCACAAACCCAAGGGGGGTTGGTGCACCAACCCCCTCCCCCTTCATCCCCAAAAAGGGTAGTAATGGTTTTGGTTATTAGCATCGAAAACTTGAGTTTTCTTTTGTAACTTCATTAGAAATCATATGAAGTGTTTTCTTGATCGATCTTCGATCTAAATTGCTTGTGCTCTCTCTCTTTCTTCTTTGTTCTAGTTACTTCGACGGTCTCGATTACTTCCGTTTCGCAACAAATTGGTATCGGAGCCTTCAGGCGACTAAGATCTAGACGAAGAAGATGAGTAAAGGTGGCGACGACGCTTCTATTTCAATAGTGCAATCTTCAACAATGCGAACTATCGTATCCACTACGAAGTTTGAAATTGAGAAGTTTGATGAACGGATCAACTTCGGCGTGTGGAGATGCGAGGTACTTGACATCTTGAACCAACTTGGACAAGATCAAGTACTAGATGAGAGGCCGACTACGACGTCGGACTTGGAGTGAAGGATGCTGAACCGGAACACTTGCGTCACCATCCGGCTTTTCTTGATGAATGAGAAGAAATATCCTTTGATGGAGGAGACGGACGCGAAAGCGTTATGGGATGCTCTTGGCGAGAAGTACATGAAGAAGAACATCCAGAATCGCCTACACCTACAGAAGAAGTTCTTTGGCCTCAAGATGGAGGAAGGAGTTTCAGTTGAAGCACACCTCGACTACTACAACAAACTCCTCACAGATCTGAGGAATATTGACGTCAAGGTAGAAGATGAGGACAAAGCGATGATTCTCCTCAACTCCATATATAAAGACTACGAGCACATCGTTTTAATCTTAACCTATGGTAAAGAATCTATCACCTTCATTGAAGTTTCTAACGCTCTCGCAAGCAATGAATTTAGACAGAAGGATGATGAAAAGATGAGGGGCCAAGGGTCTGATGCGTTTACCGTGGTGAGAGGTCGAAGCAATGAAAGGAGTGAAGGCCGCAAAGGAAACCAAAGATCCAAGACGAGGGACAAGAGTAGAGCTTCGCGCACCGACATCGAGAAGGATCAATGCGTCTTTTGTAAAGAAAGAGGACATTGGACGAGGGAGTGTCCAAAGGCCAAGAAGAAGAAAGAGCATACCACCAACATCGTCAAAGGTGTGGAGGTTGATGAGTGGGTCCTTGTCGGCGCTGCGAAGGGGGTGATGGAGGGATGGGTTCTTAACTCGGGATGCTCATTTCATATGAAACCATACATAGAGTACTTTACTACTTTCCATAAAGGTAGTAGAAGTACAGTTCTTCTTGGAAACGACAAGCTTGCACGACATCGGGCATTGGCACGGTCCGCATCAGGATAGGAGATGGAGTCACAAGGGAATTAGATGAGGTCCGCTATGTTTCCGATCTAAAGCGAAATCTCATATCGCTTGGGTCACTTGAAACCAAGGGTTGCAAGGTGACCATGGAAGATAGAGTCTTGAGGGTGACTCGTGGTGCCATGATTGTACTGAAGGGGAAGCGCACAGACAACCTTTACTACTTGGATGGCGAGGTGGTAACTGGCGAGGTGGATCTTACCAGAGAGGATGAGAGAGACGACTCTTTTCTTTGGCACATGCGCCTTGGGCATGTTGGCGAGAAGGCTCTTCAGAAGCTGATTGATGGTGACCATCTACGAGGCGCAAAGTGCGGGAAGATCGACTTTTGTGAGCATTGTGTCCTTGGAAAGAAGACACGTGCATCTTTTGGGACCGCCATCCACAACACGAAGGGAGTGCTTGACTATGTCCACACTGATATGTGGGACCATCGAGGTTGGCTTCATTAGGAGTTAATCACTATTTCATGACATTTATTGATGATTTCTCACGGATGGTGTGGGTGTTTTCCTTGAAGTCCAAAGACCATGTGCTGAGCAAGTTCAAGGAGTGAAAAGTTTTGATCAAGACTCAGACCGGTAAGAAAATCAAGCGACTCTGTAGCGACAACGGTGGAGAGTACAGGTCAGACCCCTTCTTTGACTACGGCAAAAAGGAGGTGATACAATGACACTTCACTGTAGCCGGTACGCCGCATCAGAATGGTGTAGCCGAAAGGATGAACCGAACTTTGCTGGAGAAAGTTCGGTGTATGTTATCAACATCCGGCCTTGGGAAGGAGTTTTGGACAGAGGCCTTGGCATATGCGATCTACTTGATCAACAGGCTACCTTCTGCAGCACTTGATAGAAGACCTCCTTTGGAGGTATGGTCAGAAAAGCCAGTTTCCGACTACGAGTCTTTGCATATTTGGGGGTGTCCTTACTTCGCAGTAAAGGAGGACAAGCTAGATCCTAGAGCCAAGAAAGTCATCTTCTCAGGCTTTAGCGATGGAGTGAAAAGGTACAACCTGTGGTGCCCTACACAGCGGAAGGTGGTCCTCAGCAGAGACGTGACGTTCGACGAGTCAGCTATGTTGAAGAAAGGAAGTGAACCGGAGGTGGAGCCTTTAGAGACACGTATGGAGCAGGTTCAGATTGATGTGTCAAAGATTCCAGAGGAGAGGACTATTCACTCTAGTCCTACACATGTTCCAGACGGTGGTGATGGAGGTTCGGCTTCAGGTGGTGGAGATGCTTACTCTCCACAAGATGTACAGCAGCTGGATTCCATTGCATCTTCGAGACCACGAAGAGAGATTAGAAGATCTGCAAGGTATACTGATTTGGTCCATATGCTTTCCCTGCAATTAGTATTGATACTCCCACCTCCTTCCAAGAGGTGGAGCTTTTCGAAGACCCACAGAGATAGAAGAAAGCAATGAATGAGGAGATAGAATCGCTTTGGAAGAACAAGACATGGAAGCTGGTGGAGCTTCCTCGTGGCAAGAAGGCGATTGGGTGTAAGTGGGTTTACACTAAGAATGAAGGAGCCAAAGATGGAGATATCCGCTTCAAAGCAAGACTTGTGACGAAGGGATATGCTCAAAAAGAGGGGATCGACTACAACGAGGTATTCTTCCCAGTTGTGAAACACTGCACGATTCGGATTCTATTAGTGTTAGTTGTACAACTCGATCTTGAGTTGGTACAACTAGATGTCAAGACGGCTTTCTTACATGGCGAGCTTGAGGAGGAGATCTACATGACTCAACCTAATGTCTACGAGGATGAAGATAGACTTGCATGTAAGTGGAAGAAATCTCTTTATGGGTTGAAGCAAACTCCTAAACAGTGGTATAAGCGCTTTGGGCGCTTCATTACACAAGATCAAGAGTATGTCCGAAGTGCCTTTGATCATTGTGTGTTCTTTCTGATGCTTGAAAATGGTTCCTTCATCTACCTCTTGCTTTATGTTGATGATAAGCTCATAGTGTCATCAAATAAAGAAGACATCCAGAGGTTGAAAGACCAGTTGAGTTGCGCGTTTGAGATGAAGGACATTGACGATGCACGAAGGATTCTTGGCATGGAGACATACCGAGATCGAGGTGGATGTACATTATATCTTTCTCAGAGTCGACCGTGCTTACTCCGCTTGCACCTCACTTCAAGCTTTATGCAATGCATTTTCCGAAGGATGATGAGGAGTCTATGAAGAAGGTACCGTATGCTAATGCGATAGGTGCAATGATGTATGCGATGGTGTGCACGAAACCCAACCTTTCACACGCAGTGAGCATGGTGAGCCGCTACATGCACAATTCAGGGAAGGCACATTGGCAGGCGGTGCAGTGGATTCTGAGATACATCAATGGCACCATTGATTTGGAATTGACATACAAGCGAGATGATGAGGGTCCGCAAATTGTTGGGTATGTTGATTCTGATTTTGCAGGCGACTTGGATGAGAGGAGATTCATACCAGGCTATGTCTTCATCTTGTCAGGAGCTCCTATTTGTTGGCTAAGTATACTCCAGTCTACAGTAGCCTTGTCTACCACAGAGGCAGAGTACATGGCATTAACCGAAGCGGTGAAGGAGACGATATGGCTAATGGGTGGATGACTTGGATGTTTGACAAGACAGGTATGACTTGCATTGTGATAGCCAAAGTGCAATACACTTAGCAAAGAATCAAGTCTTTCATGCAAGGACCAAGCATCTTGATGTCAGGTATCACTTTGTTCGTGACTATGTTGGAGAAGACGGCGATGGCATCACCTTAATGAAGATAGGGACGGATGACAACGCCGCGGACATGCTTACGAAGGTTGTTACAGGGGTCAAGTTCAAATATTGTTTGGACTTGATCAATATTGTTCCAAGATAACGATGGTGGCCCCTTTTGGGGAATGAGGCTCTGCGGAGCCATATGAGCCTTTCGAGACAAGATGACAGGAACACGAGATGATTCTCACCGAAGAGGAGCGTTGACGGTTGATTGTGTGACATAGAACCAATATCTCGCCAAGGTGAAGATTTGTAGTTGTTGGCTCGATGGGGCTGCTGGAAATTTCCAGTAGCCCCATGTGGGATGCCCTTTGATTGTCAAAAAATGCACCAACCCAAGGAGGGTTGGTGCACCAACCCCCTCCCCCTTCATCCCTATAAAAGGGTGGTAATGGTTTTGGTTATTAGCATCGAAAACTTGAGATTTCTTTTGTAACTTCATTAGAAATCAGATGAAGTGTTTCCTTGATCGATCTTCGATCTAAATTGCTTGTGTTCTCTCTCTTTCTTCTTTATTCTAGTTACTTCGACGGTCTCGATTGCTTCCGCGTCGCAACAAGCTTACCATATTTAACTAGTCTCCCTACTGCTTATAATCATGGCATTCATCCAAAGTCCATTTCTGTCTAAGATGTAGCAAAAGACACTGTAAATGATTTTACTCATGCCCAGTTCTGATTTAGCTGATGTTGACTATGAGGCATTGTTGGCTTAGTCATCTTCGTTTGATTAGTCACACAATTCTTTATTGTGTCACATGATGAGCTGACTAGTTGGTTGATGAAATTCTAGTTCACGAAAATAATGAGGTGGCTTGGGTCACCAGGGTAGTAGGTAGTGGTAGTAGGTAGTTGATGAAATTCTAGTTCACGAAAACAATAATGAGGTGGCTTGGGTCACCATGGTAGTAGGTAGTGGTACAGTGAAGTTATGTATGCTTGCATACCTGATGGAGCAAGTGTATTTTTATAATCTTAAAGAATTAAAATCAGATTGTTGCTGCACATATCTGACAACAATTGCAGAAAAATTGGAGATTGAAATGCTTTTCCAAAAGAATCCGAAAGGATATGATGTAGTCTTATAGTTTCTACTCTTATCTGTGCAATGAAAGAGTTTTTTTTTTGTTGAATTTTATTTCATGCAATCTCTATGTCTAGACCATTTAGTTCTTAGAGTATATGACAAAGCCTCATGAATGCAAGTCTCATTTAATATAACCGTCAGAAGATCATCAAATCGCATGATCAACTTCATGTCACTTCTTCAAATGCGGCTGAAGTCCTATTTCTTTAAACTCGTGTCAGATCTAATATGCCGATGATGTTTCAAAGAAACCATTTGCATATGTACCAATACGGCTAAAATTGACACAGTATTTCCATTTGCATCAAAAATTTATATTTACGGTCTGCTGCATTTTAATTCATTGCATCCCCATAAATATTTATTTGTTTCTCAACCTGTGTAAGTTAGCCTTCTTCTGAAGGCATGTAAAGGTGTAAATATATATAAAAACATGTTGACGCTAGTTTGTTTACTCACTTTTATAGACCGTCTGCGCACAAAGACAGTATTTTACACCTAAACTAATAGACACATTTAAATTTTTTGTTGATTATTAAAAGAAATATTTTTCTAACAAACTGCGGATATTTCTACATAGATCCTAGCAATCTTCTTTAAAGTGTTTACACTTTACAATAATTTTATGGTCAAAATTTGGGTTTTCTGACATACAATTAATGCCAAAAGTACACATCAGCTACGAACATGAAAGCATGGCCATCTTTTCTACACCATTGTCCAACATTAGTTCATTTTTAATGTCTAAAAAATACCACGCCTGTCTTGTAGTCAAATAGTGGGTTGCTGCAGATGGTAAAATATGTTATCAGTAAAAATTTGGTGATATGTATCAGTCGTATTGTGAAAATGATGCATTCATGGTTTGCTTGTGCTTTATGAGATGACACATACACCTTCCTTTATGCAGACAAAGACGATAGAAAAGTAGTAGTGTCCGTTCAGACTATACGCATAATCAGCAGCAAGCTTCTGTTCTAGTTGTTCGAGCCAAATTCTGGAAAATAAATCTGCATATATACATAGAGTAGAATAAACTTTTGAAACTGACCTGCTCCCCGGCAAGAGGATCTGGTATATTTTCAACAAGCAACGGTTCCTGCTTCAAGGGATCTGGTAGTAGGGTGTGCAAAACCTGCAGAATTTTTCAGTAAATACAGGTAATCACTGTGAACTTAGTAGCACACAAAAAGCTTTATCAACTGACTAAAAGCAACAAACTGATTAACCCATATGGGTTAAGTAAAAGCCATTGATCATAAACTTCAAGCGTCTGTCTAATTACGTACTATCAAAACAGAGATGGAATTGTCGCTCACAATGTAAGACTAGTCCAAATATTGATTTCTTTGCTCTGTGAAATCCTGTAATTTTTTGAAGTATTTGAGAATTCTTAATCACACAAAAGTTGCTTCACTTGTAATCATTAGACTTACGGAGGCACCAGTCGAACTTAAAATCCACAGGGGACCATGAATCCCTTTCAAATTCCATTCCATTCATGGAAATTAAAATGTTGTGTGGGGAATCCAATTCAGTAGTTTTGACACAAACAATGAAATAGACTCGCTAGTGAAATTGCAATTGCAAGGTATATCTCAAATAAAATAACTGGTGAAATTGCAAAGTAAATCTTGAAGCTAGAACTCTTGATCAACAAAGTGACTGGACTTGATTAATTAAAACTTTGCTATGTGCAAAAATAAGTATATAATAGATGTTGAGAGTGCCAACTGAATGAAATTCATGCTGCCAGCAAAACCTAGTATCACAATGAGATATTATAAAGGGTAAATTAGACTAAACACCATTTAACTGTCAGCGATTCTAGCTTAGACCCCCCTATACTGGCTGCCATTTTCTAGTTAGTTAGAAGATGCAGTCGGACGCTTGGGTATAAATGATGAAGGGGTAGTAACATGAATCACAAGAGGAAACTTTGCACTAAGTTCCATTACTAGTAACAGGTGGATCCATGATTTCTTATGGACACAATCATCTCAAGTAATTCAGTATTATAGTTCTTCATGACCTTTTTTACTTAGCTGCTCATTGTGTCTGGGCTTTTAGTTTAATGTTTGTATTCGGCAGATGTGGTTATCAGTAAGAACTCAACTAAATTTCTTTGTCCCCCATGAGATGAGCTCAGTGCCTTAGATTGATTGATGAAAGAACTAAGATGGCCCAGAAAGTGCTGGGCGTCTAAATACCATGTATACATTATCATATACATATCAAATTCTTTCTGATGATGCATCAAAATAGATGGATATCTTGTCTCTTTAATAGATAGAAATAGGGGATTCCCTTTTTGTTAAGAAAGAGTTCATGGCTATCGCATGGATCTAGTTTGAACCTTTCCAATCCATCGAGAAGGGTTGTATCACGGGTTGGCGTCAACATACGATGTATACTTTATCATATACATATCAAATTCTTTCTGATGCATATAGAATAGATGGATATCTTGTCTCATTAACAGATAGAAGTAGGGGATTTCCTTTTTGTTAAGAAAGAGTTCATGGCTATCGCATGGATCTAGTTTGAACCTTTACAATCCATCGAGAATGGTTGTATCAACGGGTTGTATCAACAAGCTTAAGTTGCATGTTTGTCGGCCTACGAAATAATCTTGCAAAAAATTCATACATTTTACATTTACAACCATTGCTCTGCTCACTCTTTTATTTTATGGTGAATGGGACAGAAAAATTTGGTAGCATGTTATGTACCAACTGTTGAAACAATCATTTGGACTCAACAAATTAAAAGGTGCTCTTGTTCTCAACGTAGTTGAGCATTTTACAATGATGCGACGTGGGAGTAACGCATTACGTTTTGGGTGGAATTGCCCGAACATAGGCATTCTTCTTAGCAAGAATCATTGCAGAAGGATATTGGCTGGGAGGAATTGAAAGGCTAAGATCTCCAAGGTTTAGCTCAGGACACCGCTACACGTCGTGTTTGATTTAGTATTGATGCCCCTTGGTAGATAGCTCAATTAACATTTTTTGTCAAAATGAGCCATATATGAGCTAATAGGAATTAAGTGAAGTGGGTTGTATTTGTTAATCCCCATTAACCGCTAATATCATATGTCATCTTCTTATTCCTCTCCTTCTTCTTCTTCTCCCTCAACCATAATTCAATATTATTGTATCCAATACTCAAACTCTAACCACTTATCACCGCTACCGCCCTATCCACCCATTCTTCTCCACTTCTTTCTTCTCATCGTCGTCATCAATTTTAATCTAAACTACATCTTGCCCTCATCCTTATCTTTAATACATCCACCATCCGACTAATTTATCCATCGCTTCAGCGCAATCCATCAGTATCACAACTTTCCTTCGCTTATTATCCCAACCACCATCTTTTACATCTCTTAATGATCATCCTTAACTCTAGCCCGACATCTAATATTAGCCCCTGACCTTAATTTTTTACAGTAAATTTGATGGGAATGGAGGTGTGACCACCTAGTGGCAATTTTGTGATGTTGGGCCTTAGTAACAAACTTGTAATTTTGGGACTTGAGTGCATTTTTGTAATATTGGGCAAATTTGACCCTTATATTGGGCGGGAGAGTTAGGGCTTGGGTTATGGTGAATTTGGAAAAGAAGAAGAGAGAATATGGGTAGGGGATAGATTAGATCTTGGAGAGTTAGCCATTTTCTTCAATCAAAGGGTAGGAGTGGAGTTTCCTCTCTAATTGAAACACATATCTTGTATTTTTTCCCCTTCATTTCAACCAAAATATATATAAATCCCTCTTTTGTTTCTCAAATCCCCTCTAGTTCTCATCAATTAGTACCAGAGCTCAAGATCCACATGACGGAAACAAAGAAAAAAGTCGAAGCTTTAGAGACCGAGCTCGAGGAATTCAAGAAATCGACGGAGGAAAATTTTTCCTTGATGAACACAAGGATATTGGCGATGGAGGAAAGGCTCTCAAATCAGATCGCATCCCAAATTGGCATCGAAATCGCTAAAAATCTGACGATCTTCATGGAAAAAAGGAAGAGAGCGGTAGAAGCCCTAGATGGAAGGTCATGAGTTCCCTGAACCCAGATTTGAAAGGGGATGAAGCCAAAGAGAAAGATCTGCAAATAAAGGAGCGAGCTTAGTCAAAGGAAGGGGAAAGCTCGTCGAATTAAGCGAGGAGGGCTACGCACAGATGGAGGATGGGCTGGTCGGGATCTCGGAGCACCATGGAGGGGGCGGCGAACCCCTTCCAACTCGCTAAGGGCTACACCGCCCTTGGGAACCTCTGGCCAGAGTCGATGAGCACCTGCGAGTTCACTAAGGGTCACCACGCCGTCTGACGACCACACCAGGGTGCAACAACCCCTGGGGACTACCCAAGGGGTGTCGTGTGCCCTGGGCACAGCCCCCTGAGGCTCGCGAGCTCATGCGACTGCACCCAGGGCATCGCGAGCCCTGGGTGCAGCTGTTTGGGGCTTGCGACCCATGTGCACTACTGCCAGGGGCTCGACAACCCTAGGCGAAGCCCCCAAGGGGTCACCGGCCTTGGGCACCCTCTCCGGGCCTCCCTCCGCCATGTGCGCAGCAACAGGGCCACGCGGCCCTTTCCTTGGGCTCAGCGGCCCTCCTTCGAGGACATGGCATGGTCGTGCCCCTTTCACGGACTTCCGAAAGGGCGGCAGCCCCTGGAGCATGGAACAGAGGTCGGGGCCCCATGTTTCCTGGGACAACTTCGAGCATGGCACTGGGTCCCGAGATGACTACCCGAATGCGGTTTTCACACTTGGAGAGGTGGTGATTAGGTGGAAGACTATCCGGTCCTTACTAATGGTAAAGACGATCCAGGTTGGCGGAACAACGTTTGGGGACATGAGTTTGGGGCAGGCGGGGGCCGTGGGAAGGATTCGGAGCACAGTTTAACGGCCCTCAGTAGCTTCACACTGGTCAGCCAAGAGGAAGAGCATAGCAGGGGATCTTTGGCCTCAAGAGCAGTGTTTGAAAGCTGAAGATGCATGTCTTCGAAGGAGAGGATTCGTATGGGTAGATTTATCGCGCGGAGAGATACTTTGCAGTAAACCACATTTCTAAGGCAGAGAAACTATGGGCAACTGGCGGCTGGTTGGAAGGGAGAGTATTATCATGGTTCCTGTGGAAGCAGCAATGACATCAGGTGCTGTCATGGGAAGAGTTCAAGGATTGCTTGTTTGGTCGTTTTTGTGACATCCATGATGGGAACCTGCATGAGCAGCTTATCACACTTCGTTAGGAAGGCACAGTACAGGATTTCGGAGAGAGATTTGAGGCGCTGGCTAGTCGAGTGTGAGGGACTCTGAGGAGACGTTGGCAGGTAGTTTCATGCAATGACTCAGGCCCGACATCTAAGTTGAGCTTCGCATACAGAGGCCGAAGGGGTTGATGGAGCCGATGGATCTGGCTCAGCCTGTCAATAACAAGCTTAAAATGGATCTGACGCCCAAGGGAGCAAATATTGGGACCGTTTTTTGTACTCAGTTCCTCGGGGAGACTCAGAAGCCCCAACCAACTACTATTCTGACAGCCCTAGTAAAGAGCAGCAAGCCCCAGCAGAGAGCAGGTACAAGCATCTCACAAAGGGAGATCTTGGACTGACGCGCCAAGGGATTATGCTGCCGTTGTGGCGGAAGGTTCAGCCTTAACCACCATTGTCAAGATTGTGCGCTGCAAGTACTGATAGTCGAAGACGATGAAGATGCAGACGCCAGAGAGAAGGTGACAGGGGAGACGAGAACCCCCATTTGGAATAGTGCATCCACAGACATCACGCACCACCTTGAGGACAATGTGGTTATTCGGGTGCAAAATATTAATGGAAATGTGGTGTAACCAATTTTGTGATTTTGGGCCTTAGTGGCAAACTTGTAATTTTGGGACTTGAGTGCATTATTTAATATTGGGCAAATATGCCCTTTATATTGGGAGGGAGAGTTAGGGCTTGGGTTATGTTGAATTTGGAGAAGAAGAAGAGAGAATAGGAGTAGGGGATAGATTAGATCTTGGAGAGTTAGAACTTTATCTTCAATCAACGGGTATGAGAGTTGTTTCCTCTTTAATTGAAACCCCTATCTTGTATTTTCCCCTTCATTTTTCACCAAAATATATAAAAATCCCTCTTTTGTTCCATAAATCCCCTCTAGTTCTCACCAAGATTACATCCTTATTTAATCT
Organism: Scilla litardierei; assembly: GCA_030789695.1. Classification (NCBI taxonomy): domain Eukaryota; kingdom Viridiplantae; phylum Streptophyta; class Magnoliopsida; order Asparagales; family Asparagaceae; genus Scilla; species Scilla litardierei. The sequence continues at coordinate 294,946,360 of CM061142.1, read as the reverse complement.
CATTCTTAATACTTTACATGCTCACATGGGACCCATTTTAAAAGAATTTAACCAGGTCGTCAGTAAAGGGAATTAAGCTAGAAAAAGGTAATTCAGTTAGAATCACTTTCTAACTGATAGTTCAAAGATGTTAGTCTAATTTACCTTATTATAAAATCTATTATATCTCAATAATATATAACACCACATCAGCTAAACTATTGATTTTACTGGAAAAACTAAGACTTCATAAAACCTCAAATAAGATTCAATTGGTTTTAATAGTTAAGAGAATGATTATTTTCTCCTAACATGTACTTGAATTAACTTAGTATCCTGTGTTTTTTTGTAATTATTAATGACGTATGCAAGTGGCCTGATTCATTATGCGATAAAAATAGAATTACTATTATTGAGAATGTTAGGATTGGGATGGGATTTGGGAATAAAATAGGATTTTTATTGATATTGAAAGGAAACACAAGATAGTTGGCCTCTTTCAAGAAAAGGACCGCTTTCCTAGCCTTTAATTCGAGAGGAATGCTTAACTCTCCCACTAATTCTAGGGTTAATACTCCTAAAATCTCTTTATTTCTCTCCAAATTCAGCATGCCCCTTAAAGAACTCAGCGCCCATACATATAATACTTAGATGTCCATACATATAATACTTAGATGTCCTGAAATTACAGATCTGCTCCAGGTACACTGAAATTACATTGTCATTGGTTGACCAGCATTACCAATTTGCAACTAGTTCAGTCCTTCTTGCCTTGGCCGCTGATTTACCATCGTTGTCTAGCTCTTTTGCTCCCCGCTTTCTGCTACAGTCCTATCATAACTCCATCCCCAAAGAACCGCATTATTCTCATGGTGATGTCATGAAGTCCATGTTGCACGATATTCTAAATGCAGGTGCTTGTCCCCGCATAGGTCTTCATTCTCAGCTGTTGTGCAGTTATCATTTTCGACCATCAAGACTTGGAGAACGTGATCCCTACAATGATGTCTTGACATGAACTTCTCATCACAATGAAAGCATAGTCACTGTGTAATGACCCATATTTTTGGGAATTTTCTAACAATTTTCCAACGTATTTTTATAAAATATTTTACTCACTTTATCTCCCTATTCTTTCTTTCAACCTCTTCCAAATAAAAGTCCAATACGCAAGCACTTGGTTTCATTGAACCAGCTCAATTTAAAAGCCCGGCCATTTCCTTTAATTAATTCCACTACACCTTCATCTATTCTCCCCACGATTTAATAACCAACCTTTTCCACTCATTTTCCCAAGCCCACTTAAAATCATTCGGGCATGTCTTCCTCTTTCCACTCAAAACAACAAAGCCCTTTTCCCATTCATTTTAAAGCCCAAGTTTCAAAACCCATTACCGTTCAATTAATGCCTTAAAACATTTCCAAAGTCCCCAACCCCTTTCCTCTATTTTTTTCCATCGGGGCTGCCTAACTCCCTCAAACCCATTGAACGAGAACCCACGGGATCCCTTTGCAGCACATGCCTTTCTCTCGCCTCTCGCGTGCAAATCGAACGGAGCAGCGAATCGAATCGCCGCGAGCCCATCGAACCCGACCCTTCTCCCTCTCTCTCTCCTCGGGTTCAAAAGAAAAACCCTAGCCGCCACCTTCGATGCAAGCCCAAACCCTAATCGGATCTTCTCCGTGGATTTCGGGATTTTGATAGATTCGAATTGATCCACGCGGTTTTCTATCTTCTATAAATATTTGATGGATTTTAGGGTTTATTTTCAGGCGAAAATCCTTTTTCTCTTCCTCTAAAATTCCGACTTTCAAATTGGGGGCGTTCTGATCGCTTTTGAGCTCGGAATTTAGGGCTTTCGGGTTCTTTCAATTTCTTCCTTGAGGTAGATTATTTCTCAACACAAATCTTTCGGTTTCTATTTGGTTTCGGTATGCCCTTAATTGTGTGATGTTACTGGTTTTGATTCACTTGGATATGATGATTCGCTAATTATCGAGGAAATCTTTTTCCTTTAAGATTTTCGGCATCTTTAGGCCACATCGCCGCCCCTCTTCCTGCTACACAACCTCGGTTGGTTTTGTTGCTCTTAGGATATGAATTACAGTTGGCCGCCAGGGTGTTTTGGGTTCCTATTACCGTCGGAGTTGTTGACTGCCTTCGTCCTTCTTCGAGGCATCGTCTCTGCAAGATTTCTGGTATCGGTTGGCTGCTGCTGTTTCTGGTGGGCCATTGCACCAGTTGGCTGGTCCTGCCTTATTACTAGGGGATTCCCAGTTATTATTTGGGCTCTCTCTTATTTCTTGTGTTCACGGCTTATTTAATTTGGATCATGTTTTATTCTTCGCTTTGCAGTGACCTCTGGTTTGACCTACTAAACACGTGCCCTGTTGACTGTCTCTTTCCTAAATGATAAAACTGCCCCTATGCTGGTAAACTGTAATTATTGACATGCTGAATGATGCGAATCTGATCCGATGAACAATTGTTTCTTTACTGTTTTCCCCTTTCATTTTCGGATTTATGGTGTTAACAATAATTAATTGTTTTACTTAAATCCTTTCATTCAAATGTGCTAGATATTAAATTACTTATTATACAAGTGTGGACCAGAAACATTTGATGTATCACCCAATTGTATAATTAGGACTTTGTGCACATCCGACAAAGTAATTGATCAATTAGTCACTTGGCATTGAGAGTACATATAACCAACATCTAGGATGTCATTACACTTAGCTCACTGTCTAAGGGTGTGAATGTGATTATAGATAAAGTATTCGTTTTACCACTCTTGATGGAAGTGGGGTATGTTACAGAATATATCAATTTTCCTCCTTTTTAGGAACGAGGGTTGTAAATGCAATTTTCCTCTTTCTTCTGAAACGAGGGGTTCAATTCCAATTGTCCGCTATCCACACTAATAGCGAGGTTATTGAACAAGTTAATGCATCTCACTCCCTTAGACATGGGTCACAGATTAGAATGGTTAGTTAACTTTAACCAACCCCTTTAAGACATTCATAACTCAGTAAATCATTTCTCTTATTTAGAGATATTGTATCTGTACTGTTTTCATTATTTATAAACTGTTAAGTTCGGTTTAGATGTAATCTACTTCTAACTTTGTTTATTTTCTCCTCAGGTTTAGCAGGAGATTTTACGGCTTTGATCGTGCATTAAATTTCTAAGACTAATCGTACAGGTATGACTTTAAATTCGGTATTATTTTCTGCTTAGTCCTATTCTGTTTTCACAGGTAACCAGCAGGATCTGCAAAATAATTGTAATTTGTGACGGCCCCCGAAACCGGGTCGTTACACACTGTTTGTGCTTATTTTGGATCTCGGCCTCCGTGAGACGCTTGAACATGTGTCGGTTCAAGACTCGTTCTTCTCATGGTTCGTTTGCACCCCTACCGGCTGTGACTTTTGTATCTCCATTGTAGCATGGGTGCGGGATTTGGCCCTGCTCATCGCTCCCTTGACAACCAGCTTTGCAGTGTTCATGTCTTCCACCATTTAGGCCAACTATATCATGTCTCCAAACTCCACGGCCTCAGTGTGCAAAGCACTGCTCTGATGCTTGCCTTAAGGCCATTCATGAAACTCCCCTCTAGCACCTCTTCATGAATCTCCCTCACACTGCCCGAGAGTATCTAGAACCTCTCCGTGTAAGCTCTGATATTGCCCTCATGTTTGAGGGTAAAGAACTACTCATATAGATCACCCCCCTTAGTGTCTCGAAACCGGTGCAACACGCAGTCCTTAAATTCCTCACATAAACGTACATGTTGTCTCTACTCCTTCCATTGAAACTAAGTCAGAGCCTTTTCCACCGAACAGATACATGTTGCTATCAGTTTCTCTTCCATTAGACGGTTTACAGTGACATCACTTTGCCCACTAGACCCATCCGTATGTGTCCTCCCCCTCAAAGACCGATATCTTCAGCTTGTGGACCCTGCTATCAGTGCCAAAGTCTCCTTGTCTTCCTCTCCAACTGGGCTACTTGTAGTAGGGCTGATGATAAATGCTTTGTTATGAGGATATGGTTCTAAGGCGACAATCATTCTGCTGCGACGTCGTCCCACCATCCATCAGCCCCCAACACAGGTCTCCATTGCCATCATCAAAGTCTATGCAGTTGTCTCCACGGTCGTCGAAGCCCCATGTATATTCTCCAGTCCCCGAGGTTTGTCACCGGGTCCGAGTGGGCCCCCAAGTGAACCCCATGGATCGTGGGGCCCCTGGTCTCTATCTCTGGGCCTGTGTGCCCCCTTAAAAGCCATCCGAGGATCGTTGGCTCCCGAACGGCCAACCCAGGGGTCGCCAGGCACTGGCAACCTGCCCAGGGCTCGTGTTCCCCATGAAGGCCCGCCCCACGTACCACCGGGCCCAGGGCGGCCTACCCTTGGGCTGTCAGCCCCCAGACGACCTGCCCAAGGCGTGGTGGGCGAGGCAGCTAGCCCAAGGGCTATGATCCCCTTGTGAGTGGCTAGGGGTCGCCGCCCCAGGGTCCGCAACACCAGATCTGCTTCTTCTTCCTCAGATGCTTCCCTTCATAATTTTGGAGTAGGATTTTCACCCCATGCGCGTGATCCGTCGTTCGGTTGGAGATCTTCTTTAAGTATTGTAATTTTTTACTTTGTTGTCGACCAAAAATTGTCTTTTGCCTTGGATCCACACAGTTCGATGGTTGATCTTCCACAAAACGACAACTTTCCCTTTCCTTTGTCTAAAGGCGTGCCTTTTGCCTTATATCTATGTTGTTGACTTCGTCATTGTTCAGCTATGTCGTCGTCGTCTCTTCCTCATGCCTTGAACGACGACTGATCTCCAAAAGTTCATTTGGTATGGATTCCATCGTCGAGAATTTTTCCTCCAGATTGTCCACCTTTTCTGTAACCTTTTGTTATTGATCCTTGAGGATCTCCACGTCGCTTCTCAACTTTTCTTTCAAGGCATACCTTTCTCATCGCCATCAAGATCAAATTGCACTGATAACAATTTGTTATGATTGGGATGTGAGTTGAGGATAAAAATAGGGTTTTTTATATTAAAAGGAAATACAAGATAGTTGGCCTCTTTCGAAAGGAGAACTGTTTTTTTAGCCTTTAATTCGAGAGCTAGACTTAACTCTCCCACTAAATCTATTGTTCTACTCCTAATCTCTCCGCTCCAAATTCAAAATACCACCTAAAAACACAGCCCCCAATACATATACTAGTCAGACTTCCTAAAATTATATGTCTGTCCTTGACAGGGTTTGAGGTATCGGCTGATACCATTAGGTATCGACCGTATCGTATCGGTATCGACAGGTGACGATACCGAAACCAAGGGTTAGTTTCAGTATCGGCCGATACTGAACGGTATTGGTCAGTTTCGGCCGGTATCGGCCGAAACTGACCGATACCAACCGAAACTGACCGAGATACCGTTCCGTACCGGTCGAAGACGGAGGAAGAAGAATGTGTAATTAAATAAAAATTCTCTAAAAAAACCCAAAAAGTTTCGTGAATCAATAGATTGCATAGAAAGCTCGGTTAAAAGAGATGATAAACCCCCAGGATTTCGGCTTGAAAATGATGAAGAATTAGACAAAGAAGAGGTACAACGAAGAAAAATTGCTGAAAAAAGAAGAAAAGGGACAAAAGGAAGATGATGAAAAAATTGAACTCACCTCATCGCGTCGCCGCGTCGCCGAACCTGCCTCCTGCCTCACCGAACCCACCTCGACTATCTAGCTTGATAGTGAGAGAGAGCAAAGAGAGAGAGAGAAAGAGGCCCGAGTCGCCTTTCAGGAGATGTTGCGTTCTTTAAAAAGGCAAACTTGTAAATAAGTGGTATGTGCATAAAGTAAAACAATCGGTGCGCATATCGAGCAGATATTTTGTGGCAACCCTGTAAATAAGTGGTATGTGCGCAAAGCAAAATGGTGGGTGCGCAAAGCAACGCCCAACGATTTTTTTGTCAAACTTGTAAATAAGTGGTATATGCGTAAGGTAAAACGATGGGTGCGCAAGGCAAGCTTTAGGATCTATTCATTTATCTAATATTTAGTATTTAAGTACCAAACTTTAGGTATTTAGTTTTTGATATGATTATGAACTCAAATTTAGTTAATCTATTTAGTATTTGGTATTTGATAGTATATGATTAATATTTTAGTTTGTTAAGTATTTAATAGTATTTGATAGGTTTAGATTTAAGAACCTCGGAAACCATCACTGTGTGTATATAGTATATACATATTTAAAGTATCTCCGAAACCGAAACCAATACCCGAAACGAAACTACCGAAACTAGCGATACTGACGAAACCGAAACTTGCTTCCGAAACCGCTGAAACGGACGATACCGATACCGAAACCTAAATTTTGGGAAGAACGATACCCAGACCGAAACCGAGACCTAAAACCTTGGTCCTTGGTACCCTGAAATTATAGATCTGCCATTGATTGGCCAAAATTACCACTTTGCCAATGGTTCAACCCTCCGTGCCTTGGCTGCTGATTTGCCGCCACTACCCTAGCCCTGCCGCCCCCTTTCTACTATAGTCCTATCAAAGAAAATTAGAAGTAATAATACCTGAAATAAGATTCAACTGATTTGAATAATTAAGGTGGTGATGATTTTTTGTGTAATAGGTAATTGGCGTAAGAAAAACTGACAAAATTATGATCCTTAATATTAATGGAGGAGATGATGAATATTGTTAGCACTTAAGCATCGCAAACATGATTGGAAGATGCAAATAAACAATAATTTTGAATGGATTTAGAAGATGTAGTGCAAAAGATGCCAGTTAAAGAAAAACTTTTTATAAGGGATGACATTAATGATCATATAGGCTTAAATAGCATGACTTATGAGATTGTACATGAAGATGTTGGTTTCAGGGATAGAAATGCAGCTCGATAGCCTATTTTGAACTTCTCCCTTACTTATGACCTAATGTTAACCAATACTTGGTTCCATAAAAAGGATTAACACTTGATAACTTTTAGAAGTGAAGCAAATGCCAATCAAATAGATTTCTTTCTGACTAGAAGGGTAGATAAAATATATTGTAAAAATTGTAAGATAATGTCAAGAGATAACATAACTAGTCAGCATAGAATTTTGATCTTATGTGTGCGTCTTACGATTAGATAAAAGAGCCACAAAATTAAGATAGATACTAGGATTAAGTGATGAAAATTAAAGGATGATACACATCAAAAAAAAAATTAAATGATTCTCAAAGAGGCTGGTTGGGAGTAAAGGAGGACAGGAATACTGTGTGGAAGAAGATGACAAATTGTATTAGAACAACAGCCACAAAAAATTTGATGTATCTAAAGCCGTTGCATCATTATGTAAGGAGACATTTTCATGAAACGGGAAATTGAATGTTGTTCTTAGAGGTAAATGCAACAGCTACAAAAACCTTAAGAGAAGTAGGAATGACAACACAATAAAGAGAGATAAATTAGCCAAGAAGTCGAAGTTATCCAAGAGATTAGATACAGTGTATGTATATATCCATACTTATAAGAAGTTAGTTACAGTTAAGGGAGAGGAAAACATCTATCGACAAGCGTGAACAAGAGAGAGAAAGAAAAGAGACATGTGCACAGTTAAAAACATTAAAGATAAAAAAAATCAAAAAATAGATCAAAAATGAGAAGATCGGATGCATGGGAGAGAGTACTTTGACAAACTCTTCAAAGAAAATCATACATGGAATAATAAGGTTCCCTCAGAAGAGCTAAATGATTATTTTTACATAGAATCGAAGTAAGAAAGGTGAGAAAAGCTTTAAAAAGAATGAACCTAAGAAATGCATGTCAACCGGATGATATTCGTGTTGAGGTATGAAAATACACAGGAGATTAACCATTATAGCTAGTAAAGCTATTTAACAAAATTTATGAATCAAATAGAATACCATAAGAGTGGTGTAGCACTTTAGTAACTTTGTATAAAAAATAAAGATGCTATATAAAGTTAGTCTAGCTATGGTAGAATCAAGTTAATATATCATACCATGAAACTATGGGAGAGTGATCGAGTTTAGGTTGAGAAATAATGGCATTATATCACAAGATCAATTTGGTTTTATGGACGTTCGACAACAGAGACAAACCATCTCATTTGGTGGATTATAGAGTACTATAATGTAAGGAAGATATTCACATATGATCTTTATTAAGAAAACTTACGATAGAATCACTAATGAGGTTCTGTAGTAGATCTTACTAAAAAGGATCCCTCTAAAATATGTTACTCTACTTAATCATATGTATCAAGAAACAATTACTAATATAAAGATTCGTGAAAGATTCACAAATAACTTTTTGATCACCACTGGAAAACATCAAGGCTCATCTCTGAGTCCCTTCTCTTTACTATAGTTATAGATCAGCTCACGAGGCATATTCAAGATACAATGCTTTAGTGAATATTATTTCCAGACCATAGTATTTTGATAGTTGAAACCAAAAGTGATGTAAATGTAAAGTTAGATTTGTGCAGGCATACATTAAAGACATTAAGTTTCAAACTTAACGGGAACAACACTGAGTATATGAGTAAGACATGAAAATCATAACGTGATAAAGCTGGATGTGAAAAATATATTGGTAAGTACTTTAAGTATCACAGATCAGTTATCCAAAAGGATGCCGGGATTAAAGAAGATGTTGATCATAGAATTAACGCAAGATGAATAATAAGGAGAGCCGTAAAAGGAGCATTATGCGATCTAAATGTACCATAAAGTGTAAACTTATAAGACGACAATTAGATGAGCTTTGTTATATACTACAAAGAGTTGAACTATCACCAAAAAGCATGAGCAGAGTTTAGATGTGACTGTGATATGAATGTTACGGTGGATGTGTGGAACTACTAAAATGATACGGTATGAGAATATCTGAGTGAAGGTTTGTGTGAAACTTATAAGGAAAAGACGAGTGAACATTGCTTGAGATGATTTGGCCTATACACCGAATACATATTGATGCGTCCATTCGAACGACAAAACATATGAATGTTGACATCAAGAGAAAGAGATGTAAACAGAAAAAACATGGATAAAAGTGATAAGAAAGGATACGAAAGATTTTGTTTGACAAACAGCTTTAAATCATAATACATAAAAAATGAGTATCTGACATCATGATCCGAAATTTTTTCTATTAAGTCCATGAAGCTGACCCCAATTTTTTTAGGATGAAGGCTATAATGATGATGATGATGCTAAGGAGGTCCGTGAATTGACTTCTTATTCTGAGTTTATTTTGTAATTATGATCGACAGTTGTTTCAGTATGAGATAAAAATTGTTCAATGCTAATATAAGTCCCTGGGTCTGTGAACCATAGTAGCATGGCTGGATCTAAATTTAGGCCATGTAGTAGCACTAAGCCCTCACAACCAATCAGTAACTAGAGTTCGCAGCCATCAAGTCTAATTAGCATTATTCTTTGTCAATTGATATAGAAGAATATGAGCATATCCATGCAAGTTTAGTGCAATAGAAATAATGCAGGCAAATAGTTAAGAATACCTCATCTCACTCTCCATCATGGGTTAGGCCTGTAGTCTATTTTGAGAATTCATTGCTGCACTAGTTCCGACATAGACCTAACTAATACTTGCTATATAAATAACAAGCTCAAATAGTTAAGAATATATCATCCCACTATCCATCATGTGTTAAAACTGTTCTCTGTTTTGATATTTCAATGTAGAACTAGTTCTATCAAAAGACCTAACAAATGCGGTCTCACAGTCCAGGATGTATAAAATATCACTGGCATAATGACATGTTGACATAAGGTTAATCAAGACAATCATAGATTTTACAGGAACCGCCCGTTTTCCCATGCATCTAATTTTTCCTTGAACTGCTTACAAGTTAATCATGAGAATCACAAAAGTTCAGAATCAGTATTCTAGTCTAAAATTCCTGACGATTATACATACTAAATTACATAACAATTTGACTTCAGTCCTCTTCGCATCTGACAGAAGGCACATCCCTACACAACTTGCAAAGGCATCCTTAACATCCCAGCATGCTCAGCACAGTGTGCCATCTCTTGATCACAGAATTATCCAATTAATCCAATTAGCTACTGATGATGAACTAGATACTAAATTCATTTGGATGGAAAACTCTGATGGTTTCCTTTGCTAGAACTGGTGGCACAAAAATATTGAACTGTACATATCTTGGAGTCAAAATTTGGGGCAAATTATCTAAAATTCTAAATAAAAGAAACAAATGGGACCAGAATTATTTAGAGTTTGTGAAGTCTATGCGGTTATGTTTTAGAATAAATGGTAAACGAAGAAAGTTAGAATCTAAGTAGGAGATATGTGGATTTCGGTGTCGATCTAACCCATGGACCATGAAACCAAACCTGTACGAATTAGACAGAAGATGTTAGCCTTCAAAATTGTCAAGTTTGAATGCTTATTGGGTAAGGTCAGAGCTTAAATGGAGTTAATTTTATTTGCTGCTAATAGATTCAAGATCAGAAGGCAAGTAAAATTTAAATGTGGAGCAACTGAAGATGCCTGAAATATGAAAGAAAAAGAAAGATGTTGATGAAAGAAATGCTTCTTCGAATGCCGAATTTTCTTAATATAAGAAATATATACTTCAACCAACCCACTCATCTTCTCAGTATTAACCACATCCCCATGTTATCATTTGGCTGACCTAGAAATTCTCAGAAACAAACAAACAGAAGACAAAGATCAATAAATGACTTTATTAACCTATCACGTGCTATTTTATTTATATGTCAAAAGCCTGCATCAATAAGGACATGATCAAATCAAATAGCCACCATAAATCATTGAAGCCTTTAAAACTCATATCTCACCCCCGATGCATAAATTATAGTTTTCCCTTAAGCGACATTGTCCATGTCAAATTAAGACATCGAGGGTGAAAATATGCGGTGTCCAATTAGAGATTTCCTTCAACAGGTGCCTTGAATGAAAAGTATGATCTCATTGCAAAGAAGGTTTATGGACCTTCAACAATTACACCTCAAACTGGATGTCCGCAATCAGTGAACCGATGAATAATTTCTGCACAACTTTGTGTCGAAGCTAGTCAATCATGTAATCAAACGGGCATAAAACATTATTTGATTATGCCTTTAGCACCCCCAACTCAAACAGAATTCAAGAAACCCGGCACTTGGTCTGCACAAGTCAAGAGCAAAAAAGTTGTACTAGAATTCTAGGTTAATAATATTAAAGACATTCAAGTTTGATTGTGAATGTCCAAGCCTAATCCTCATTTATGTTAAGATACTTTCTTCCCTCAAATACTAATAGAATGGTGTATCCTTGTAGATGTTAAGATTCTTCTTCCTTTTCCACTATCAGTATTTCAGATCGGCAGGAAATGGGCATGTGTTGTTTATAGGTTTCTTAAGATTTTTTTAATTCGCCCTCCATCCCTCTCTCTGCATGTGAAAGAAGATGCAAAAGTTTTCATCTTCCACTCCCTCCTCGTCCCCAGAACCTTCTTTTTTACCCTTTTCCATTTGGTTAGGTCAGGTCAGACATAACAAGTGGAAATATCAAGGCAATCGATGGGTAAGTTCTCCCTACTGCTTAGTCTCTTTTCATATATTTTTCAGCATCCAATTGAGATGCATACCTGGTGATGACCACAGACTGAGAGATGAATACCCACCTGGTAATTGCCACAAACTGACTTTAACCTATTTCCACATGTTCAAATCAAAGTCAAACAGACCAAATGGATCGTTTTGAAATATCGGATGGTTATTAGTTTTTTTTGGTCAGCGGGTGGGGTGACGGGTCGGGTTTGTAATTTGTTACCCGACCCGACCCGATACTCACGAATAAAGGGGCAAAGTCATGAGAGTGAGGGCTAAAAGCCCTAATTTCTCTCACATCGACTTCGTCGCTCTTCATCTCTTTTTGACCGACAGTTTTGTCGCTCCCCCTCTCTTCGACTGACGACGCCGCTCCCCCTCTCTTCGACCGATGACACAGCTCTCCTCTCTTCAACGGTTCGACCAACAACATAGTGCTCCCTCTCTCTCTCTCTCTTCGACCAACAACACAGCTCTCCATCTCTCTTCGACCGACGAGACAGCTCTCTTTCTTCGACTGACGACGCAGCTCTCTCTTTGACCTTAGTCCAAATGTGAAGATTTATCTGCTTCAGTTTGCAGTCTTCGCATAAGAATGATCGGCTCCTTTTTTTCAATTTTTTTGTTGCTGTTTATTTGCTTCAATCTTCAGTTTGCAATCGATGCACCAGTGGATCGGTTGACATCTTCTTTTCACTCTTCGACTGTTTGATGCCTTCCTGCTCTTTCGCTCTCAACGCTGTATGTAATTTTAACTATTAGAAAAATTGATACATGATATATGCTAGCAAACAATGTTGTCTTGGTGAAATGGATAAATACATGAGTGATAATAGCTTACTAATTTTCACATCTTTCAGACTTTTAGTTTATTTTATATCTTTATTATGATATTATCTCACTGTCGTGGCTCATTTATTACAATAGATAATCAAAAATTGTCATCCCATGATTCCCATTAATGTAATATGAATAGGAATTTGGTATAATAGCCGTTAAAGTGTTAATTAATTTTTGATTAATAGTTAACAACGTAGTTATGTTATTAAAATGATAGCATGCTTAATTAATGTAATATGAAATCATATTTTGTAGGTACTGTACTCACTTGGTTCGTTACTACTTAAAAAATTTCACCGGATGAATGTCTGATATTCGTATTTACTGAGCTAAGTATACTCAAACATACTTTTATTTGAGTTTGTATAGTTTATATCTTCTTAGATACATATATACTTGCATATGACATCATTTATTAGCCTCCGATATGCCACTCCAATATTTAGTCAGTATCCCTGATATATTCCAGATATCTGCAATCCGATATAAAATTTTTCAAGCCGATATGAGACCGATATCCGATATTTAGAACAGAGATTATAATCAGATGTCATCCCTCAGGTCAACCCCGACAAGTCAGTGCTAAAGAACCACCAGTGATATTGAGAAAAGAGGGAAGTTCAGTGATATTGAGAAAAGAGGGAAGTTCTGCACTTAGCAAAGATTTAAAATGCAAATGAAAGAAAATTAGAGCAATGTACATCTTTTTGAAATTACAGGAACTTCAATGTTCATACACATGATATTTCTGTATAGAAGAGTTTTCTTAATTATATTATCATTTGGCTCACACAATGAAATCATGGCATTTACTGATTTCATACGGTCAGGATGTTACTCTTGAATTACATCAATACAAGAGTTGAAGAGTTAACGGTGCTGACTAGTTGGATGATATAAACTATTAACCTCCCCCAAAATGATAATGAAAAGGCATAAAACTTTTGTCGCTATCATCGATTTGCAAGAATTTATTATTAGGAATCATGCAAGACCAATCTAATTAATCCACTGTAATAGTATTGGATCCTCGTGCACCTCTCTAACAATTAGGTTAGGTACACAACGCCACCTACAATGCCCGGAAACGGTGACCAAACAATCCCAAACCCGAATTCCATCGAGATGTCACCTAGGCACAAACACCAAACATCTCACGGGCACAAGAGAGAGTTGTCACCAACAACCAACCCTCTCAATGATCTTGCGATAGATAATGTAAGCACACAAATATAACACAAAATAAAGAAAGCAACACAAAAGAGATGCGAAGATTTACCCCGGTTCGGTTGCGAACAACCTACATCCAGCATCCAATGCATCCGGTTCCACTAATGATCAAGCAAGATATACACCGACCCCTTCTTCTTCTTCTTCCTCCATCACAATGAGAGAATAGCTCCAAGCAACAAGACCTAACCATAGATCTCTCACCAAGCTCACTCACACTCTCAAACAAGTGGAAATCCTTGATAACAAAGCACCTACAACATGTAGAGCTCCTCAAGGGACCAATCCTATACCTAACTAGATCACTCCTTGGTAATATAGCTCCAAACTATGAAAGCTACCCAAGGACTCAAAATCTACTAGCTAGAGGAAGAAGAAAGATACTCAACATGGATCTCACACAAGAAGAAGCTCTCTTGGCTCTCCAACAAAGCCCTAACTTTCTTCTCCTCCAATCTCAGATCCAAGACGTCTTGGCTCTCGCGAAAAAAGAATGGCCGCAGGCCTTCTGATACGATTAGGGCTTTTTGTGGGGATCAAAGGTGGGATTTTTATGGCTTTTGGACTTCCTAATCTAGGTATTAATGCCGAAGAACTGATCTGAAATTACTATTTAATTGCTAGAATAATAGATCTAAGGACTAAAACAACTAATTAGCAAATAGGAATTAAACTAGGGATTCTAAGAAATAAAATACCTTGCACAATTCTTCGATGATCGCCATGCTAGGTCCGGCCGGCCCTTTATTGGAGGAGGGGTTAATAATTGTCTAATTACCCTCTTACACTCCCCACTTATGAGGAATCACAAGTTTGGGACCGGGTCCGTGATAGACCCAAGTCGCCGCCTCCGATGGTAGATCCGAACCGGACCCTCTCCCAAGCCCGTCCTCCCTAAGTGCCGACCCGCATCATGCCGACCCGCATCATTACTCCCCCCCAAAAGTGCCACCTTGTCCTCAAGGTGGAAGTCTGGAAACTGGTTGCGGATCACTGAAGCAGCCTCACATGTAGCATCGTGGTCGGGAAGGCCCCGCCAACGAATCCGCACCTCCTGAATCCCGTTCGCGGTCTGCCGGATCCCTGTCAACTCCTGAGGCTCCAGAAGCACCTCCATGTCATCTGTCAGAGTGGGTGGAAGGGTGGGTGACAGTGTGTGATTCTCGATGGCCCGCCGCAACTGCGATATGTGGAACACCGGGTGGATGGTCGAAGTGGCGGGCAACTGCAGTCTATAGGCCACCTTCCCGATCTGAGCGGTCACCTCGAAAGGTCCATAATAACGGGCTACTAGCTTTTCATTGCTCCGACGGGCCAGGGTCCTTTGCCTGTAAGGTCGAAGCTTCAGGTACACACGGTCCCCTACCTCAAAGTGCTCATCTCGTCGGTGTGCATCAGCTTTGGTCTTCATGATCTGCTGGGCTCTCAACAGGTGTTTCTTCAACTCCTCCAGGTATTTGTCCCTCTCAGTCAAATGCTCCTCTACCTGGGACACCGACGTGGCCCCTCTGCTGTAATGTATCAACTGTGGCGGGTCTCTGTCATATAGGATCTGAAATGGGGTGCTCTGTGCTGCCGAATGGTACGAGGTGTTGTACCAATATTCTGCCACGCCAACCATCTGGCCCACTGCTTCGGTGCCTCTGAAGCGAAGCACCTCAGATATGTTTGCACACTCCTATTCACCACCTCTGTCTGTCCATCTGTCTGTGGGTGATAGGCAGTGCTCCTCCGCAACTTGGTCCCCTGCACCTTGAATAACTCCTGCCAGAAGCTGCTAATGAACATTTTATCTCGATCTGACACTATGGAACCGGGAAACCCGTGCAGGCGAACCACCTCCCTCATGAAAGCTGCTGCCACCGTAACTGCAGTGTAAGGGTGTTTGAGGAGTATGAAGTGGACGTACTTGCTGAGCCGATCGACCACCACTAGTATAGAACTGTAACCCTCTGATCGCGGCAACCCCTCAATAAAATCCATACTGATATCCTCCCAGACTCTCTCTGGCAAGGCTAATGGCTGTAAAAGTCCCGCTGGTGCCATTGCCATATATTTGTGACGCTGACACACGTTACACTCTGCTATCCGCTGGGCAATGTCCTTCTTCATCCCGGGCCAGTATAGCTCCCTTGCCATCCTCCTATAAGTCTGATGTATCCCGGAGTGTCCGCCGATGGCGCTGCCGTGGAACTCCTGAAAAATCATGGGGATGTGGGCGGAACCCCTAGGAATCACCAGTCTGCCGTGGTATAGCAGCCTCTGTCCATCCATGCTATATCCCTGGAAGTCTACGGACCCCTGCTGCAGTGCATCACGGATCCTCGCCAGATCTTCATCAGCCTCAATCTCTCTACTCAAGGGCTCCCAATCCAAGAGGACCGGTGCTGAGATGGCGGCTACCTCTGCAAGCTCCTCGCGGCGTGACAAGGCGTCAGCCGCCTTGTTCTCCAGACCTAGGCGGTACTGTATCTCGAATGTGAAATGGACCAGCTTGGAGAGCCATCTCTGATGCTCCTCGGTGACCATGCGCTGCTCCAATAAATATCTCAAACTCCGCTGGTCGGTCCGCACTATGAACTTCCTACCCAACAAGTAGGGTTGCCACTTCTGAATGGATAGTACAATCGCCATCAGCTCCCTCTCATAAACTGACTTCAGCCTCGCCCGTGCTGACAGAGTCTGGCTGAAGAAAGTAATCGGCATCTGGTCATGCATCAACACTGCCCCCAAGCCATGCCCTGATGCGTCGGTGTCTATCACAAATGATCTGCTGAAATCTGGAAGTGCTAAAACTGGCACCGACGTCATCGCCTGCTTCAAGGCCTCGAATGCCCTGGTAGCCTCCTCGCCCCAGTGAAAGTTGTCCTTCTTTAGCTGCTCGGTAATAGGCGGACAAATTTCCTGTAATACCATGTCAAGCCCAAGAAGCCTCGCAGTCCCCGTAAGGTGGAAGGTATCGGCCAGTCTAACATGGCCGCAATCTTGGTCCTATCTACTGCAACTCCCTCTGCTGACACCACGTGTCCTAAGTACTCCACCTGTGGCTGTCCAAACAGACACTTCTTCTTATTCGCACACAGCTGCTGCTCCTGTAACTCATGCAACACCGCTCGCAGATGCCCCATATGCTCATCCATGCTGCGGCTGTACACCAGGATGTCGTCAAAGAAGACCAACACAAATCTCCTCAGAAAAGGTCGGAAGACATTGTTCATCAAGGCCTGGAATGTCGCCGGTGCATTGGTCAGACCGAAGGGCATGACTAGGAACTCATAATGCCCCTCGTGAGTCCTGAAAGCAGTCTTTGGCATGTCGACCGCCCTCATCCGTATCTGATGGTACCCGGACTTCAGATCAATCTTGGAAAAACATGCTGCCCCGTGGAGTTCATCCAGCAGCTTATCAATCACAGGAATGGGAAATTTATCTGCTACTGTCTCCTTATTCAGGGCCCTGTAATCCACGCAGAATCTCCAGCTGCCATCCTTCTTTTTCACCAACAAAACCGGGCTAGAGAAAGGGCTAGTGCTCGGCTGAATCACCCCCGCCTGCAGCATCTCCTCCACCAGCCTCTCTATCTCGTCCTTCTGTACCTGTGGGTACCTGTAGGGTCGCACACTGATGGGTGACACGCCCTCCCTCAAAACGATGACGTGCTCATGATCTCTGTGTGGTGGCAGACCATGTGGTGTCTGGAAAACCTCCTCATACTGAGCCAACAGCTACTCTACCTCCGGTGCTACCGCCTGTGTGGGGCCCTCGCTCTGTACCGACGCTGCCACAGCCTGTAGCTCCATCAAGAAACCTCCCCCTGCTGTGTGGATCGCCCTGGACATGGCCTTATAAGATACCAAGGAACGGCAGAGGCTGGGGTCCCCCTGCAATACCACTGTCCTCCCTCCATCCTGGTACTACATCCTCAGCATCTTCCAATTCGTCTTGGTCTCCCCGAGGGTCTGCAGACACTTCATCCCCAGGATGACATATGTACTCCCTAGCTCCAAGGGAAGGAAATCGGCGACAATCTGCTCTCCCTGAATCGCCACAACCACCCCGCGGCAGACACCAGTGCTATGTGTCACCTGTCTCGTGCCTAGCATCACTCCATACCGCCCCGTGCCACTCATCTGCAAGCCATGTGCCTCTGCCAGCCTGCTGGAAATGACGTTGTGGGTGGCCCCACTGTCGATCAACACTATCACCTCCTGGCTACCCTCCTGTCCCACCAATTTCATGGTGTGGTTCGGCGTGAACCCCACCACGGAATTGAGGGACACCTCTGCAAGGTCCAAGTGCTGGTGCTCCATCTCCTCATCCTCTCCTGCCTCTAGGATGACAACCTCGTCCTCTCCCTCCTCATCGCCAGCTATCAATATCTGGAGAGTCCGAGCAGCGCATCTGTGTCTTGTGGTGAACTTTTCATCACATCTGAAGCACAGTCCCTTCACCCGCTTCTCCCGTATTTCTGCATCTGTCATCCGTCGCACCTACCCCCCACCTCAGGGCTCCTGCCTCCTGGCAGTGCCGCTCCCAGCTGCGGCTGTACCCCCTGGCCCGGCGTGGTCCCTGAAGTATGTGTCGTCCTCTGCCCTGCAGCAGCCGCCTGGCTCCTGAACGTGGTGCCTCCCCACGTCCCACGGGCCCTCCGCTCCGTCTCCTGATGGTCCTCCACCTTCCGTGCCAACGTCATCGTCCCGCACAAACCAACGGGCTCGAACTGCCTCAGCCCCGACCGCACTGTGGGCTTCAGCCCCTTCATGAAACAGCCCTCCAAGGATTCCTCAGATACTCCCCGAACTCGGTGGCAGAGCATCTCAAACTTCTTGATATAATCCCCCACGCTCCCCTCCTGCTTCTGCGAGTATAGTCTCTCGAACACGCCTCCAGCCTGTCCTCCTCCAAAGCGCTCCGTCAAGAGCGTCGTAAACTCCGCCCAGGTCTGAAAAGGCTGTTGTTGATCTGTCCAACGAAACCAGCCTATGGCCTCTCCCTCCAAGCAAACCCCTATCGCCCGAAGCCACTCCTCTCATGGGACTGCGGACACATCCAAGTACCTCTCCACCCGGTACAACCAGTCATCGGGATCTCCTCCCTCAAAAATGGGCACCTCCAGCTTCCTCAGTCGCCTCTCGCCACCGTAACCACCACTCTCCTGCTGCTGGAATCCACCCCTGTGCTGGTACCCCTGTCGCCTATCGGGAAAATAAGCCTCAACTCGATCACGGTAGCCTCCCTCTGCTCCATGCCCCTGCCAGTCACCCTGTGGGTGTCCAAAATCCGCCTGGTGGCCTCCTGGAGGGTCCTGGTACGCTCTCCAATCTCCCGTCACTCCCCTAAAGGGTGGAAGCTGAGTCGACGGCCCTCCGGTGATCTGGTGGTGACCCCCACCCTGCTGAAATCCTCCGCCGGGTCCCCAAAAGGCTGAAAACCCCCAAAATGTGCTCCTCGGGCCTCGGGCGGGGCCACCGGGGGCCTGGAAAAGCTCGAAAAAGTCTGTCGGGCGTCCTGGGGGGTCGACGGGCCCCCCAGGGGTCCGTCGGGCCTCGGGTCCCCCCTCTGGGGTCGGCCGAGGTCCCCCATGGCACCGTCGGGGTCGGCCGGCCCTGAAAATGGGCCGGCGGCCCCTAGGCGGTGCCGCCGGGGCCTGCCGCAGGCGCAGGGAGGGGCGGCAGGCCCGGCCGCCCCTCCTGGGGGCCTGGCGGCCCCTCCCCGCCCCTGTGCGGGTTCGCCGGGCCCCCCAAAGCCTCCTGGGGGCCCGACGACCATCCTGCGGGCTGCCGGAGCGGCGGAAAACCCCCTCCGGCGCCTGGTTCGCTGTAGCGCGGCGGCGCTTGGTCCTTGCGAGTCCCCCATGCCTTGTCCTCTTGCTCAAAGCCTCCGTCTTCTTCTAGATCCGGATCATCTTCCAAAAAAATCGTCTTTTTGCCATTGTCCTTCGCCAAAGGTGGCTCCTTTTTGCTTGGATCCGCCTTTGGTACAAGATGAGCGGTCAACGCCGCTATAGCCTCCGTCAATTTCGAAATTTTTGCCTCCGTTTTCCCTTGATTCTCTTTCATCTCTTTCCGGATCTCCGCGGCCATCTCCGCATCTTCTTTCCTCAAATCGATGAAACCCTTGCTGATTTGGGCTTCAATCCGTTCAACCTTTTCTTCCAAAACCTCGACTCGCTCCATGGATCGCGTGCTTGCCATAGATCGACCGCTCTGATACCAATTTGATACGATTAGGGCTTTTTGTGGGGATCAAAGGTGGGATATTTATGGCTTTTGGACTTCCTAATCTAGGTTTTAATGCCGAAGAACTGATCTGAAATTACTATTTAATTGCTAGAATAATAGATCTAAGGACTAAAACAACTAATTAGCAAATAGGAATTAAACTAGGGATTCTAAGAAATAAAATACCTTGCACAATTCTTCGATGATCGCCATGCTAGGGCCGGCCGGCCCTTTATTGGGGGAGGGGTTAATAATTGTCTAATTACCCTCTTACCCTCTCCACTTATGAGGAATCACAAGTTTGGGACCGGGTCCGTGGTGGACCCAAGTCGCCGCCTCCGATGGTAGACCCGAACCGGACCCTCTCCCAAGCCCGTCCTCCCTAAGTGCCGACCCGCATCATGCCGACCCGCATCACCTTCTTCTTTGCTTTCTGGAAAACAAGTCTCTGAAAAATGAGAGAGCCTACGGTTTTTTTGCTCTCTTTCGGTTACAAAACAAAAGGCAACAGCTGCCTTTAAGTCTCCAACAGTCCCAACAGGAACTAGGGCCCAATAAGACTGTGCAAGTGCTGAATTTTTGCAGCACAATAATAACACTCTACCTTGCTACAAAAATCTCCGCACCAACCTGCACCCATCGTGTATGAACTCATCATGCCTTAACCATCGAACATGCGCTCACTGTCGCCTTAATCCTCCGAGAGACATGCCAAGCTCAGAAGTCGTCTGAGCCTAGCCTCACGCATCTCCGTCTCGTCCACCGCCATGTATGCGATGAAGTCATCTGACTCCATTAACGAACTAAACAACGCCATGCCAACGTCCAATGAGCCCTCTGTCGACCATGAACATCCATATCATCACCCCAAGGGTCTGCGAGCAACTCATACTCGCCATGGCCATCATCTATGAGAAACACACCGTCTCCACTGCTACTCTGCAGACTGACCTCGGCTGGGTCACATCGATACGCTGTCTGTATCCACTCTGTTTGCTAATGTATGTCATTGAGACTCTTCGTCCACCGGCTCTGCGCCTCAACTGACTATGTCGAAGACCCAATACACAAATGCGCACACACAAGCACCAAACTGTCCACCGCACCAACATACATTCTCTGGATAGCTTCCTCGCCTTCCAGGCCCTGTGATGAACTCGCCGAAGGTGAAAGATGAGCGCACACTGAAGGAGCTCCACTCGGCTCTGCCTTCTCTCTATATCGAACGAGAACGCACTCAATACGTGGCCTCTTGACTCTCAGCTCCATGTCCCTAGTGGCAACTCCACCTGGGACAACCATCGCAATCTCCACACTATCGTGGGAGTCTTCATGCTCCACCACGCTATCAGATTCTCTGCTTCTCTGCATCTCTACCGGTCCGGCCTCCGAAGTATCAGAAGATGCGCATGATAAATCACACATAGCCAAACAAGAGCCATATTGCATGTGCACATGCTGTGAAGACTGCTCTACCATGCACATCAAATGCTCTATCCTGATGTCAAGCTCCTCAGAAGACCTCTCTACCATGAAGCTGAAGCTGCAAACCTCAACACGCTGGTCCTCAAAAGCGACCAACTCATGCGTGCTAGAAACGTGAGAGGCCTCCGTCTCCTCACCCATTGCAACCTCTGACATCGGCGCGGAAACCGATTGCCCTACTCCTCCGTAAATCAACGGCTCTACCTCGAAGTTGAAGCTGCACACCTCAGCATACTGGGTCTCCGCAAGAGCACCCACAACGTTCACGCTGGAACTGTGAGAGACCTCTGTCTCCTCACACACTGCAACTAACTGCATCGATACGACGACCGACTGCAATGCCTCCTCATAAACCGATGTCTTCTGCACATCCAATTGAACTGAAACTGGAGCTACATCGTGAGATGCTGGCCGATCACTGACACTGACCACATCGGATGAACTCTGCACCATGTCCGTCTTCACACGTGTCTGATCACCTGCCTGAGTCTGAATCTGAATCACATCATCCTCTCTATGGTCCGGGTTGTCCTCGGTTCTCTGTACACCGTCATGAGTCCGCTCCACCCTAAGCACTGCAGACTCGTCAATCATGACATGTAGTTTGACAATCACCTCGCGGGTACTAGGACATCATAACATGTACACTCTCCATCTACACCAACGTACCCGATTAAGACACAATCATACATGTGATGTCCTACATCGTCATCGTCCCTCTTGTGCGACCGCACTGGACATCCGAATGTACGCACGTGCGAGAAGTCAACGACTCTGCCCATCCATAACTCCTCAGAAATAGAATTACATGCGACTAGTGACTGTGTTCGGTTGATGAGGTATGCCGCAGTAGCAATGATCTCCGCCCATAATTCCCTAAGAAGGCCAAATGGTCTCAATAGCCCACGTGTCTTCTCTACCAACATCCTGATCATATTGTCTGCTACGTCACTGTGAGGGTCTCCATCAGAAATGGTGTATCGGCACACGATCCCCTCTGACTTGCAAACATCACGTATCTCTACGCCGTTGGTACGGATCTCCCCTACGGTATAACCATCTTCCTCTCGACTATGCTCCTCCATAGCCGCACCTTCACATGGATCTCCTTCCGAGATCCCATGAGAGTAAACCATGACTCTCCTCGAAAAGTCATCTATGAAGGTCGCGAAGTACCTCGCGCCTTCCAGGGAAGTAACTGAACATGGACCCCATACGCCAACGTAGACGCACTCCAGGGGCTCACTGCTGTGTCTAACAGCTGTCCCAAACAGCACTTGCCACGGCCACTCCGCACCACAATCACAGCAAGACTCAAGCCCACGATCACCTCCGAACACACTCCTCTGAAGAATGACAAGGCTCTGCTCATCAGCATGCCCCAATCTGAGATGCCACAGTCTCGCTGGATCTCCACTCTCGGACTCCTGTGATCTGCCAGTCTCGCACACTACTGTGTGCCCATCGAGCACATACAAGTTGTCACGCTTCTTTCCCCTAATGACAACCAGGCATCCTCGGAAAATACGCAGTTGATCATCCTCGATCATTGCCATGTAGCCCATCCCGGTCAAAGCTCCTATCGATATCAGGCCACTGTGAAGATCAGGAACATGTCTGATGCCATCATACACACGGACGATGCCATCGTGCATCCTGACTCTGACCGTGCCACTCCCAACCTACTCGCACTCCATACCATTCCCCACGAGAATCCGCTCTCCAATGCATGGAATGTATGAGTCGAACGCACTCCAATCCGGAGTCATGGAATGAGCACTCTGAGTCCAATAGCCACGAACATTACGCTACTCCCATGAAGTATGCTGCAAACACCGAGCAATCATCCTCGTCAGAAAACATCTCGTCTCGTGCTCCACATGAGTCGAACTCTGAGCAACTTCTTTCACAATGCCAATCGACGTCCTTGCTTTCAACCTCAGGCAATCCCTCTTCCAATGCCATCTTTCCTTATATAGGAAGCATTTATTGTCACTGCGGCCCCTTGACTTGGACTGTCGCCGATTCCTACTCTTGGAACGGACTGTCTTGGATCTTGGAGTGGGTCCACCCTCTTAGAGACCCCTGATGACATTGGACACCTCACAACCATCAGTGTCACCTAACACCAAACTTTGGAGATCCTCCTATTCAATGCGAACTTCACCTCATCCAACGTGAGTGAGTCTTAGCCATTTAACATCGATTCTACAAACTTGGAATACACCGGAGTAAGAGAACAAAGTAGTGACATGAAATGTTGCTCGCCCTCTATCACACTCCCCAATTCCCGTAGGTTCATTATTATACGGCCCATCTCGTCAATGTGGTTCCACAACAAGGTTCCTCTTTTCATTCTGTGAGTATAGAAGCGTTCCCACAATTGCAACCTTCGTCATATGGGTGTCTTGGTCGAGTACTGAGCTTCAAGCATCCTCCATAGGTCGCTCACAACCTCCACATCGGCAAATTGCCGAAGGATCCCATCCTCCAAGGATTGCATTATCTCACCGAGTACTTTAAACTCCATCATTCGCTTATCATATACCGTTGCCTTACATGGCATGCCTGTATCACATACAACATCATAAACTCCTTGGTGCTTCAACAAAGCTATCATCTTTTGTCTCCAGGGACCATAATTGTCCCGGCCAATAAGCCTCTCTACTTCGTATAAACACACAGCTGTCTCCTCACATGAGGAAGACGTCATCGCGGCACTACACTTCTTCGCAAATTGGAAGCTCTGATACCACTTGTTGGATCCCCGTGCACCTCCCTAACAATTAGGTTAGGTACACAACGCCACGGTGGCCAAACAATCCCAAGCCCGAATTCCATCGAGATGTCACCTAGGCACAAAACCAAACATCTCACGGGCACAAGAGAGACTTGTCACCAACAACCAACCCTCCCAATGATCTTGCGATAGATAATGTAAGCACGCAAATATAATACGAAATAAAGAAAGCAACACAAAAGAGACGCGAAGATTTACCCCGGTTCGGTTGCGAACAATCTACATCCAGCATCCAATGCATCCGGTTCCACTAATGATCAAGCAATGCATAAACCAACCACATCTTCTTTTTCTTCTTCCATCACAATGAGAGAATAGCTTCAAGCAACAAGACCTAACCCTAGATCTCTCGCCAAGCTCACTTACACTCTCAAACAAGTGGAAATCCTTGATAACAAAGCCCCTACAACATGTAAAGATCATCACGGGACCAATCCCGCACCTAGCTAGATCACTCCTTGGTAATATAACTCCAAACTATGAAAGCTATCCAAGAGACTCAAAATCTACAAGCTAGAGGAAGAAGAAAGATAGTCACCATGGATCTCACACAAGAGGAAGCTCCCTTGGCTCTCCATCAAAGCTATAGCTTTCTTCTCCTCCAATCTCAGATCCAAGACGTCTTGGCTCTTGCGAAAAAAGAATGGCCGCAGGCCTTCTTCTTTGCTCTCTGGAAAACAAGTCTCTGAAAAATGAGAGAGCCTACGGTTTTTTTTTGCTCTCTGTCGGTCACAAAACAAAAGGCAACATCTGCCTTTTAAGTCTCCAACAGCCCCAACCGGAACTAGGGCCCATTAAGACTCTGCAAGTGCTGAATTTTTGCAGCACAATAATAATAAATAGGTCCCAACTTGAACCAACTTCTAAAGTATATGTCGATACCGATACGTAAGTATCATATCGAATTTCGAGTATGCCGATATGATTCACCCAAAACTGGCCAATACCAATGATCATAGATGATAACTAAAATAAGATGTGATTTAGAGTTAGAAACTTAGAATCAACAAAATTTGAAATTCTTTTATATTTCATATTGATGATCGGAAAATCTCATTTAATCGTCAAAATCAAGGTTCGAAAATTTGACTGACAACTATATATCAACAATTTTAATTACATTCGTAGTGAAAGGATAATGCCAGATCACCTAGCACCAAGTGATCATCTTATGTTTTGCAAGATATATACCAGGTTGTTTCAACTATGGTACGAGGCTTAAGACATCAAACTTAGAAACTAATACATCTGAAGTTGAACCGATTGATTTAGATAATTCATGTTGGCAACAAGTTTATGAAGTGAGTTAGAAAAATAGTGTTTTAGATTTAGGGAATATCTATAGATAGACGAAGTACATCTTGAATATAAACTTCTTGCATTTAACAATCATGTTGAGGTGAGGCAATCGATATCTAAAGTCACTTTTGGATTCAGACGGTACAGATACACAAAACAATCAGGTGATACCGTGAACCAAACATTGTTTTCAATGGAATAGAAACATCCACACGATGGTGGATAACCAAAATGTTCCATCAAAGTATCAAACAATAGTATAAGACAACTAAAGATTGGTCAGGTAGGTACATGATATAGGATGTGGGGGTTCAAGATATCCAATGGCTAAAATATTGATGATTATGTGACAACTTAAATATAACACAAAAGAAAAGAATCAATAATTTCATCACTCGTGGTCTAAATATGGGACCATATAGGGCCAATATCCGATATATCAACGGCTATATAGAAAAAAACCCCACAATGATACACTATGAACCTTTTTAAGGCATGTAATGTTTTTATTGCTATATCTGCTGATATCATGCTATTAGCCTTTCTACTGATGCAATATTTTTTGCAGTTATATTAGCCCAATATCCGGACATTAGGCGAATAGTTGTTATTCATTTTTTCTTTTTGAACTAAAAGGATGCATGATAAATAAACCAGCACATGACTCCCGACAACTCCTACTGTAACCAATTTTTTTAAAGAAAATAAACGAGAATTATGGCTCAGATGAAACCTGAGTCCTAATTGTCTCCTCTGTTACTTCCGTGCTGATAATGCAGCGAGTGATGCGATGCGATGTGGCGAAGCAATAGAAAACGCGGCTTCTAAAGACGCATCGGGTGACGTGGTAAGGCCTAAGGCACAACATGTTTTTTTCTATTTTAATTTTCCCAATACTCAATGAAATTAAGAAACTTCCAAACTTTCTTTCTTTGAGGTTTCGCGGTCGATTAGTGGTTTTGGATTCGTAGTTCAATACAACTTACTAAGATAATATACTTTAAACATGGTTTATGTGAGTTTATATAGTTTATATATAGCAAAGTATGTATATGACAGGTATGGCATCTATATTTAGTGTCTGAGATAACACTCTGATATTGACTAAATATATCGATATATCTCCGGTAAACGCAATCCGATATCCCATTTTTCATGACAATACAAGTCGGTATCTTATATTTAGAACGTCATTCATCACGTATAATTTACAAAATACAAACACCAAATGGACTTGTAATGTAGTGTATAAATTAATATGAATAAATATGTAAACTTTTACCATCTTGTTATATACCTGTGTAGAATTTGAATCGTCTGAGTCCATTGAATTTTTCTCTTTCCTTTCATTCATAGGCACAGGATCCTTGAGAACATCCATCCTGCCTAACTGAAAATCTCCTGCACCTGACACGTGGACCTAATTCGGTGTACGTATGTAAATTTAATGTGATAATAGATTCTTTAAAAAGACATTTTCTAGGGAAATCAACTTACCAGCTGGTTCACAGAAAGACTATGTGCACGCACATAGCCTGAAAGAAGCAGAGTACAAGTTCCAGGGTTGTTACCATCAGGTTCACAGCAAACCTACAAAATCCCAGAGTTGCATAAAAACAATAGATATCATATACTTTGTTTAAAAATTAAAAAAATCTAACATGTCATTGAGTTAAAAAGTCTCTTTAGGCAAATGAGACATTCGAATATCCAAATTATCAAAACCTCCAGGTAAATAAGAACAAGCGTTTCAACATCACATGAACTTTAGCTCCAACTTACGAACTGTCCTGCTGAAAATGATGGGGTCCATGTGACTAAAATGATTGGGAGGAACAATGACAAAAGATTAGATTACCAGAAGTACAAACAGGATCAAACATCTGTCATTGTCCACTGCCGGCGATACCTTTCAAGGTGGAACCAAAGTGTTATTAAACTGGGACATCTCCTTAAAATATTTTTGTTCAAAGAGCTGTTAAGTGCAATTTTCCTCCAAGAACGTGTTGGATTAACGTCCCTGAAACATTAGGTGAGTATTCAACATCCACGACATTACAGTCTTTTCCTATCAAAATGGTGTCAGCAATGAAGTTGAACATGGGAATGTGATGGGAATGTGGTGCTCAAAAGAATGATTGATCAAAGACTTCTACCTGTAATCTGATATCTACTCTAAGTTAAATTAACTGGTAGAACTGACAATAAATATGAACATTTACAGATAAATTAGTGATAATATTAAGCGTTATGGTTCTGCATTTTTGTCAGGTACCTGTCAGAAAGTGTCAGAGGTGCCTATATACAAATTGTCTGCATCACCTAAGAACATTAATATTTTATCCTTCATTGTATTCAGGTTTGATTAAAGCTTAACACAAAATTAGTTGATTTTCTTCCGAGAAATGAGATCAAATTATATTGTTTTGGCACGTATTACCCATATATTACACCAAGTCAGAGTTTGGCACCTAAACCCATTGTTGATATTTACATTCCTCTTGAGAAGTGTTGTATGTTTACTGGTAATAGCAAGGTAACTTTGGATAAGCTGAAAATCCATGCGAGTGACCACTGACTGGTTGTTAATTTTATGCCTAAAAACAAATCAACCTGAAATGACCTTGAATTGGCCCAAATATTAATAAGATAAACATTAGTCGGTGCATCAGTTCAGGTTCACAGGTATCACCTGTTTCGAAAAATGGAATGGATTCAGATAGTGCATATTTGTGTAATATAATCTCTAACCCCAACCGGACCTGATCCGAACCCATCACTATCCCTATGTGTATGCAACAAAGTAGGACTAGGGCAATAGTGTGTATTAGTCATTTATACTGGATTCACCAATTGAAACCCTAAGGCATCACAAGTGCTCTACAACTTGATCCACAAGCTGCAAGGACACTGAAGCTAAACTTCTTTCGAACTGCAAGTAGATTTTGATGTTGTTGTTAAGCATATTCAATATTAGAGGAAAATAGAAAACAAATTAACACTTTTTCTTTCTAACTAACTTTATCTTGGTATAGAAGTTTGTATATTTTCAAAATGGTTTCCAGATTGGTCTTATGTTGTTTCAGGAACATCAGGATAAGTCATCCCGAGGAAGTCAATTAGTTTCCAATCCATAATCAAGTGAGAATAAGTCATCCCAAGGTATTCTGTTAGTTTCTAATCCATACTAAAGTGAGAATCACTGCATCATACCAGATCCAATTTTCTGAAGCTTTATCCACCCAACACTTTTTAGCATAGGTAATGGTCTCAGACCGACAATTTATTATCCAGTTTCACAGAGATAGGGCGTATGTACAGAATAATGATAAATAGACTATCTTCAGAATAATGATAAATAGACTATCTTCCATATCCAGGCTGACATACCTCCTGAGACATGATATAAGATCGCTGGTTCCGCCAGTGAGGAGCCGAAAGGTTTTGCTCTTTGAACAGCCACATGAACTGCAAACAGAGATAGTTATGAATAGACAAATGCTAGCACAGGCTTTCAATTCATACAATATCTTTGGAATGCCTCCAACCAGCTGTGGTTAATATTTCCACAGAAGTTACCTTGTGCAACTCCTCCTTTGTATCTGCTGGATAAAATCTACAATCCTCAGGTAATTCAGAAGCAAGACAAGAAACACTCATCTTCTTTAACTCATGTTTCCTTCTAATGTCCGCAGGAAGGTCCTATAGATGTCAGCAATTAAATATGCTACAGTTAAATATGCAATTCATGATTATACAATACATCAACGTCTACCATAAGGAATGGTACTTGTTAAAAATCCTGACCCGGATCATGACAGTAGTACTAGGTAAACCAACAGATCTGAAGACAGAAAGAACTTGAGTTCCAAATGAATCGATGAGGCTGCTAGATTCACATCCATCATCCAAAGAGTCAGCTGACACGACGAAAGCAATTAGATCTGCGACCTATGTTAAATGAGATGAATACATAAGTTAGCAATATTCAGAAAGCCTCCAGAATACACTGATAAAGACTCGGCAAACAATCCAATACCTTGGCCATTTCCATACATGCCAACAAATCACCATGTGGTGCTACCAACACCTTCAAAACATATAGCCAGCTATTAAAATTTAGAAATTCCAATAAAACATGCATATCAACAAGTAGATTGTAGACAACAAAATAGCCAATCTATACCACTACAAAGCGAGCAATTCTGTTGTTGTTTTTCATTCCCGAAATACCATTTTGAATGTCACTGTTCTTTTGTGAATTTGCTCCTACCATTGCTTATACAAATTTCTGGGAAATGGACTGCAATCTAGAATCATTGTGTAGCCTGTGACGGTTCAGCTTTGTCGCTCAATACAGGCCTAGGTTTAGGATGAAATTCAAGAGAAATCCAACAGCATGCAATTGAATGTGTACTACCTGAGAGTAGATGGCTGAAACATGATACAAAAAGACGCATGTTTCTTGTAGTGTGAAAGGGTTAGTACCGTTGTTTTATGCCTCAAACCCCATAGAAGTTGAATTCATATGGCTAAAAAATCTTTGAGCCCTCCAGGAGAATTCCTTTTGGATTTATATCTATAGCAACTTGGACACCTATTCAAATCAACTTCAGATTTGGTTTAAACTCTCCGGAAAAGTCAGTATAATACACTACTTTGGTTCGAATTAGATAATTAGATGATGCTTCTAACTACAACTATTATAAAACTGAAATTGTCTTCTTCTTCCCTTTAATTGATGCAATTGGTTTCTTCTGTTGAGAGTTGAGAGGTTAGAAAACACAACACGTCTATATTCTTGACATTATCTTCTCCTTCCATTAGTAAAAACTCTCTGACGCTTCCTCCTGTGGACTTGCCCCAATTGGGAGAACGGTATATACATTGTTTCTTGTTTTTCCCCATCTGTTTGCTTTCAATTCTGTGTGATTTTGCATGGATCATGATCGGATTTTCAGACCCATACAACAAGTGTTCCTATTATAGGTCGTTATAACTTCCTTTTATTTCATATTTTAATTTGAATTCTTTCCAATATATGAAAATTGATTAGGCATTGGTGTATAATATATTATGTATTTGGATGATCTATAAGTATTGCTTTTGTTTTTAAGTCTGATAGTATAAAAATTAAGAACATCATAATCATTTACTGTCTGTCTTTATTATTTTTTACAATCTTGTTTGTTCGAAACGAAATTCTTTTTTATGCAAGAGATACAGATGAGCGTGAGGATGATTGTAGTCCAGGTTATTGATTATTGTATCTTTATCAATAGTTTTTTAAGTGAAACTTTCGAAGTTAAATGACAGTTACAATGAATCGTGATCATGCATTATTCCTTCTTTTATGACCATAATATTTAGCTGTAAAACTGATATATGTTAATTTGATTCTATAAATAGCATATTTTAAATGTTTTATGTACTTTGATTATATAGACAAATCAATATTATCTAACAGTACCATGATAAAGAAATAGACGAGTAT